>CM019694.1:39205320-39602820 GCA_009760885.1 Achatina immaculata
TAGAAGAAGAGGAGGAGGAGTAGTAAGAGAAGAACAACAGCAAGAATTAGGAATCAATTAAGACTGCGTGTTATAAATCTACGATTTTGCGACCGGCTGCCAAACAGTTTGATTTCCTTCATCATCTTCATCATCATCAACAATAACAACAGCATCATCATCACACTTATTTTGTACAGTAATTTTGAGCCACAACCTGCTGTTTTTGTTTTGTTTTGTTTTTTTTGCAACAGGCTCTGTGTGGATACTGAAACACAAGTAATGGTGTCGGATTTGGAGTCGAGAACAACCTTTCTCCAACAGCCACGAAACAGGCTGTTCGACAGACTATCCCGCAAGTCAAGATTCTAAACCGCACACCCTGGAACATCATGAAGGAGTAGGATAGAATCTGGTTCCAACTTTGATTTGTGGGGCTCTGATAATCATGCGTTCTCTCTCTCTCTCTCTCTCTCTCTCTCTTTCTTTCTTTCTTTCTCCTGTCCACCACCATGCCAATCATGCACTGGTCGTCGCTAATTTCCTCAACTATGTGCCCTTTGCTTTTTCTCGTCTTGGATGAATGCTGCGGCATACGTCGGGGCATATACAGGGCTGTCCTGAAAGTAATGGCGCGTGAGTCCTTATTTAGAATCTTTGAAACTTTCGGTCTTTCTCAAGTATCTATGTCTTCCTCTGTCCCTTTGTCCCTGTAGTTTTCCCGCTGTCACTAGGTGTTCCCTGACAGCCAGAAATGAAACCACATGTTGTTATCAAATCTGTCGCTCTCATTACGTGTACACTGGATACACGCGTTATCAAAGTAGTCGATTCTGGAGTATCTGCTACGTGGAATTAGCTTTAGAACGGCCTAGGGGGTGGGGGGGATGACGTCTTTTCCTTCTCAGTCATATTCTATAGGACTTCGTGCGAATCTGAATTCATTTATGCAAGTTCTTTTTGGTTATTGCAGAGTTATAATGAAGCCATATTGTTCTGCGTTTGAGAAACTTCCATAATACCCCACACACCCACACACCCACACACCCATCTACACACACACATAAATTGGAAAACACACCTGAAAACAAAGCTGAAATACCTAGTTTCAAGTCCTATTTTCCAATATGTCTGTATGTGTGTGTGTGCCGCGAGAGAGATAGAAGTGTGTCGCTAATTTTTATAATAAAAATATTTTTAAGAAATTTACATTACTTTTTTACTTATGTATATATGAGTGCATACAGAGAGATTCATTGTGGAGAATGTTAAGTCCATCTACAATTGTCAACACCATTAAGGACTTCTACAATGGATATGTTTGTGCAGTCAAGACAGAAGAAGGTATGAATGAATGGTTCCAGATTGAAACAGGCGTAAAACAAGGATATATACTGTCTCCTTTGCTTTTTGGAATTACAATAGACTTCTTAATGAAAAAATGCTGCTCAGGTAACACAGGTATTGATTGGGTACATGGGACTCAACTAGAAGATCTTGATTTTGCTGATGACATAACTCTTATTAGTAACAATGTGAATTCCATGCAAGAAAAAACAGATAGCCTGTCTTCATTGGCTAGCAACATTGGACTTGAAATTAACAAGGACAAAACAAAAATAATGAAAATCCCCACTGATCACAATGGAAAAATTCACATAGAAGAGACAGATATTGAAGAAGTCAATCAATTTGCATACCTTGGCAGCTACATAGACCAGGATGGTGACACCTGAAAAGAAGTTAGAATTGCAAAAGCAGCATCAGTCTTCAAGAATCTTGAGAACTTATGGCATTCAAAAGTTATAAGCACAAAAACCAAGTTAAGACTATTCAGTTCAGATGTAATATCCACCCTCATTTATGTATGTGAAAGCTGAAAAACAACTAAAGAAATAGACAAGAAATTAGATTATTTTGAAAACAAATGCCTAAGGAAAATACTCGGCATCAAGTGGAACGAATTCAAGAACAATGCAGAGATATGACAGATGACTGAACAGCAACCAGTCTCATAGGTGATCAGGAAAAGGAGATGGACAAATGTTCGTTACGTGATGAGAAGAAACAGTCAGAGAATCCCAAAACAAGCTATAAAATGGAACACAACAGGCCAAAGAAAAAGAGGGAAACCGCGTGAAACTCTGAAGAGGACATTGTTAAGAGAGGCCAGATTAACAGGCATAAAATCCCTTGATAAACTGAAGTTTGCTGATCAGGCAAGGGCAAATTGCCTGAAACGTTCACTGGGACATCAACTTCACGTGCTGACCTGAACTGTACTCAGCAGATGATCCATGAGCACAGAAAAGCGACAGTAGTCAAAACAGCATTTTTGACAATAACTCATGACAGGTTCACGAGAATCCCTGTGAAACTTACTGAACACAAAACTCACTGACCATGTTATTGAATGCCTATAAAAGACTGACGTTCTTCGAAGCAATTCATTTGAAAATTCAATGCGCAAATATGGTTCATCTCACTACAGATCAACGACTCATCATCATTGGACGTTTACAGACAGGACAGTCACAAAGTGTAGTGCCCAGACAATTTAATGTGGTTAGAAGCACCATTAGTCGCCTTTGGAAACGATTTCAAGAAACTGGCTCAGTTGCAGACCGGACGCTCAGTGGAAGACCCATAGTCACAACTCCTGCCGAAGACCGCTTCATACGGCTGCGTCACCTCAGGGATCGATTTGCATCTGCGTCCTCAACAGCCCAGTCAATAACAGCAGCTCGTCGGATTTCAGATCAAACGATCAGGAACCGGATGCACGACGCTGGTCTTTGGTCTAGAAGACCCTACAGAGGTCATGTTCTTACAGACCAGCATCGCCAGAACCGATTGCAGTGGGCGAACCAGCATCGTCAATGGACCGTTGCGAATGATTAGAGAAGGGTTTGGTTTAGTGATGAATAATGCTTTCTGCTCCAGCGACACGATATACGGAGAAGAGTTTACCTCAGAGTCCATGAGCGCTTCGCCCAAAACTGCGTCGATGAGGCTCCTCCACATGGTGGTGGAGGTGTACTGGTGTGGGGGACGATCAACTTCATGGGATGAAGTGACCTGGTGCAAATTGAAGGACGCCTGAATGCCCAGCAATACATCGCTGACATTCTTCGTCATCACGTCCTTCCACTTCTGACTGCACCAGGGTCGATTTTTCAGCAGGATAACGCTCGACCTCATGTGGCACAACTCACTACCCAGTTCCTCGCTAACAACAACGTCAAGACCATTCCGTGGCCATCCATGTCATCAGACGTGAACCAAATAGAACACTTATGGAATGAACTCAACAGACAAGTTCGACAGCGAGACGTGGCGCCAACCAATCTCCGACAGTTATCTCTTGCACTGCAGGAAGAGTGGGCAGCCATCCCACAAGAACAGATCCAACGGCTAATCGGATCCATGTCAATGAGCTCTCGTTCTCTGATACAGGTCAGAGGAGGCCACACACCTTACTGAAACGGAGGCTTCAATCGCAAAAGAATAGAAGTCCAAACCAAATTTAATGAACATCATTTCATTATTAAAGTCTTAAAGTCTTTTCATGACAAGATTGAAACATTAATTCCATTCATTTCATTCATTCATTTGCATGTCCCTTGTGGAACTTTGCCTCCCTAACAGCACTCCTGTAGGCCTCTCGGTTGTGAGCAAGATGGCCTACTGCTGCTGCGTCCATTTGCAGATCGTCAACGATTTCTTGCAGCCATCTTCGTTTTGGTCTTCCTCTTTTTCTTTTTCCCATTATGTATCCTTCCAATATGGTCTTCTCTAAATTATCATGACGTTTAATGTGTCCAAAATATTTAAGTTTTCTCTCTTTAATCCTCTTTACTAGCCAGCCTTCTTCAATATTAAGCTCTTGTAGTATAGATATATTTGTTCTTTTTTGTGTCCACGATATTTGGAGAACTCTTCTGTAGCATTCACATTCAAAGGCAATTATGTGTTTCTCAGCTGTTTTGTTAAGTGTCCACGTCTCACAGGCATATGTTGCGATGGGAAAGATGCATGACCTTAAAAATTTTATTTTTGTAGTTCTGTCTGCTCCTCTCCACAGATTCTTTATTTGTTTTACTTTCTGAAGAGCAATAGATGTCCTCCTTTTAATTTCCCTCATTGTATCTCCATTATTAGTTAGCAGTGATCCAAGATATTCAAAACTCTCCACTTCTTCCAATTTTTCCTCATTGATATATATTTCAGCTGCCTTGTTTGTTTTGTCAGTTGTCATCAATTTCCTTTTCTTTGCGTTAAGACAGAGGTTCTGCTCTTCGCTGTTCTTACGGACTGACATAATTAGTTTTTACATTCCTCTTTGTGTTGTGGATAGTAACACTGTGTCATCAGCATATCTAATCTCTGGTATTTCATAACCTCCAATTGTTATGGCATCGTAATATTCTTTGTCTACATCTTCTCTAACATTCCTCATTATATTTTCAGTATACAAGTTAAATAAGTGGGGTGACAATATGCACCCCTGACGGACCCCTTGTTTTATGTCATACCAAGTTGTTGTTTCACCATTTATTCTTACTGCTGCTTCTTGGTCTAGATACAGCAGTGATGTCAATTGTATCAAATGTGTTGGAAATCCCATTTTTTCCATTATTTCCCAAAGTTTCTGATGTTGTACACAATCAAATGCCTTTGAGTAGTCTATAAAGGATAAATATAGATTCACATTAAACTCTCTGCATTTTTCTATTATTAATCTTAGATTGAATATATGATCTCTTGATCCTCTTCCTTGCTTGAAACCAGCTTGGACCATATTGACTTCTTCTTCTATTTTCTTACGAAGTCTGCCCATTATGATTTTTAATAGAATTTTACTGGCATGACTAATCAGGGCAACAGCTCTGTAGTTTGTGCATAATTTCAGGTTACCCTTTTTTGGCAGTGGTATGAATACATGAATAGATGAGTTATGGAATTCTTACAGCACAGCCGTAATCACAGCAGCAAAAGTAAGCGCTGGATTGGAAAAACCAAATAGAAAAGCATGGATATCAGATAAAACATGGAAGTATATACATGAAAGACGAGCAGTCAAATTAGACATGTTGAATGCAAAAGCAGATCATGAAAGAGATTTGGCAAAAGCAAAATACAAAGACATAGACAAGAAAATAAAAAGTTCAGCTAGAAGGGATAAAAGAGAATACATAGACAATATGGCGAAAGAGGCAGAAAAAGCAGCAAAAACAGGAGACAGCAAAACTTTATATAACATACAAAAGAGGCTAACAGGTACTATTACATCTAAAGAAAGACCAATCCTTAGCAAAACTGGAACACTATTAACATCAAATAAAGACCAAAAGCAAAGATGGGCTGAACACTTCCAAGAAATACTCAATCGACCACACCCAAAAGAATTGTTAAACCTTGAAACTGACTTACCAGCCCCACAACTAAATGTCAACCTAGATGAAATTAAATTGCGTGAAATTGAAACAGCAGTGAATTTAATGTCTAACAACAAAGCTGCAGGTGAAGATGAAATAACAGCCGAGATGCTGAAAGCTATCAATAGTGACAACATGAGACAACTATAGAGAATGTTTAACAAGATTTGGAAAGAAGAAAAGGTCCCTTCTAATTGGAAGAAAGGAATCATTGTTAAAATACCAAAAAAGGGCAACCTTAGTGACTGTAACAACTGGAGAGGAGTAATCTTAATATCAGTCGTGTCAAAAGTATTTTGCAAGGTCATTTTGAATAGACTCAAAGATATAGTGAATACTGCAATGAGAGAAGAACAAGCAGGATTTAGAAAAGGGAGAAGCTGTCTCGACCAGATCTTTACTCTAAGAATAATACTTGAAGAACATATTGAAAAGCAGAAACCATTAATACTGAACTTCATAGATTTTAAAAAGGCATTTGATAGCATACACAGAGATTCATTATGGAGAATTTTATGTCTATATGTCTAAAATTGTCAACATCATTAAGGACTTCTACAATGGATATGTTTGTGCAGTCAAGACAGAAGAAGGGATGAGTGAATGGTTCCAGATTGAAACAGGCGTGAAACAAGGATGTATACTGTCTCCTTTACTTTTTGGGATTACAATAGGCTTCATAATGAAAAAATGCTGCACAGGTAACACAGGTATTGAATAGGTACATGGGACCCAACTAGAAGATCTTGATTTTGCTGATGACATAACTCTTATCAGTAATAATGTGAATTCCATGCAAGAAAAAACAGATAGCCTGTCTTCACTGGCTAGCAAAATAGGACTTGAAATTAACAAGGACAAAACAAAAATAATGAAAATTCCCATCAATCAAAATGGAAAAATACACATAGAAGGGACAGATATTGAAGAAGTCAATCAATTTGCATACCTTGGCAGCTACATAGACCAGGATGTTGACACTAGAAAGGAAGTTATTATCAGAATTGCAAAAGCAGCATCAATCTTCAAGAATCTTGAGAACATATGGAATTTAAAAGTTATAAGCCCAAAAACCAAGTTAAGACTATTCAATTCAAATGTAATATCCACCCTCATTTATGCATGCGAAAGCTGGAAAACAACTAAAGAAATAGAAAAGAAATTAGACTCTTTTGAAAACAAATGCCTAAGGAAAATACTCGGCATCAAGTGGAATGAATTCAAGAACAATGCAGAGATAAGACAGATGACTGAACAACAACCAGTCTCATGGGTGATCAGGAAAAGGAGATGGACATATGTTGGTCACTTGATGAGAAGAAATGATCAGAGAATCCCAAAACAAGCTATGAAGTGGAACACAACAGGCCGAAGAAAAAGGGGCAGACCGCGTGAAACTCTGAAGAGGACATTATTAAGAGAGGCCAATTTAACTGGCATAAAATCCTTTGATGAGGTTGAAAGACTCGCCGAAGACAGGAAAAATTGGCGAACTACTTTGCGAGCCCTATGTGACGTTTAACGGCACGGGAAGGATATAAGATATAAGATAAGATGAATACAGTTCTTTTCCATTCTTTTGGCCAAATACCTGAATGCAATATCTTTTTGCACAGTGCATGATAGATTGTTGCACACTCCTTTCCTCTCGCTTTAATAAATTCAGCTGTTATCTCATCACATCCTGGTGATTTACCATTTTTCAGATTCTTTATTGCCCATAAAACTTCTTCTATTGTCGGTTCAGGTTCTTTCTCCTCCAATAATAATTCACACTGTTGATTTCTGTTTCCACAGTCGGTTGTTTTATACATTCCTTTGCAATATTCCTTCCATCTTTCTATAATTTCCTCTGTCTCTGTTAAGTTTAATTATTATTATAATATAATTAATTCCCTAAAATAAAATTTTGATACAAGTTTGAAATTTGGTGTATGTATGTATATATCTGATTTGAATATGGTCAATGTAGTGCTTAAACTTCGAAAATTCTAAAACTTATATGTTTGACAGTACGAGAGTTCGGCATTAAGAAGTCGCATATGCTGCGACGGTAATTACGCCACCGATTGTGTCTAGTTTATCCAGTGGTTGTGAACCACTGAACAGATACGTGGTTAATCAATCATTCAATCAAGTGCCGTGTTACGTGGCGTAGGTGATCATTTCTCTCCACAATTCCCTGTCTTTAGACTTGATTATGAGATCCTCCGGTCACTTTCTTCATAGCTACACTGACAGTCCATCCAGTAACTTCTCTCTCTGTCTTCCTCTGTCTCTTCTTCTCTCAGTTTTTCCAGTTGCCACAATGTGTTCCAATTTTCATCTTCTCAGTAAATGTCCTACAAATCTCGCTTGTCTGCCTCTGATCTTTGCTGTCTGTAATTTGTCTTTTAACTCCAGCCTCTCTTAAGACTTCTTCGTTGGTTTTCTTAGCTGTCCATGGTACCTTCAACATCCTTCTTATGAACCACATTTCCATGGCCTCCATTTTTCGCTGCACTCTCTTATTCATGGACCATGCTTCACACCCATAAAACAAAGTTGGCTCGATGTAACATTTAAGTACTCGGAATCTTGTTTCCATTGATGTGGATCTGTTACACAAGATGTTTCTCACTTTCTGGAAAGCTGACTTGCCCTGAGCACGCCTGCTTTTTATTTCGTTCTTACCTTTCCTATCAGGTGTCATAATTGTTCCTAAGTACTTGAATCTATCAATTCTTTTCAGTTCTGTGTCATCGATGATAATACTACATTTTGGTGGTATTCTTTTCCTTGAGATGACCATAACTTCAGTCTTCTTTTTATTCAGGTTGAGACCTTTACTTTTCCATAAATTCCAACAGTGGAATATGTTTAAAGACTCTATTCAGCAAATATCTATCGAAATAATACCTCCAAATAAACGACACGCTAAACAGGGGTAGATGACAGAAGAAATTTTGCAACTGATGAATCGGAGAAAAGTCTTAAGGAAGGTAAAGATGAATATGACAAAATAAATAAAGAAATAAGACACAAATGCAATAAAGCTAAAGAGTGGCTAAATAAGAAATGTAATGAAATAGAGACACACATCATAGAAACCCAAATCTCTTTGGTTTCCATGGTGGTGTGTCTCTATTTCATTACATTTCTTATTTAGCCAGCCTTCTTTATATATACATATCTCATGTACAAACAAATAAAGGAGTTAATAAACGAAAGGGCATACCAAAAGACTGGTTGCCTGAAGTCAAAGGAGGGGCATACACTAATGGACAGAGATGAAATAATGGCACGATGGTGCGAATACATTAGAGAACTCTATGAGGACAATAAAAGCGAAATAGATATACGAAATAATAATGAAGGGCCTCACATATTAAAAGCAGAAGTGGAAGAAGCCATCAAACACATGAAGAACAACAAAGCACCAGGAACAAATAAAATCACCAAGGAAGAACTGGAAGCATTAAGAGAGCTTGGCATTGAAATAACTGCCAGATTGCTGAATGACATCTATAACAGTAACTATGTCCCATCAGACCTTTTGCAAATCAATTTTCATTGTCCTACCAAAGAAACAAGGTGCAGTTGAATATGAACACCATCGAACCATTAGTCTTATGAGCCATGTTACCAAAATCCTGCTCCGTATTGTCATGAGAGGAGCCAGAGGCAATATAAAACCAGAAATCCCTGAAGAACAGTGTGGCTTCGTCGAAGGAAAGGGCACAAGTAATGTTATGTGCATATATATATATATATATATATATATATATATATATAACACTGATGGAGAGATCAATAGAAGTAAAGACGGACCTATACTATCACTTCATAGACTAGTGTAAAGCATTCGATAGAGTGAAGTTAATTAAGCCAGACTTAAACTACGAGGCTAGGAAAGCCAGATGATGCAGTTGCCAACAAAGAAAAAAAATGGCAAATACAGATCCTTGTCTCGTGTGACAGTCATTTATACGATCACTGTACCGTGCGCTAACAAGTTTACCAAACAGACAATGATGTCTCATTGAAAAGAAAGACTCGTGTTTGGTTGTGTGATACAGTAATATTCAGAAATCAGGGGCAGTCAAGTCATATATAAGGGAAAGAACTGTAAAGATAAGAAGCGGAGGGAAACTCTGAGTAAGATTAACCTGAGTGTATCTAATATCTTTAATATAGTTAATTCATCATAAAATAGAGATGCTGCTTTATAGTAAGATCCAACATCTGAACCTTAAGTGCCCAGGGCACATGGGGCTTCCGCAAAGGTTTTCCACAAATGCCTGTCCTTTGCCTTTTTTTTCTGCTCTTGCCCAGGTGAACCCTCTATTGCTCAACATCCTTTCTGTTGTTCTTCTCCATGTCTCTTTTTGTCTACCCTTACTTCTGTTCCCCTGTGGTGTCCATCTTAATGCTAATTTTGGTAGTGAGTTGTCAGTCATTCGGAGCACATGTCCCAACCATCACCAAAGTCTTTCCTCAGTAATTGCTGTCAGTGGCTTCACCTGCATTTCTGCCAACAAGATATATATATCTATATATATATATATATATATATATATATATATATATATCGGAAATAGAGGATATGTAGACCCTAAGGTATCCTTACAACATCACAACTAAAAGTATCTTATAATAACTTTCATCACGAAAAGAAAGTTATGAACTTATTCTGCTTGTTGTCACGTTAAGCGATGACTTAGAGAGAGAGACAGAGAGACAGAGAAACAACGAACGAACGAACATACTTTTTTTTTTCAAATGGTTAAGAATTGGGCACTTAGGCCCGTCTAACATTCTACCCTTCATTAAACAGCTTTCACTCAGTCACATTCATTCAGCATTTGTTAATGAGCATTATAATCATGAAGAAACAATCAAATGCTTACATAGATAAATAACAAATTATCCTTTGCCCACACTCTGATTTATGTAAGTATATGAAATGAATTTAATTACATTCTCACATACATTCTAAACAAATTTATAGAAAAGCAACATAAAAAAATACAACAACCAAGTCACACTTAAAACTACTTTCAACTTTGTTTGACAGTATATATATATATATATATATATATATATATATATATATATATACACTGTTCATATACGCAAGTATATGTATATATATATTTTCACTCTCAAATGCGAAGTACATATCACACATTTTCAAACACATGCACTCATATACATATATACACATAAACATGCTGTCACATACGTACACATACACACATATAAATGTACATATACATCCATATATATATATATACACATATACATCCATATATATATATATACACACACAGAGGAGCATTGGATGCAGCAGTGGAAGACAACTTTCTTGACGAAATAACGACGTGTGTTAACGGGAAGTAGTTTGACAGACCCTGGCTATCACTGAGACTTCAAACACCACACTCCCTGAAGCGGACATTCAGACTGAGACACAAGTGGCCCATTGCACATTACAAGGTGGCCCACGATTGCGTCATCATTTTAGTAGTAAATGTCATCTACTGAGAATGTACGGCATTAGTATATTACATATGCATCGTACTACGATGGTCCACAATTTACACGTAGTTGGAGAAGCGGTCCTTGAATGTAACAATTTTGGGGGCCACTGAGTTAACGAATCTCCAAAACTAATTTAAAAAGTAAGGAAAGTACATTGGCGAGTCAGAAAGTAACCCTAAATCAAGGAACGCAAACAATGAAAAATAAATATACAAAAAAATGTTTGACTCACTCTTTTCATATATTTTTGATGCTCACGCCCACTTCACTTGCTGTCGCTTTTAGACAGGTCTCCGTCCAATCAAAACCATTTGGTCACATCATGAGAAGACAGAGGTCAGAGAGCCTGACAATCATTGGAAAACTCAAGGGAAAAGAAAACAAAAAAGAGAGGAATATCTTACGGGCTGACCCAACAGCGCTATAAAGGAAAGCAATCAAATTACCAACAGTGGCACTAGAGTGAGAAAGCATGACCCATAACGTCTCCTAGCACCCGCAAATAATGAAGGGCTGCAGATGGAAAACTCCATTTAGCGGATCCTGATGTAGCACATTTATGATTTAAAACGCTGAACAAACAATAATAATAATAATAATAATAATAATAATAATAATAATGTTAATTCTCCCTCTAGTTCGGCGTACGATCGATTTAACGGACTTTTGCTATTAACTGACAACATTTCCCTCTATTAGTCTGGTAAATCGAAGGTTTATTATACTTAGAAACAGTCCCAAAAACATGATATTAATAAGCGTAGCTGAAAAAAATGTTTCACGCACACACACAAAATGATATTGATTACAGTAAAAAAAATGAAAACATGACATTGGTCAGTGTAGGTGAAAAATAGTGTCTAAAAACAGAAAACCAAAACATGACATTGGTCAGTGCAGGTGAAAAATAGTGTCCCATAAAAATGAATACATGACATTGGTCAGTGCAGGTAAAAAAAATAGTGTCTCAAAAAAAAAAAAAAACCACAACATGACATTGGTCAGTGCAGGTGAAAAAATAGTGTCTCAAAAAAATGAAAACATGACATTTGTCACTGCAGGTGAAAAATAGTGTCTAAAAAAACAAAAACATGACATTTGTCACTGCAGGTGAAAAATAGTGTCTAAAAAAAACAAAAACATGATATTTATCACTGCAGGTGAAAAATAGTGTCTAAAAAAACCAAAAACATGATATTTATCACTGCAGGTGAAAAATAGTGTCTAAAAAACCAAAAACATGATATTTATCACTGCAGGTGAAAAATAGTGTCTAAAAAACCCCCCAAAAAACGACATTGGTCATCGTAGCTCAGTGTTACCAGATTTTTTCGGGCTGCCGCCCCCTTTTCTCATCCTCAAAGCTTTCACCCCCACCCCCTCCCCTTATGTACAATGACTTATTAAGTTAGTATATGCATTACACAACTAAAAACTTCAGCCAGCAAACCAGTTTATTTAACAATGTGAAGGGGTACATTTATAACTCACCTACTACATTATTTTCTCAACTTGTAACGTGACGGATGAGTTTCATGCAGGGACACAAGTTTCTCGATATCAGGTTTGAAAAGTGCTAAGAAGGGAGGTACTACTGCCTCCCTCTTCTACTTCGTTTTTCCTCAACACACTCTCCCTTTCCTTGCTCCCTTTTCTTCCACCGTCCCCCTGGTCCTTTCCAGCGCCCACAGGTGGGGGTGTTCTCCCCCCACATTGTGGGACACACTGCTGTAGCAGAACATATTTGCCAGCTATTGCGCTATTTGTCTGACCGACAACTTTACTTCGACTTAAACCTCTAACTGAAAAACAAGTCATGACATGATTTCGCTCTGTCAGATCCTAACAACTACAGGTTTCCTAGATTTTCTTTGGCTGCACGGTTGGGAGCTGCCAAAGATGAAGATGTCTGATTTGATTAGCATTTGCCCTGTAAGCACTGGCCACCATACTTGTAATTGGATTCCTCCTCTACCCCCCTCCCCCACCCCCCACCCCCCCCCCAGTTCAATATCGGAGCTGACTGCACCCTTTTCAGTATACCGGGGGGGGGGGGGGTTACAACTTTCAAAGTCGTGAGAGTTGTCCGGGGTTCGTTTCAGCGAAGGGGAGAGTGCTAAAACCTGTATGTAGCTCGCGTTGGGACTGGAAACTTTTTTTTTTTGGGGGGGGGGGGGGAAACAGGGTTAATTTAGGAGAAGAAATATAAAAACAAAATAAATAAATAATACGGAATTTTCTAAAAAGGTGGATAATTTATGAGGAGATTTTTCTGTCAAAGTTTGAAGGTGGAATTGATGGGAATAAAATCAGGAATGAAGAAGAAGATGAAGGAAAAAAAACCCCCGAAAGGCACGTCAAGGTTTAAAATGAGTGATAATGTATCATGTCATGGCAGGGACGGGTCCGTGGGGCAGTCTGGGTGCTGTGAATGTATCACTTTATGAAAGCGTAAATTATCACACTCCTCAGAGAAAGTGTGGGGACATCTGAGAAGAAGGAGATATCCTACAGAACGGAAGCCTCATCAGAAATTCATCTTTTCAGGGTGTCATGCTTCTGCTCTGTAACAGAAATTCATCTTTTCAGGGTCTCATACTTCTGCTCTGTAACAGAAATTCATCTTTTCAGGGTGTCATACTTCTGCTTTGTAACAGAAATTCAGGATTAAGAAGATTTCCCTTATGTTTACACAGAACGCAAGTTTTTTTTTTTTTTGGTTTTTTTTTTTTGTTTGGTTTTTCCACTCTGCCTTCGTTCTTGCAGTATATGCTCAGCGATTTAGACTAATAACTTTGGATAACACAACCCAACACAATGGGATTATATAGACTTAACATCTTACATCTTACATCCTTCCCGTGCCGTTAAGCGTCACATAGAGCTCGCATTGTAGTTCATCAAGTTAATCCTGTTTTCGGGCGAGCTTTTCAGCCTCATCAAGGGATTTTATGCCCACAAAACTAACCTCTCTTAACGCTTTAGAGTTGCACTTGGTCGATCTCTTTTTCTTTGACCTTTTGTGTTCCACTTGATAGCTTGTTTTTTCTTTATTATCTGTCTATTTCTTCTCATCACGTGACCAATATATATCCATCTCCTTTTTCTGATCACACGTGAGACAAGTTGTTTGTTCGCTCATCTGCCTTATCTTTGCGTTGTTCTTAATTCATTCCACTTTATACAGAATATTTTCCTTAGGCATTTGTTGGAAAAAAATGTGTTGTCTATTTATTTCGTTGTTTTCCAGCTTTCGCATGCATAAATGAGGGTGGATATTACATTTGAATTCAATAATCTTAACTCGATTTTTGTGATTTAAACCTTTGAGTGCCATATGTTCTCAAGATTCTTGAAGGTCAATGCTGCTTTTGCAGTTCTAATTCTAACTTTTTTTTCTGGTGTCACCACCCTGGTCTATGTAGCTGCCGGGGGATGCAAATTGGTGTACTTCTTCAACAGCTGATCAACAGTTGTGTTCTTCAATAGAACATTAAAAAAAACATGTTTTCCTTCTTGACTAATGGGATTAATTAACATACTGGGATAATATATGATTAACATAATGGGATGATATAGGTCGAACATAATGGGATGACGCAGGATTAACATAATGGGGTGATCTAGGCTTAACATAATGGGATGATATAGGTTTAACATAATACATAGTGTACTACTCTATGGAAGTGAATGCTTGAAAATCACCAAAACAATTGAAAACAAAGTGAATTCTTTCCAGACTAAATGTTTACGAAGAATTAGAAACATATATTTTGGCCTAACACCATAAGAAATAACATCTTGTTGGCAGAAATGCAGATGAAGCCACTGACAGCAATTATTGAGGAAAGACGCTGGCGATGGTTGGGACATGTGCTCCGAATGACTGACAACTCACTACCAAAAATAGCACTAAGATGGACACCACAGGGGAACAGAAGTAAGGGTAGACAAAAAGAGACATGGAGAAGAACAACAGATAGGATGTTGAGCAATAGAGGGCTCACCTGGGTAAGAGCAAGAAAAAAGGCAAAGACAGGCATTTGTGGAAAACCCTTGCGGAAGCCCCATGTGCCATGGGCACTTAAGGTTCAGAGAGAGATAGGCTTAACATAATGGGATGGTTTAGGCTTACTACACTGGGATGATATAGGTTAACACACTGGGATGATATAGACTTAACAACCTGGGATGATATAGGCGTAACACACTGGAATGATTTGGGCTTAACACAATGGGATGATATAGCTTAACATACTGGGACGATATAGTTTAGCGTACTGGTATGATATAGCTTAACATAACGGGATTATATAGACTTAACACAATGGGATGATATAGGCTAAACATACTGCGATGATATGGGCTTAACACGATGGGGTGGCAGAGATTTTTAACATACAGTAATGACCCATGCTTCATCTGTTTATTAAACTTACTACATCGTAATCTATTTGTCTAAACTTATTGCATCATAATCTATTTGACTAAACGTACTACATTATAATCTACTAATAAAAGTGGTAAATCTAAGTTACTTACCGCACATCACAACAACAACGATTATTTTATCTTTATGATAAGAAACGTTATCCAAAAAATGTCCTAAAATGTTGCTATTACTGCACCAGAGACATGACCACAAGTGTTCCAGTCTCCATCTTTGAAGATGATCTCAGCATCATGCACGCACCGTCGAGAACTATAATGAAAGAGAAATGACTGTCAGGATTCGATCTCACACCCTAAATTCCGAGATTGATGAAGATACAGCTTCCCTGTCTATCAGGCTGATGCTGCATAGATAGATAGACAGACAGAGACATAGATAGATAGATAGATAGATAGATAGATAGATAGATAGATAGATAGATAGATAGATAGATAGATAGATAGATAGATAGATAGATAGATAGATAGATAGATAGATAGATAGATGATCAACATATTGTCCGTCTGTTCTCTGATTCTCTGGCGTTCTCTGGCTGACTCTATATTGACAGATATGCTGGTGTTTCTTTTTCTTCTCTCTATCTTTTTAATTAGTCCGTCTAGATCATTCACATTTATTATTCTTGGTCACGTACACGAGATCATAAAGCATTGATGTACGTTCTTTGAAGGACATTTTTATAGCTGAGCGCTCCCTGATCTTAAGTTAAACCGCATCATTCATGAGAACATGGTAACACAGCACAGCTGGAGTATGACAGGAACGACATCTTGTACCAGCTACTACAACATAAATAATACACAGAGGATAATTAAAACAAGGTAAAACCAACATAGTTTTTTCATACCTGTAGCTGTGAGCAACGCAGAGATAAGACAGATGAGCAAACAACAACCTGTCTCGTGGGTTATCAAAAAAAAAAAAGGAAAATGGACATAAGTCGGTCATGTGATGGGAAGAAACAATCAGAGAATTCCCCCCCCCCCCACCCCAAAAAAAAAAACAGCTGTCAAGTGGAACACAACAGGTCAAAGAAGAAGAGGTCGACCGTGTGAAACTCTAAAGAGGACATTGTTAAGAGAGGCCAGTTTAGTAGGCATAAAATCCCTTGATGATGCTGAAAAGCTCTCTGAAAATGGGAAAACTTGGCAAACTAAAACACGAGCCCTGTGTGACGCTTAGCGGGATGGGAAAGATGTAAGATGTAAGCGCTGTGAGCAAGTGAATATACACCATCATCTCGCTTCTCCACATCATAGTCCCTCTGCAGATGGATGCAGTTCTTGTATCTTTCAGCTCATTTCTTCACTCTCTGGCCAGCAGAAAAGAATCTTATTTTGGATGTTCCTGAAAAGATATCTTCACCAGTTCCTTAACTTCAACATCAGAGGTGAACCTGGAACAACCATACCTCGCCTTAGAGAGGACTGAAGATCTGATATAATCATCTTCCACCAGATCTAGGTTTTAAGAGGGATGATTAAGGTTTTCAGACCCCAGCTGTTGCAGTGCCTCCGCCAAGGTAGACGCAGATTTTCATAATACAGTTAGAAGACTCTCTGACTGTATTCCTCTTCTTTCCGGGTTTTAAACCTTCCTTGTAATTCTAATTGCCATGCTGCTTGGCGTAGGCGATCATTTCTTTCCCCATTCCCTGACTTATTCCCTGATTATGAGATCCGCCGGTGACTTTCTTCCTAGCCACACTGACAGACAATCCAGTAATTTCTCTCTCTCTCTCTCTCTCTCTCTCTCTCTCTCTGTGTCTTCCTCTGTCTCTTTTTTTCCCTCAGTCTTTCCAGTTGCCACAGTGTGTTCCAATTTTCCTCTTGTCAAGAAATGTCCTATAAATCTCTCTTGTCTGCCTCTGATGTATGCTACAATTTGCTTTTATAATTCCAGCCTCTCTTAAGACTTCTTCATTGGTTTTCTTAGCTGTCCATGGTACCTTCAACATCCTTCTTATAAACCACATCTCCATGGCCTCCATTTCTCATTGTACTCTTTAAACCTTCATATAAGTTGATGTACGTTCTTTGAAGGACATTTTTATAGCTGAGCGCTCCCTGATCTTAAGTTAAACCGCATCATTCATGAGAACATGGTAACACAGCACAGCTGGAGTATGACAGGAACGACATCTTGTACCAGCTACTACAACATAAATAATACACAGAGGATAATTAAAACAAGGTAAAACCAACATAGTTTTTTCATACCTGTAGCTGTGAGCAACGCAGAGATAAGACAGATGAGCAAACAACAACCTGTCTCGTGGGTTATCAAAAAAAAAAAAGGAAAATGGACATAAGTCGGTCATGTGATGGGAAGAAACAATCAGAGAATTCCCCCCCCCCCCACCCCAAAAAAAAAAACAGCTGTCAAGTGGAACACAACAGGTCAAAGAAGAAGAGGTCGACCGTGTGAAACTCTAAAGAGGACATTGTTAAGAGAGGCCAGTTTAGTAGGCATAAAATCCCTTGATGATGCTGAAAAGCTCTCTGAAAATGGGAAAACTTGGCAAACTAAAACACGAGCCCTGTGTGACGCTTAGCGGGATGGGAAAGATGTAAGATGTAAGCGCTGTGAGCAAGTGAATATACACCATCATCTCGCTTCTCCACATCATAGTCCCTCTGCAGATGGATGCAGTTCTTGTATCTTTCAGCTCATTTCTTCACTCTCTGGCCAGCAGAAAAGAATCTTATTTTGGATGTTCCTGAAAAGATATCTTCACCAGTTCCTTAACTTCAACATCAGAGGTGAACCTGGAACAACCATACCTCGCCTTAGAGAGGACTGAAGATCTGATATAATCATCTTCCACCAGATCTAGGTTTTAAGAGGGATGATTAAGGTTTTCAGACCCCAGCTGTTGCAGTGCCTCCGCCAAGGTAGACGCAGATTTTCATAATACAGTTAGAAGACTCTCTGACTGTATTCCTCTTCTTTCCGGGTTTTAAACCTTCCTTGTAATTCTAATTGCCATGCTGCTTGGCGTAGGCGATCATTTCTTTCCCCATTCCCTGACTTATTCCCTGATTATGAGATCCGCCGGTGACTTTCTTCCTAGCCACACTGACAGACAATCCAGTAATTTCTCTCTCTCTCTCTCTCTCTCTCTCTCTCTCTCTCTGTGTCTTCCTCTGTCTCTTTTTTTCCCTCAGTCTTTCCAGTTGCCACAGTGTGTTCCAATTTTCCTCTTGTCAAGAAATGTCCTATAAATCTCTCTTGTCTGCCTCTGATGTATGCTACAATTTGCTTTTATAATTCCAGCCTCTCTTAAGACTTCTTCATTGGTTTTCTTAGCTGTCCATGGTACCTTCAACATCCTTCTTATAAACCACATCTCCATGGCCTCCATTTCTCATTGTACTCTTTAAACCTTCATATAAGTTCATAAACGTTTCCTAAGGTTAAGCTGTTTACTAAGCTAACATCCTACGGTGAATTTCAATAGGTTTCGCTTCCCCTGCCAAATCAAATCTCACTGCAACATGCTGTTCAACAGTAGCGGAAGTCCCGCAGCGTAGCATGTACGATTATTTTGACCCAGTCTCAACGAGACGTAGATAGCTGCGCCGTGCGTGTTCAAACTATCAATCAGCCAGGGTGAACTTGTTCCTCTGCGTCAGCTTCTATCCGTTTCGGTTACAGAGTTATTCTCAAACTGCTTTAACCCTTTATTCTCCATCTTATTGGATCATAATTAAAATGATAAAAATGCTTTAGGTCATAATAAATTTATAAGTAAAAGTGGGAGATGACTCAAATCTCGAGCTAAATGAAGATTAAGGGGATTGGGTAAAGATTAATTAGGGTGGGGGCATGGGGGGGGGGGGGAAAGCAGTGACAGATGTCATCAAACTAATTAAAACAAACGAAAAAACATGTCTGTAAGGCGCTGGACAAATCACCTGGAAGGTCATGTGCCTGCAGTCCTAAAGAACGTGGGACCCGCTGTTCTAAGCCAGTGAACGTCAGAGGTCATAGATAGAAACTGCGAGAACCGCTGTTCTATATCAGTGAACGTCAGAGGTCATAGAAAGAAACTGTGAAAGCCGCTGTTCTATATCAGTGAACGTCAGAGGTCATAGAAAGAAACTGCAAGAACCGCTGTTCTATATCAGTGAACGTCAGAGGTCATAGAAAGAAACTGTGAGAGAGCCGCTGTTCTAGATCAGTGGACGTCAGAGGTCATAGAAAGAAACTGTGAGAGCCTCTGTTCTAGATCAGTGAACGTCAGAGGTCATAGAAAGAAACTGCGAGAACCGCTGTTCTAGATCAGTGAACGTCAGAGGTCATAGAAAGAAACTGTGAGAGCCGATGTTCTATATCAGTGAACGTCAGAGGTCATAGAAAGAAACTGCGAAAGCCGCTTTTCTAGATCAGTGAACGTCAGAGGTCATAGAAAGAAACTGCGAGAACCGCTGTTCTAGATCAGTGAACGTCAGAGGTCATAGAAAGAAACTTTGAGAACCGCTGTTCTATATCAGTGAACGTCAGAGGTCATAGAAAGAAACTGCGAGAGAGCCGCTGTTCTAGATCAGTGAACGTCAGAGGTCATAGAAAGAAACTGAGAGACAGCCGCTGTTCTATATCAGTGAACGTCAGAGGTCATAGAAAGAAACTGTGAGAGAGCCGCTGTTCTATATCAGTGAACGTCAGAGGTCATAGAAAGAAACTGTGAGAGAGCCGCTGTTCTAGAACAGTGAACGTCAGAGGTCATAGAAAGAAACTGCGAGAGAGCCGCTGTTCTAGATCAGTGAACGTCAGAGGTCATAGAAAGAAACTGAGAGAGAGCCGCTGTTCTAGATCAGTGAACGTCAGAAGTTATAGAAAGAAACTACGAGAGAGCCGCTGTTCTAGATCAGTGAACGTCAGAGGTCATAGAAAGAAACTGTGAGAGCCGATGTTCTATATCAGTGAACGTCAGAGGTCATAGAAAGAAACTGCGAGAGAGCCGCTGTTCTAGATCAGTGAACGTCAGAGGTCATAGAAAGAAACTGCGAGAGAGCCGCTGTTCTAGATCAGTGAACGTCAGAGGTCATAGAAAGAAACTGTGAGAGAGCCGCTGTTCTAGAACAGTGAACGTCAGAGGTCATAGAAAGAAACTGCGAGAGAGCCGCTGTTCTAGATCAGTGAACGTCAGAGGTCATAGAAAGAAACTGCGAGAGAGCCGCTGTTCTAGATCAGTGAACGTCAGAAGTTATAGAAAGAAACTACGAGAGAGCCGCTGTTCTAGATCAGTGAACGTCAGAGGTCATAGAAAGAAACTGTGAGAGCCGATGTTCTATATTAGTGAACGTCAGAGGTCATAGAAAGAAACTGCGAAAGCCGCTTTTCTAGATCAGTGAACGTCAGAGGTCATAGAAAGAAACTGCGAGAACCGCTGTTCTAGATCAGTGAACGTCAGAGGTCATAGAAAGAAACTTTGAGAACCGCTGTTCTATATCAGTGAACGTCAGAGGTCATAGAAAGAAACTGCGAGAGAGCCGCTGTTCTAGATCAGTGAACGTCAGAGGTCATAGAAAGAAACTGAGAGAGAGCCGCTGTTCTAGATCACTGAACGTCAGAGGTCATAGAAAGAAACTGCGAGAGAGCCGCTGTTTCAGATCAGTGAACGTCAGAGGTCATAGAAAGAAACTGAGAGAGAGCCGCTGTTCTAGATCAGTGAACGTCAGAGGTCATAGAAAGAAACTGCGAGAGAGCCGTTGTTCTAGATCACTGAACGTCAGAGGTCATAGAAAGAAACTGCGAGAGAGCCGCTGTTCTAGATCACTGAACGTCAGAGGTCATAGAAAGAAACTGAGAGAGAGCCGCTGTTCTAGATCAGTGAACGTCAGAGGTCATAGAAAGAAACTGCGAGAGAGCCGCTGTTCTATATCAGTGAACGTCAGAGGTCATAGAAAGAAACTGTGAGAGAGCCGCTGTTCTATATCAGTGAACGTCAGAGGTCATAGAAAGAAACTGAGAGAGAGCCGCTGTTCTAGAACAGTGAACGTCAGAGGTCATAGAAAGAAACTGCGAGAGAGCCGCTGTTCTAGATCAGTGAACGTCAGAGGTCATAGAAAGAAACTGCGAGAGAGCCGCTGTTCTAGATCAGTGAACGTCAGAAGTTATAGAAAGAAACTACGAGAGAGCCGCTGTTCTAGATCAGTGAACGTCAGAGGTCATAGAAAGAAACTGTTAGAGCCGTTGTTCTAGATCAGTGAACGTCAGAGGTCATAGAAAGAAACTGCGAGAGAGCCGCTGTTCTATATCAGTGAACGTCAGAGGTCATAGAAAGAAACTGAGAGAGAGCCACTGTTCTAGATCAGTGAACGTCAGAGGTCATAGAAAGAAAATGTGAGAACCGCTGTTCTAGATCACTGAACGTCAGAGGTCATAGAAAGAAACTGTGAGAACCGCTGTTCTAGATCACTGAACGTCAAAGGTCATAGAAAGAAACTGAGAGAGAGCCGCTGTTCTAGATCAGTGAACGTCAGAGGTCATAGAAAGAAACTGAGAGAGAGCCGCTGTTCTAGATCAGTGAACGTCAGAGGTCATAGAAAGAAACTGTGAGAACCGCTGTTCTAGATCACTGAACGTCAGAGGTCAAAACCTGTTTTATAAAATGTGTCCTAATTTATCCTGCTCATCTGTTCTCTAGTGTTCTTTGACTGACTTCATTCTTTTCCTCTGTCTTTTAATCAGCCCATTCAAATTTTTGGCAACCTTCTTTTCTGTCTTTCCTTTTTTTTTTCCTTGTGAATTTTATGGTGAATTTTGTGACTGGTCAGTTCTGTCCTCTCTTGGCCTTGCAAAACAAGAACGTCTTCAAGTCTTGTCTTTATGTCTTAAATCACCTTCTGAAGGGCCCTGTAACTTCTGGGAGAATGTCCTGACCTTTCTTGGCACTCCAAGGTATACGATTATCTCTACCTAGGATATACGATTATCTTTACCTAGGATATATGATTATCTTTATCTAGGATATATGATTATCTTTATCTAGGATATACGATTATCTTTATCTAGGATATACGATTATCTTTATCTAGGATATATGATTATCTTTATCTAGGATATATGATTATCTTTACCTAGGATATATGATTATCTTTACCTAGGATATATGATTATCTTTATCGAAAGTCACAAAATCCATAGCTTGCAATTTTTTGTTGCGTTTGTTATGTCTCGCCATAAAATCTTGAACACACTAGGGGAATCAGGTCTGTTATTATCTTACCTTATTTAAAATATAAATAAATATGATTATTTTAAACCCTCTATTTGAAAAATCCCGGGAATTAATTCTGGAATGTCTGGAAAGATAGAAAATGTCGTGTAAATAATCATAAATTGGATTTCTTCTTCTGAGAGGCAATCGTTGGCAGGATTAATTTGTTCATCTTCCTTGACTCCCATCGTCTGTGGCGCATGCGCGCATAAAGCCGGAAATGTTTATTTGTAGGATTCGATCCACAGAGAAGTTCTTCAGATTTTCTGGATGTAAATAGGACCAGTCTCCAGCTCTGTCGCTCTTAATTCTCCTTTCTCCCTCTATTTCACAAGCGTCGACAATTTCAGGAGAATAGCTTTGACATTGATGTATTTTCTAGACCAGCGTGCAGCGCCAAGCTGGCGGATCTCACGGGCTTGCTTTCGCTTTTAGTTATGGAGGTTTCCCTTTGCCAAAAAAAGTTCGTAAAGAACAGAACGAGCAGTCAAGAAGAACTGGACGTTTCAAGTCATTGTAGAGGAATACGTTAAGCTCAAAGATGAATAGAGCTTAGATGGCAGAGTTGGATGGAGTTATCTGTGACAGCGGGGAAAAGCTATGACTCTGAAAATAGAATTTAATGCCATCTCAGACTGAGAAAAAAAAGCAGAGATCAGTGTATTACTATTGATGTATGTATTCCTAGTGATGTATGCATTCCTATTGAAGTATGTATTCCTATTGATGTATGTATTCCTACTGATGTATGTAAACCTACTAATGTATGTATTCCTATTGATGTATTTCTAATGACGTATATTCCTACTGATGTATGTATTCATATCGATGTAAGTATTCCTATTGATGTATGTATTCCTACTGATGTATGTATTCCTATTGATGTGTATATATATATATATATATATATATATATATATATTCCTATTGATGTATGTATTGGTATTGGTGTACGTATTCCTACTGATGTATATATTCTTATTGATGTATATATTCCTACTGATGTATATATTCCTACTGATGTATGTATTCTTATTGATGTATATATTCCTACTGATGTATGTATTCCTACTGACATGTGTATTCCTTATATCCAGCTTATTCGGGGTTTAAAGACTGCAAACATCTGACAACAGCTTCTGGTATCTATTTCAACGTAAGACTGGGCCTATGGAAAACCATAAACGTGTGGAGGGGGGGGGGGTGCGAGTGGGGATGATGAAAAGCGGGAGAGGGTTCGAGAAAGAGCAAGAGAAAGATAGAGAGGGGAAAGGGGGTTGAAAAAGAACAAGAGAGAGGGAGGGTTTGAGAAAGAGTAAAATTGGGGGGGGGGGGACTGAGAATGAATGAATGATCTTTATTTTTAAAGGGTAAAGAATTGGGCATGCAGGCCAGTCTTACATTCTGCCCTTGATCACTCCATCTTTCATTCTTCCCACACGCTCAGTTTAATACAAGTATACAAATTATATTAGGAAAAAAAAAACATCAAAAGAGTGTAAGATTAAACGATTAGATTCAAAGTAAAAGAGAAGAAGTAATTAACCTAGCAAAATAGCTCTCTCACACACATTCACGCACACACACAGACATATACATAATCAAAAATATATTGTCAGTACAGACCTTCTAACATATGCTTTTTAACAAACATTAAAATAATTTCTAACAATATCTAACAAATTACTTTTCTAACTATGTCATTTTAGTACTTGAAGGTTGGTGAGTCATGCGTTGAGAGAGTGCTGATTATTTTATGGAATCATATAATTATAAGCAAGTAAATAATGAAAGGGGTTTGAGTTAAAGGATGAAGTATTACCAATGGATTTTAAATGGTAGGGGAGGGTGTTCCAGAGCTGTACTGCAGAGTATGCAAGGCTTTTCTTGTACAGATCAATCCTGGGTTTAGGAAGAAGACAGTTTTTTAAACGATGGCTATGTTTAGTGTTATACGTAAACAGTGACCACAAGTAAGGCGGAGCATTGTGCGACAGAATTCTCTGAACAAACTTAAACTTTGTTAAAAATAATTCTATTTTTGAGGGGCAGAATTTTGAGTTGTTTGTGCTGATCTACAGTCTGTACTGGGTGTTTGTCACAAATAAGATTTAATGCTCGTTTGTGAAGTGAGTGGAGCCTTTTTGTGTTTGAGACTGAGCATCCATCCCAGATTGTGGAACAGTAATCTAAGTGTGTTTGTATGTGTGATATGTAGTATATCTTTCTTGTGTCTTTGTCGATAAAGTGTTTAATCTTGGCTAATTGGTAAACTTTCTGTGCAATCAAGTCTGTTAGGTTATGTACGTGAGAATTCCAAGTTAAATGCTGATCAATGATGAGTCCTAGAGTTTTATGTTCATGAATATTTGAGAGAGAGAGAGAGAGAGAGAGAGAGAGAAGGGGTTGAGAAAGAGCGAGAGAGAGAGAGAGAGAAGGGGTTGAGAAAGAGCGAGAGAGAGAGAGGGAGAAAAGAGAAGGGATTGAGAAAGAGCGAGGGAGAAAGAGAGATAGAGAGAGAGAAAGAGAATGGATTGAGAAAGAGTGAAAGAGAGAGAGAAAGGATCTGAGAGAGTCTCTGACGACGTAAAGCTAGAGTGAGGAGAGTTCCAATAGCAAGTAGGAATGAAAGAGTTCAATGACAAATACTTGTAGACTTCATAACAAATATAAAAGTGTATGAAAGACTACCCTATAGAGTTTGCAGCAGATCACCACAGAGGGAGGGGGCTGTACAACATGAGAAATAATAATATACGGAATAAATTTTTAAGAAACATATTCTTCTGGTATTGTTCTTTCCTTTCCTTTGTTCGGAGTTAAAACTTACAAAACACATACTGACACCAATGTAACGTTCGTATGATCTCTCTCTCTCTCTCTCTCTCTGTCTTTGCCTGTCTGTCTGTCTCCTTTCCTCCCTCTCTCTCTCTCTCCCTCTCTCTCTCTCACGATAGAAAACGTTAGCAAGCACAAAACACTAGGTCTTATTATTGACCAACATCTGACCTGGAACTCTCATGTGCAGTGTCTAACAAAACTCATCGCACAAAAAGTATACCAATTAGCTAAAATTAAGCACTTCATCGATCAAGACACTAGGAAGACATACTACGTATCTCATATACAAACACATTTAGACTACTGCTCAACAGTTTGGAATGGTTGCTCAGTGTCAAATACAAAGAGGCTTTGCTCACTCCAAAAGCGAGCAGTAAAGCTTATTAGTGACAAAGATCAAGCACAAACAACTAACCATCACAAACGTATCAAAATACTGCCTCTTAAGAACAGGTTCCTCTTCAACAAAGCCAAGTTAGTACATCAAATTCTTTCACGGCATGCCCCGCCTTATCTATGGAACCTGTTTAAATTTAGCTCAAAGTGCAGACAACGCTTGAACAACATATGTCTTCCAAAACCTAGACTTGATCTTTACAAGAAAAGCTTTAGTTATTCTGCTGCTCATCTTTGGAATACCCTTCCATCCTATATAAAAAATATAAATTATACTCCTTCCTACAACTACAAGCTTTCCCAAAATCTATTTGATGTCGACTACATGCCTTCATTAATTATAAAACTTAAAAGTTATCTTAAGCTGCTCTTACAGACACCGAATACAATTAATTGTTTTCTGAATAGTCCCGAAAATTTTGTTTAGTAGATAGTCATATATAATGTATGTAGTTACTTCTGTACTGAGTGAATGTTTAAGAGCAGAACGTAAATGTTATATTTTATTTTATGTCTCTCAGCTTCAATGTTAGTTATGTTTGTTATATGAACAGCATATTTATAGAATGTCTGGAATAGAGTGAAAGATGTATGATAAAGGGCAGAATGTCAGACGGGCCTGCGTGCCCAATTCTTAACCCTTTTGAAATAAAGATCAATCAATCAGTCTCACTTTCCCTTCCTCCCTCTTTCCAGGATTGATCTGTACAAGAAAAGCCTTGCATACTCTGCAGTAAAGCTCTGGAACACCCTCCCCTACCATTTAAAATCCACTAGTAATACTTCATCCTTTAACTCAAACCTGTTTCATATTTACTTGCTTGTAATTATATGCCTCCATAGAATAACCAGCACTCTCTCAACACATGACTTGCCAGTCATCAAATACTAAAATGTCATAGTTCGCAAGGACTTGTTAGATATTGTTAGAAATTATTTTAATGTTTTAAAAAGCATATGTTAGAAGATCTCTACTGACAATGTATTTTTGATTATGTATATGTCTGTGTGTGTGCGTGTATGTGTGTGTGAGTTATTTTATTAGGTTAATTACTTCTTCTCTTTTACTTTGAAAGTAATAGTTAAATCTTACACTCTTTTGATATGGTTTTTCCTAATGTAATTTGTATACTTGTATTAAACAGAGCGTGTGGGAACAATGAAAGATGGAGTGATGAAAGACAGAATGTAAGACAGGTCTGCGTGCCCAATTCTTTACCATTTAAAAATGAGGATTCATTCATTCATTCATTCTCTCCCTCTCTCTCTCTCCGTCTCTCTCTGTTTCTCTCTCCCTCTATCTCTTCGTCTCTCTCTGTTTCTCTCTCCCTCTATCTCTCCGTCTCTCTCTGTTTTTCTCTCTCCCTCTCTCTCTCCGTCTCTCTCTGTTTCTCTCTCCCTCTCTCTCCGTCTCTCTCTGTTTCTCTCTCCCTTTCTCTCTCCGTCTCTCTCTGTTTCTCTCTCCCTCTCTCTCTGTTTCTCTCTCCCTCTCTCTCCGTCTCTCTCTGTTTCTCTCTCCCTCTCTCTCCGTCTCTCTCTGTTTCTCTCTCCCTCTCTCTTTCCGTCTCTCTCTGTTTCTCTCTCCCTCTCCCTCTTCTCTCTCTATCTCGCTCCTTCTTTCTCTCTCTCCCCCTCTCCTTCTCCCTCTGTTTCTCTCTGTCTGTCTGTCTCTTTCCCTCTCTCTCTCTGTCTCTTTGTCTCCCTCTCTCTCCCTCCCTCTCTCTCAGTCTCTCAGTATCTTTGTCTCCCTCTCCCCCTCTCTGTCTGTGTTTATCTCTGTCTGTCTGTCTGTCTTTCCCTCTCTCTTTCTCTATGTCTCTCTCTGTCTCTTTGTCTCCCTCTCTCTCCCTCTGTCTGTTTCTCTCTGTCTGTCTCTCTCTCCTTCTCTCTTTCCCTCTCTCTGTCTCCCTCTCTCTCCCTCTCTGTCTGTCTGTCTCTCTCTCTCTCTCGTTCACGTTTTGACGTAAATCTTTCAGTTTCTGTCCTCCTGATTCTGTTTCATAGAAACAAAACTTGATAGTTGATGGACACGCGTCAAGTTCTTCCATTAGGAAAATTGCCTATGCCCCAGAAAATAACTTCATCAAAACAAAGTACGGATAAACAGCATCTGCATAGTCTTTTACCATGAAAATGTTTATAAAAATCAAGAGAATGGATATTAAGTAATCCAAGGACAGAAAAATGTAATTTAATGCAATTAAAACAAAGTGATTTTTTTCCTTCTTTTTTTACTTTTGCCGAGTTTGTTTTCTTTTGTTTAGCAAAAATAGCACACATCACGTACATTAGACAGCAACTGGTATATATTCCTTGGTGATTTTTCGCATTTTCTATCCATTTTCTTAGCAAATTCCATGTAAAGATTCACCAAAATTCCGGCTAGTGAGTTGCTAACTCAATTCTTGGCGGCTGAAATTGTTTTTCTTGCGACCAGGAAGTCACCTTTAAACCTCTGGCCAACGCGCATGCGCATCGAAGCGTTTCCATTTCTTGATGTGGAGGGGAAGTGAAAATCAATCCGCACTCAGGACCCAATAGAGGTCGTTTGTGTACGGGGTCAAAGGTCGTGTTTCAGCTAGACAGGCTGACTTGGGAAGTTTTTTTGAGCCCTACGCCGAGAAATTAGTTCAGTAGATGAGATATTTAAGGGTTAGAGTGCCGCCCCCTCCCTCCCCCACCTCCCAAACTCACACGTGTGTGGGTGGGGGGGGGGGAGGGGAATGATAAATTCGTGTACGAAACTTGACTTGTCTTCTCTGGCCAGACTGGTCTCTTTTGTAAGCAGGAAACTCACTACTACAAAGAGTGAAACTACACACCGCCCTAAATCATCAGAGGAAGTACCCAGACAAGTGTTTCGGGCACTTAAACTCCAAACTCCCGTTACTCTGGACAATACACAATAATTAGTGTATAGGCATACAAATATATCTATACTACAAGAACTTAATTTTGAAGAAGGCTGGGTAGCAAAGAGGATTAAAGAGAGAAAACTTAAATATTTTGGACACATTAAACGTCATGATAATCTAGAGAAGACCGTCTGGGAAGGGTACATAATGGGGAACAAGAAAGATAGGAAAACCAAGGCAAAGATGGCTGCAAGACATCGTTGAGGATCTACAAATGGATGCATCAGCAGCAGGCCATCTTGCTCACAAACGAGAGGCCTACTGGATGGCTGTTTGGGAGGCAAAGTTCCGCAAGGGACATGCAAATGAATGAATGAAAGGCATAAAACTATACACAAAGCACTACAGTAAAGCTGTGATACCAAAATGTATAAACTAGGGGAAAAAAGTAGGAACAGCTTTATTATTTAACGATTACAAAGTTGTGACGTTTGGCGCGAGCCTTCATCAAACAAAAACTAACAGGACGAATGCTTTGTTTACATAGCAACCGGTGCCTTTTGTTTGGGCTCCTAAAGACATTAGTGATCATGGTTCTGTGCCGTTTCAGGAGCAAGATAAGTCATTTGCAATTTTTCATTAATTTTTTTTTTCATTGTTTATTGTTTGGTTAATATACAATTCATATGAATCTTACTTTGTCTCTTCTCTCCGATTCTTCGTCCTGTTTGTTTTGTTTGACAAAGGCTCGCGCCGAAACGTCACAACTTTTGTAATTGTTAAATAATAAAGCTGTTCCAACTTTTTTTTTCAGTTTATACACTTTGGTCACTCTGGGGAGAGTGAGTCACTCTAGATCATGATTAGCAAAGGTCTGCACGCTGTTTAACAATTTTCTTTGGGGAGATCGATTTGAAAGCATACAGCATTCCTGACGTTTGCCTGTAATGTAGATGCCTGCTTGCTCAGACTTACTGAAAGACAGCACAGAAAAGGGGGGTTAAGATGATCTTCGATTTGGCAGTAGATCATCCATGCTGACATGCTGAAGTCAGCTTTGGCGAGCCACAACAGACCAAGACCTTGTTTTATCTCTCCCCTGGTACCGCCCCACACCCCACCCCACCCCCCCAGTAACAGGCCTAGCCTGGCTAACGAGACAGGAGATGTCACAGTCCTCATGAAGGCGGAGACTGCTAAAGAAGTACTGCATGGCCTCTGCTTATTAACTCCCTCCGGGGGCTGAAATAATAACCCCCGTAACCCGCTCCTTGTCCGACACCATGCTGTGCCTCAACATCCTCACCGCATCGACTGCAAAGAACGCCAGCCCGCAGCTCCATGATAATAGAGACGAGGTTTAGACTTCATAGCACGTGGTGATCTATTGCTTTACAGAACTCCTCCCGCTTGAGCAGCGAAGTGATTGTTGCATTCTACTCTCACAGACAAATTCGGCCTCGAGGTCCCTTTTGACCACCAGATGCGACGGTGACCCATATCAAACACTGGTGCGCCGGCAGGGCAGGGAAAATATGAGCTCTAAAACTGTACCCCAGACATGACAGGTCAGGCAAAATGTGAGCTCAAAAACTGTACTCCAGAGCTGACAGGGCAGGAAAAATCTGAGCTCTAAAACTGTACCCTAGAGCTGACAGGGCAGGGAAAATGTGACCTCTAAAACTGTACCCCCGACGTGACAGGGCAGGCAAAATGTGAGCTCTAAAACTGTACCATAGAGCTGACAGGTCAGGGAAAATGTGAGCTCTAAAACTGTGGCCCCAGACCTGACAGGGCAGGGAAAATGTGACCTCTAAAACTGTGGACCCAGACCTGACAGGGCAGGGAAAATGTGACCTCTAAAACTGTGGCCCCAGACCAGACAGGTCAGGGAAAATGTGAGCTCTAAAACTGTGGCCCCAGACCAGACAGGTCAGGGAAAATGTGAGCTCTAAAACTGTGGCCCCAGACCTGACAGGGCAGGGAAAATGTGAGCTCTAATAATGTGGAACCAGACATGACTGGGCAGGGAAAATGTGAACTCTAAAACTGTGGCTTCAGACCTGAAAGGGCAGGGAAAATGTGACCTCTAAATATGTGGCCCCAGACTTGACAGGTCAGGGAAAATGTGAGCTCTAAAACTGTGGCCCCAGAGCTGATAGGGCAGGGAAAATGTGAGATTTAAAACTGTACCCAGACGTGACAGGTCAGACAAAATGTGAGCTCTAAAACTGTGGGCCCAGACCTGACAGGGCAGGGAAAATGTGAGCTCTAAAAGTGTAACCCAGACGTGACAGGGCAGGGAAAATGTGAGCTCTAAAACTGTGGGCCCAGACCTGACAGGTCAGGGAAAATGTGAGCTCTAAAACTGTGGGCCCAGACCTGACAGGTCAGGGAAAATGTGAGCTCTAAAACTGTGGGCCCAGACCTGACAGGTCAGGGAAAATGTGAGCTCTAAAAGTGTACCCCAGACGTGACAGGGCAGGGAAAATGTGAGCTCTAAAACTGTGGCCCCAGACCTGACAGGGCAGGGAAAATGTGAACTCTAAAACTGTGGGCCCAGACCCGACAGGTCAGGGAAAATGTGAGCTCAAAAACTGTGGGCCCAGACCCGACAGGTCAGGGAAAATGTGAGCTCAAAAACTGTGGGCCCAGACCCGACAGGTCAGGGAAAATGTGAGCTCAAAAACTGTGGGTCTAGACCCGACAGGTCAGGGAAAATGTGAACTCAAAAACTGTGGGCCCAGACCCGACAGGTCAGGGAAAATGTGAGCTCAAAAACTGTGGGTCTAGACCCGACAGGTCAGGGAAAATGTGAGCTCAAAAACTGTGGGTCTAGACCCGACAGGGCTATGTTTCAGCATTTTAATTTTCCCCTGCCTTACCACCAGCACCATCACTTCCATACTTCAGCGCCCATCAGCATAAAATTATCTTAACTCCTTTCCTCAAAACCTAACGCAGGTAGCACTGGCATATCTTGAACGCTTGCGCAAATCAACATCCAGAGCAATATTTAGACGAAGCCTTCACAAAAACAAAAACAAAAAAAACCTAACACATTTTCAAACCCAACTCACATTTTTAACTTATTTAACAACGTCCTTCTAGTTTCCTTCTACCAAAATTTCTCAACAAAATTTATTCTGTCACAACTCGAGAATAATTCGGAAGTGAAAGAGTTAATAATTCATTTCCCAGCTGCATTTCTTGCCCGTCCTTGTACTTAAAGTTTGTTTCGTGGAAAATGCGAACCAATTTTTTTCGCCCAACTCTGAAAATGCTTTGTTATTCCCCCTCTTGATTTCGGCTTGCACTTTATGATGAAATAAAAACCAGAAGTTTAAAAGAAGAGGAAAAGTCAAGGAACAAATAAATTTAATAAAAATGAAAACCAGCGACAGGAGGTGTTAGGACAGTTAAACTCGAAACTTGTTTCCCAAATTTTTCAGAGGAATAATAAAAAACTGCAGATCCCTGCTTCAGCGTTTTGTTTACTTCTATCGTCGCTGTTCATGGGCTGCTAACAAATGTGTATATTACTAAAGCAAAGCAAAAAGACAACATGAATCTTCTTCTTCTTCTTCTTCTATTACTGCTACTACTACTACTATGCATACTACTACTATTACTACTACTTCACTACTACTGTTGCTACTACTACTACTTCTACTACTACTATACTACTTAGATTACTACTATTAATATTACTACTAGTAGTAGTAGTACTACTACCATACTACTACTATTACTACTTCTACTACTACTACTACTACTACTACTACTACTACTACTTCTATTACTACTACTACTTCTACTACTACTACTACTAACTGTTACTTCTACTACCAACTATTCCTACTACTACTACCATTACCACTAGTTCTACTACTATTACTAACTATTACTACTACTACTACTAACTATTACTACTACTACTACTTTTACTACTACTGCTGCTACTTCTACTACTAATACTTCTACTACTACTACTACTACTACTACTACTACTACTACTACTTCTACAATTACTACTACTTCTACTACCACTATTACTACTACTTCTATTACTACTTCTACTACTACTACTAACTATAACTACTACAATTACTAACTATTAATACTCCTACTACTACTACTACCTCTACTACTACAACTATTACTATTACTTCTTCTGTCATTACTACTACCACTATTTCTACTACTACTACTACTACTACTACTACAACTATATCTACTACTACTACTGCTACTTCTACTACTAGTATTACTTCTACTACTACTACTACTACTACTACTACAGCTATTTCTACTACTATTACTACAGCTATTTCTTCTACTACTACTACTACTACTATTTCTACTACTACTACTGCTACTTCTACTACTACTATTACTTCTACTACTACTACTATTACTTCTACTACTACTACTACAGCTATTTCTACTACTATTACTACAGCTATTTCTTCTACTACTACTACTACTACTACTACTACTACTACTACTTCTACTACTACTACTACTACTACTACTGCTACTTCTACTACTACTATTACTTCTACTACTACTACTACATCTACTACTACAACTACTACTACTTCTGCCACTACTATTACTACTACTTCTACTACTATTTCTACTACTACTATTACTACTATTTGTAATACTACTACTACAGCTATTTCTACTACTACTACTACTACTACTACTACTACTATTTCTACTACTACTTTTGCTACTACTACTGCTACTACTTATACTACTACTACTACTACAGCTATTTCTTCTACTACTACTACTACTACTACTACTACTACTACTACTACTTCTACTACTACAACTACTACTACTTCTGCCACTACTATTACTACTACTTCTACTACTACTATTACTACTATTTCTAATACTACTACTACAGCTATTTCTACTACTACTACTACTATTTCTACTACTACTTTTGCTACTACTACTGCTACTACTTATACTACTACTACTACTACTACAGCTATTTCTTCTTCTTCTACTACTACTACTACTACTACTATTACTATTACTGTTACTTCTACTGCTAGTACTACTACTATTACTACTTCGATTTTTATAGTCAAAATGCAGTAATGAATCTCCATTTTCCTCGCTCCTTCTCCTTGACGGCACACCTCTCCATTCTGTGTGTGTTGTCCAATATTTTCTTTCCGTAAGCATCTCTGTCTACCCCTCTTTCTCTTTCCTTCCACCGCTTCCTCTCCTGTGGTCTTCAGTATATCATTATGTCGTTTGATGCGGCCAAAGTATTTTGTGTTCTTCTTCTTCTTCTTCTTCTTCCTTATTTCATTGAGATGTCTGAGTGGCACTTGTAGTTATTCTATTACCTGTACATGTATTCTTTTAATTCTGCCTGCTATTTGACTCACTTTCTTGTACATCCACAATTCTGCTCACTGTATTCTTCTCTCCGACTGTTTTTTTTTTTTTTTGCTTAGAATCCTGAGTTTCTGCTTCGTACATTGGTTAGCCGAGTGGTTAGGCGCACAGTTGGTGCTGGGGTCAAGTCCCGACAGTGGGATTTTTTTTTCTGGTACCACCAAATCCCCAGGGTGCATCAAGCCTCTAAAAATGGGTACCAGAGAAATCTGGGAAGGCAAATGCCACCAGGCGTGGTACTGACCACATCAGACTTTCATGCTCTGAAGGTCGTGGAAATACGGGACTAACACCATATTCCCCAATATGCCTTAATGACATGGAAACGAGAATTTTACCTTTGTTTTTACCTTTACAGTAGTGCAGAATTGATATCATTCATTTGCATGTCCCTTGCGGAACTTTGTCTCCCTAACAACACTCCTGTAGGTCTCTCAGTTGTGAGCACGATGGCCTGCTGCTGCTGATGCGTCCATTTGCAGGTCATCAACGATGTCTTGCAGCCATCTTCGCCTTGGTCTTCCTCTCTTTCTTTTTCTCATTATGTACCCTTTTGATAGAGCATTGTATAAATCTCTGTTTTGTTTTTATGGACGGATTCCTGGATAACAGCGTTGTCTTCCTGGTGTTGAATGTGTGTTTTAGCCATTCCTATTCTTCTCGATATTTCCATCTCACCTGTCCAGTTCTAGGCTAGTATATGCTTTGTCACTGTTGAAAGGGAGGAAGCAGAACTTAACAATGTTTGGACGTAGCTTTTATAGTCTTGTTTCTCATACAGGCCCACACATACTCACAAACATACACACATACATACACCTATACGCTGCACGCACGCACGCACGCACGCACGTGCACACACACATACACACACATACACATACACACACACGGAAACGCTCCAAAAAGCAAAATGGATTATCAAATCCGCTACATCTCCTTTTTTGTTTCAGTTTTTGTTGCTTCGGAAATTATATCTAATCATATTCATAATCACTTTTAACTAAGGAGGATATCGCTGGTGTTGAAAAATAGATCTTGACATTTATAGATAAGTCATGAAAATTTACTGTCACATTTACAGGATCACAAAAAAATACATAGCCATCACGTTTATTGTGATGCAGTAAAAGTTATAACATATATATGGAGAGAACGAAGGAGCTGAGTGAGTACGTGCGACCGATGGGAAGTATGGCGTTCTAGGCTTGGGTGAGAGAGAACGAGAGAGAGAGAGGGAGAGAGAGAGGGAGAGAGAGAGAGAGGGAGAGAAAGAGGGAGAGAGAGAGGGAGAGAGAGAGGGAGAGAGAGAGAACGAGAGAGAGAGGGAGAGAGAGGGAGAGAGAGAGGGAGAGAGAGAGAACGAGAGAGAGAGGGAGAGAGAGCAAGAGAGAGGAGGAGAGCGAGCGAGAGAGAGAGAGCGAGAGAGAGAGGGAGAGAGAGCTAGAGAGAGAGAGCGAGAGAGAGAGGGAGAGAGAGAGAGGGAGAGAGAGAGCGAGAGAGAGAGAGGTTGAGAGAGGGAGAGAGAGCGAGAGAGAGAGAGGTTGAGAGAGGGAGAGAGGGAGAGAGAGAGGGAGAGAGAGGGAGCGAGAGAGAGAGGAAGAGAGAGGGAGAGAGAGGGAGAGCGAGAGAGAGGGAGAGGGAGAGAGAGGGAGAGAGAGAGAGGGAGAGGAGAGGGGAGAGAGGAGAGGAGAGAGAGGGAGAGAGAGGGAGAGAGAGAGGGAGAGAGAGGGGGAGAGAGCGAGAGAGAGATGGAGAGAGAGAGGGAGAGAGAGGGAGAGCGAGAGAGAGAGGGAGAGAGAGGGAGAGCGAGAGAGCGAGAGAGAGAGAGAGGAAGATAGAGGGAGAGAGAGAGGGGGAGAGAGAGGGAGAGAGGGAGAGAGAGAGGGAGAGAGAACGATAGAGAGAGGGGGAGGGAGAGAGAGAGAGGGAGAGAGAGAGCGAGAGAGAGAGAGGGAGAGAGAGGGAGAGAGAAATGTCAAGGCGGTTATGAGCATTTATCTGTTCTGTTGAACAGCCAGACCTGTGATATTTGGTACTCATCATCGAATTCTCGAGAAGGTTAGTGATAACAAGTTCTGAATATTGTTGAGCAAGATACGACTGACCAACTTGAGACTCAGATCGCCTGGAAGACGCCTGCAATAAGTTTTAGTTGGAACAAAGATGGCGACAGGCAGTCCAAAATAGGACGAGTCGCAGTGAACAGTTAGTTGTGTGTTTTCTTCAGTTGGGACTTTTCGTATAACACGGGAGGCCTGTATTACACACATTTTGATTTAGTGGCGATTGAAAGGAGTCAAGATTATTTGCGGTGTGTGAGTTGTTTTGACTGATTAAGGAGGATGCGAACCGAAATTAGAACAGAAATTAGGAACAGAATAGGCCAAGCAAAGACTGCATTGCAGAGAATGAGATACGTATTTTCCAACGCATCCTTATCAATGAATATTAGAAAACGAGTCCTAAAATGCTATATTGAACCTATCTTGTTATATGGAAGTGAATCATTGACAATAGGCAGGTCTGCACAAAAATCATTGGAAGCAGCAGAAATGTGGTTTAGTAGAAGAATGTTGCGAATCCCCTGGACAGCAAAAATAACTAATGAAGAATGTATGAGAAGAACTGGAGAGACAAAAAATCTTGTCAAAAAGATAAGAGAGAGACAGTGTATTTTCATAGGACATGCAATGAGAAGAGGGGGCATTGAAAATATTATAGCAACAGGAAAAATAGAAGGAAGAAGATCAAGAGGAAGACCAAGAGAAATGATACTGGACAGTCTGACGGGATGGTGTGAGAGAGGAGATCACCAGCTGAGTTGATGACCTGCATGAAGGATCGTGTACTCTGGAGAAGCATAATAGCCAACGCCAGTCGGCACGGCACCTGATGATGATGAACCGTTGTCTTGATGGAGGCGTATGATCCATCCAAGGCAATGATTCACTGATTAATACATTGTATTTGTTTCACTAGTGTGTAACTGTGTTGAGCTGGCATTCTTGTTTCCAGGTACGGCTAAGTTTGAAGGAGCGTGTGTTCGTTATTTATCTATGGATTTTATCTGTGAAGTTTTTCTCTACATATATTGCGACATTTTTTTGTTGTTGTTGTTAAACTGTTTGCTGCTGCGATGATCTCCACCTATGCTTCCCTCATGTGGTGAAAGTTTGATTAAAGTTTTATACGTAGATTTTCTTTTTATCTTATATCTTATATCCTTCCCGTGCCGTTTAACGTCACATAGGGCTCGCAAAGTAGTTCGCCAATTTTTCCTGTCTTCGGCGAGTCTTTCAACCTCATCAAAGGATTTTATGCCTGTTAACTTGGCCTCTCTTAATAATGTCCTCTTCAGAGTTTCACGCGGTCTGCCCCTTTTTCTTCGGCCTGTTGTGTTCCACTTGATAGCTTGTTTTTGGGATTCTCTGATCATTTCTTCTCATCAAGTGACCAACATATGTCCATCTCCTTTTCCTGATCACCCATGAGACTGGTTGTTGTTCAGTCATCTGTCGTATCTCTGCATTGTTCTTGAATTCATTCCACTTGATGCCGAGTATTTTCCTTAGGCATTTGTTTTCAAAAGAGTCTAATTTTCTGGAGTAATGTAATTTCGTACGTGAAGTCATGTGAACTGTTTTAAGTGTTGAAGTAAGTGGTTTACATGGAACATCAGATGTCATGAAGCATTATTCCATTACATTGTTGATAAATGCCATATATGTTATATATGAACATTAAGTGTCAAGGGCACATAAGGGGTTTCCACAAAAGCCTATCCTTTGCCTTTTTTCCCGCTCTTGCCCAGGTGAGCCCTCTATTGCTCAACATCCTCTCTTTGTTCTTCTCCATATCTCCTTTGGTCTACTCTTACTTCTGTTCCCCTGTGGTGTCCATCTTGGTGCTATTTTTGGTAGTGAGTTGTCAGTCATTCGGAGCACATGTCCCAACCATCGCCAGCGTCTTTCCTCAATAATTGCTGTCAGTGGCTTCATCTGCATTTCTGCCAATAAGATGTTATTTCTTACGGTGTTTGGCCAAAATATTTTTCTAATTCTTCGTAAACATTTAGTCTGGAAAGAATTCAACTTGTTGAATAATATATACGTATAATATTGAATCATCTGATTAATATATTATGCTTTCTTTTGACATGCTATGAAATGCTCATTGGATTATACATTGCTGATATTTTTCTCTTCAGCTCATCGCTGCTGATTTTATGAGTTGCTTCTTTGTCCTTACATGAAATGTGTATTCAGTTTTGTTTGCTGGTTTATGGTACACATTACTGCTTGCTGTAGAAGGATGATTTCTGGACAATTCACTTATAAGAACATTTTCAGTCCCTCTGGACAAATATTGAACGTTGAGTTATGCGATGTATCTTTTGTTGGCAGAGGACATGAGTATTGGTTCAGAGATCGATTAAATAATTTTGTGTGTTTTGTCTTATTATCTTATTATCAACTGAGGGCCAGCTATATGTAATACACTGTTTGACGAGGGCCAGCTACATGTAATACATTGTTTGATGAGGGCCAGCTACATGTAATACATTGTTTGATGAGGGCCAGCTATATATAATACACTGTTTGATGAGGGCCAGCTATATGTAATACACTGTTTGATGAGGGCCAGCTATATGTAATACACTGTTTGATGAGGGCCAGCTACATGTAATACGTTGTTTGATCAGAGCCAGCTACATGTAATACATTGTTTGATGAGGGCCGGCTATATATAATACATTGTTTGATGAGGACCAGCTATATGTAATACATTGCCTGATGAGGGCCGGCTATATATAATACATTGTTTGATGAGGGCCAGCTACATGTAATAAATTGTTTGATGAGGGCCAGCTATATGTAGTACATTGATGAGGGCCTTAGATTTGGATTTATAACTGTATCATACATTATTGTTGAACTATTGCATCATCATTGTCATATTACTTGCTCCTGTTCATCTCATGTTCATGTCACAGTCCATTCATATTTTTATGTGCTATATGTGGTGCTTGTCTTGGACAGTGTCTGCGTGTTATGAGTAGAGTGACATGAGTGTAAATTAAACTTGATGCGATTTAACTAGATTTCTTGACTGAGTTGGGAAGATGAATTATCAGCATCATTATAATACATTAAATAATAGAAGACCACGAAAAGAAGAGAGCTGGGTCACCATAGGTTGAAGTTAGGTTTTATTTTGTCTCAAGGTACATTGAAATGAAAAGCCTCGTTTCTAACTTCGCTAATTTTCCCCCATTTACACAAGACTCCCCTCCCCTTTAGTTAAAACTTGCACTAACCACTAAGTTCTACAAGAACCTGAGAAGATTGAGGTAGCTAATGACAGTGTGTTCTCATGAATGTTTGTGTTCGATACTGGAGAGAAATAAACTGATTGCTATTTAACTAGGAGTCACTTTTTGTATCAAACTACATATGCTTACTCTAGCGGGGAAACTTTTTTGTATAAAATTATATTTGTATACTATTTTGTGGAAACCTTTTTTTGTATCAAACTACATATGTGTACTCTGTTTTGGAACCTTTTTTGTATCAAACTACATTTGTATACTCTGTTGTGGAAGCTACCTACAAGCAGTCCTGAAAGAAAGAATCCATGTCTAACACACTCCTTGGAAGAAATGCTCAAAACATTTAATAAATGCGTACTAAAAGCTCCAAACATTACTGTAAAGATCAGTTCTTCTAAACAATGTAAGTTAAGGTACGATGCCATGAAAGTACCCGGCGGGTGTAGTGTTGTTATTATATGCTGTGCCAAATAGCGTTAGCGACCATGTTTATTCATCTTGTGCTGTATTTGGTGTTTCCGATAATTCAAACGTCGTGAAAACCTAGAGAAGACCGTCTTGGAAGGGTACATAACGGGGAAAAAGAAAGAGAGGAAGACCAAGGCGAAGAAGGCTGCAAGACATCGTTGATGATCTGCGAATGGACGCATCAGCAGCAGGGCATCTTGCTTACAACCGAGAGGCCTACAGGAGAGCTGTTAGGGAGGCAAAGTTCCTCAAAGGACATGCAAATGACTCACTGACTGATAACTCAAATGTTTTCCGTTTTTTCCATACCGTTTGATCACTGAGATATTTTTCTCCTGGCCTTCATTTTTCTTTGAATTTTCCAGTCATTGTGAAGTCCTCCAGTTTTTGTCTTTTCATGAAATTTCCAAGAAATTTTGATTTTTTTTTTCGTTCTTATCATTTCAGGTGGTTTTTGTTGTTCCCAGATTTCTCCGAGGACCTCTTCGTTTGTCTGTCTGTCCAGGACATCGGTTGCATCTTTTTCCACAACCACATCTCTTTTGCTTCCAGTTTCTTTCTCATCGTTTTTCCTGCCTGTCCAAGTTCCCAGCCATTGGCTCTGTAAAGACCTGCAGTGCATCTTTACTCACTTTTATGTGCGTCTTCTTATTTGTTACATCCTAACAAATAACAAATAACAAATAACAAACAAAATGTGGTGTTAGAACCCGCATTTTTTTTTGGCCCTGTCGTCAAACTAGATGGCGCTGATGTCAGCTTCCAACATGGCCACCTTTCCTTTTCCCAGGTTCCAGAAGAAGCCAGATAGACTGGCCTTCGTCTTGGGAGGTTAATGCTCTAATCACTTCGCTACTCAGACGCCCCCTTACAAATAATCTAACAACAACAAAAAAAAAGAAAGTTAACGACGTGAAAGGAACTTCCATTCTGAAGCATCCTCGAATTTTCCACACATTTTAATTATTAATATGTGCTCAGTCAAGAGCAAACTATAGCGGAAAGAAAAACACAGAGAAAGAAGACGTATCACTAAGATAGAAGAGAAAGGAATGTCGGTCAACGGAATGTTTACTTACAGGGAGACATCATGCACCGACATAGGATTCTGCTCTAACTCTTTGCAACTTAGGAAGTGTTTCCTGACCCCGCTGATACATGCACTTACCTTACCTCCCGATGAGGGAGTTAATTGATGACCCTCAGTATAAGTCTTTCTTCCTTTCTTGCTCTTTCACCTTCTGTCTCTCTCACTGTCTATCTCTCTGTGTATCTCTCACTCGCTACCTCTCTCTGTATCTCTCACTCTCTATCTCTCTCTGTATCTCTCACTCACTATCCCTCTCTGTAGCTCTCACTCTCTATCTCTCTCTGTATCTTTCACTCTCTATCTCTATCTATCTCTCTCTGTATCTCTCTCTGTCTCTATCTCTCACTCTCTATCTCTCTCTGTATCTCTCTCTATCTCTCTCTATCTCTCACTCTCTCTCTGTATCTCTCACTCTCTGTCTCTCTCTGTATCTCTCATTCACTACCTCTCTCTGTATCTCTCTCTATCTCTTTCTGTATCTCTCACTTACTACCTCTCTCTGTATCTCTCACTCTCTACCTCTCTCTGTATCTCTCACTCACTACCTCTCTCTGTATCTCTCACTCACTACCTCTCTGTATCTCTCACTCACTACCTCTCTCTGCATCTCTCACTCTCTATCTCTCTCTGTATCTCTCACTCTATATTTCTCTCTGTCTCTCTCTCACTCACTACCTCTCTCTGTATCTTTCACTCTCTATCTCTATCTCTCACTCGCTATCTCTCTGTGTATCTCTCACTCACTACCTCTCTCTGTATCTCTCACTCACTACCTCTCTGTGTATCTCTCTATCTCTGTCTCTCTCACTCACTGCCTCTCTCTGTATCTCTCACTCACTATCTCTCTCTGTATCTCTCACTCACTACCTCTCTCTGTATCTCTCACTCACTACCTCTCTCTGTATCTCTCACTCACTACCTCTCTGTGTATCTCTCTATCTCTGTCTCTCTCACTCACTGCCTCTCTCTGTATCTCTCACTCACTATCTCTCTCTGTAACTCTCATTCACTATCTCTCTCTGTTCTCTCACTGACTACCTTTTTTCTGTATCTATCACTCACTACCTCTCTCTATCTCTCTCACTCACTATCTTTCTCTGTCTCTCTCACTCACTACCTCTCTCTATCTCTCTCACTCACTACCTCTCTCTGTCTCTCTCTCTCACACACATTCACCCATATAACTCTAAATCACCTTTTACGCTGTCTGCAGTTTTAAAAATCTTCACTATTTCTTTCTCTATATTTTTTTTTTAGCATTTGTACTTAAATGAAACGAGAATGATAACAAGAGTGATGCTGTCCACGTGATCCGTTCTCATACAGTAAAGAACATCACAAGAGGCGTTAAAAGTGTGACAGGAGTTAAAATAGGAAGCCATAATATCAACAACCTGAAATGTGCCGGAATAACACCGTTCTAATAACAGAATGCGAAGGCAATTTGGAGAAATTTGTGAATAAAATTTGTTGAAGAGAGCACTAAAAGAGGCCTAGAGCTAAACACCAACAAAAGCAAGAACGATAATATCGATAAGAATAAACATACCAAAGTGTCACATCTTTTCAAGCGGGAAGGCACTGACACAAGTAAATAAGTTCAATTACCTTGTTAACAACGGCAACAACAACAACAACAACAACTTACGGCAAGCGCACACAAGAAATAAAATCACGGATAGGTACGGCAAAAGCAGAGTTTCGTGACAGGAAGAAGATAGCAATAAATAAGAAAAAATATGAGGAACCAGCGCTATACGAGCCAATATTGGCTATACGGCTGTCAAACGTAGACAATACGCAAAATGATGACAAAGAAACTGGATGCAACAGAGATGTGGCATTGGAGACAGATGAAACAAAAAAAACACTGGACAGACAGAAGATAAAAGTGAAGAAGTCCTCAGAGATAATTTAGAACAGCAAACAAAAAACAAAAACAAAAAATCGGCTAAAGTCATAAGAAAAAGACAATCAAAATTTCTCGGAGAGAACTTATGGAACCTTGTAATCACTGGAAAGTTCAAGGGGGAAAAGGAAAAGAGGAAAGCCAAGAGAAAAATATCTCAGTGGACCAGCCAAGTGGCATGGAAAAAGAAACAGCGTCTGAACTAATGGGAAACACCAAGGACCGTGCAAGATGGAGAAGCATGATCGTCAGTGCTATCCGGCATAGAAAATAATAATAATAATAATAAATAATAACAATAATAATAATAATAATACTAACAGTATAATAATAATGATGATTGTAATAATAATAGTAATAATAATAGTAGTAATAAATTATTATTATTATTATTATTATTATTATTTGTACTTAAATGTGCGGCCAGGCGTGATACCGACCATATCACCCTCTAGTGTGCCGACAGGTCAAGGAAAAATATGGGCACTAACACCATATCCCTATGTGCCTCTAAGGTATGACAAGATTACCTTTACCTTACCTTTTTACTTAAGTGTGGAGATATTATTATAACTATTGACCGATGCTTTATGCTAATTTGCATTTACAGATGTGGTTTCAAATCTCTTTCAAGATGAAATCTCGCGTTGGCAGCCACACTTCTAAAGATTCATATTTGATCCTTTACTTTTCCTCTGCTTTGCCCGCCGAATTCTTTGGAAGACATAACCAAATCTGACATTAATAAACACAAATTTGATGACTCCAAAATTTCCCAGACCGTGCCTGCTTATATTCCGGTCTTTTAACATCCTTTTCTGTCTGAAAATTTTGATAAACATGAATCTAAATGAAACCTATTTAATCTAATTCTGGTTTAAATTCATGGCTTCCGATATTTGGCAACAGGGGAGGTTATTACTGGAAATCATCCAAGGGACGTAATTTTTTGTGGCTACATTAGGGGCTGAAAACGTTCATCCATTCCAGGTTTCTAAAGCAGGAAAAATGGCGGTCTGTCAATGGCGAAATGTTAGTGTTGCAAAGAGCGATCTTCTTCAGCAAATCGAGTAAAATATGAAGATAGATACAATGGCTTACATTTATAAGCTTTAATACGGGCTCCATCACTTTTGAAAACATCTCCTTCCCGGCCCCCCTTTTTTGTCAACCTGGAATATCACAAGAAAAAAAAAAGCCTCCAAGAGCAAGTGCAGGAATTAGAATCAAGGAGACAGGCCTGGGCTATTTTGCTGAGTTTGATGTCTGCCTTCCCTTTTCTTAGCTCATCCCATCTCGCATTCACTCGCCAAGCATCATTTATTACTCGGAAGCATAATCTTTGCACTTACTTCCCCTTGAAACACGTCATCAGCTGCCCTAGATTAAAGCATTAGATACATTTCTTAAACGTGAGTTAATCTTATAAAACCAACAACGCGTTATATAAATCTTAATGGACTAAGGATGAACCATAAAATCATATAAGGCACAGGGGTCAACAGAGAGAAGTGATTTTTGTTGGACAATGGTCGGGATGATTTTACAAATAAAGAAAAAAAAAGTTACCAATAAACAGATGACAAGAGGTCACTAGGTTTGTCTGACAGACAGACAGACAGACGGACGGACGGACGTAGATAGATAGATAGATAGACAGACAGACAGACAGACAGACAGACAGACAGACAGACAGACAGATAGATAGATAGATAGATAGATAGATAGATAGATAGATAGATAGATAGATAGATAGATAGATAGCATTGCAGGTCTACATCCGTTCTTTAATGGTTTTTTTAAGCAAAGACACTGTCCATTTTGACAATTAGTGACCCACAGTTGACCCACAGCTGACCCACAGCTGACCCACATAACGACAGGACGAATCGTAGCTAGCCACGACCCGCTCCCACGTCTTTGTTGGAATTCCCAGCAACAGACTTTCCTTAGCTGGTCCTCGTGGTGGTGGAGCCTGCTAAAAGATTGCATATTATCTGCTTTTTATCTCCACTCAAGGGCTGAAAAAAAGTAGCCGCCATGACCCGCTCCCAATCCGACACGATGCTGTGCTTCAACATCCTTAAAGGATCGCCTGCGAAGAACACGTTCGTAGTTCCAGGGAGATGAAGAAGAAGAAAACTCGAAGCAGAAGAAAAAAAAAGAAGAAGACTAGAAGAAGAAGAAGAATGCGTAGCAAGGTACACTGTACACTGACGTTAGATACGAACCGTACCTGACTGTACCGACCTACGTACAAATTTCACTTCCAAAATAAACATAGAACGGAACTAGTTCATGACTGCTTGTACTGGAATACGTTAACATTTTAATAGAAAACTTTCCAGCATTAAGTACCAAATCTTACTACTACTATAATGCTACAACTACTACTACAACTACTGCTACAGCTACTACTACAACTACTGCTGCTGCTAATACTAATAATCACTAAATATATTCGGACAAGATTTAGAATTTCAATTTATGTTTGACTTTGGACTAAGGGAGATAAATGAATAATTCTCGAGATAGGAAACAGGTGCCCTAGAGTTGTCGCACTATCGCGTGAATAGATCAATGTTTCCCAGGCTTGTTCGGGCTGCCGACCCTTTTTCTGACGGGCAGCATCTTCAACCCTCCCCCCCCCCCACCCATGTAATATTCGTACAGTGGCCTATTAAAATAAGATAGTGCATTACACAACTAAAAACTTCAGCTAACAAACCAGTTTATTTAACGGTATGAAAGAGTAGATTTATAGCTTATCTACTGCATTATTTTCTCGGCTTGTAATGTGATGGAGGAGTTTCATGTAGGGACACAAGTTTCTCATTATCAGGTGGAAAAGTGCTAAAGAGGAAGGTATTATTATTCCCGTCTGCTGCTTCGTTTTCCTTCAACGACCCCCCCCCCCCCCAAGCAACTGCCCCCTTTTTTTTCACAAACTCCTGATCCTTTCCAACACTCACGGGAGGGGGGCGTTATCGCCCGCTTTGGGAAACACTGGGATAGATGGAACAAGACTAAGAGCGACAGAACGGTTTAAATGCACTCCAGGGTGCAGAGGCCTATTAGAAGGCGGTCGTTCTAACCCATAACAACAACAACAACAACAACAACAACAACAATTCATGAGAGTCACGACACAGGGAGAGTGTCAGGAGTTTAACATGGCTGAAACACTTATCTTGGGGGGGGGGGGCGGAAAGAGGGGGAGGGGGGTTACTTCCTCTGATGATCTAGGGAGCTGTGCTGTTGTTCCGCTCTATACAGTAGGGAGTTTCCTGCACAAGGATATTCGTACAGAGGCCCTCAGAAAGTTTTTTTTTTTTTTCTATCAACCTCGAGGGTTGAAGAACTGGCAGGGATCGTACTCGTGGGGGAAAAGCAAATGGTGTCAGGCTCCAAATTTGAGGCAAATGCGCAAGTAAGATTTAGAAATGACTGTTCTGATTGTCCATATATAATCTTTTGAAAAAAAAAAGTTTTTGCGTCGGTTTTTCATACAAGGAAGATACCGAAGAAGTTATTTGTTTAATTTTGAATCTATTTTGTTCTTATTTTTATCTGTTGTGTTGCTTTTGTATGTGATCCTTGATAAATGGCGTTTGCCGAAATATTGGATTGTTGTATGTTATTTACTTATAAGTGTTCATCTTACTCTCTGTCATTCTTGTTTCTGCTATTTTCAATACTATTTTCTAAAAAAATCTTTTTGTAAAAGTGAACCGTACACCTTCATCTATTGTCGTTAATAGAAGCAGTTTTACCGTAGTCGTTATTTCTCTTATCTCTGTTTTTTTTTTTTTTCTCTGCATTCACGCTTTCTTTCTTCTTTACAAGTATTTTCTTGCTTTAAACGCGTGTGAAAAAAAGGGAAAGAACCGCCGAAATTCCAGCTTGTCGGACATTGCGTACTCTCCCTGCCTGAAAGGAAGGCATTGGCATGAAAAGCCAGCTGCAAGTATAGAAAGCTGAAAACGAAACTCATCGAAAACATCACGGGTCGATATCTATGGAGGAGCGATTTTTATTAACGCTTATATGCAACCACATGATGATGATGATGATGATGATGATGATGATGAAACAGATCAAAACAGTGGCTCCAAGTACGTGGTCTGCCGACCGTCCTGGGGTTACGTGGAACTTGCCGTGGGGATCAGTGACAAAAGTTCAAGGTCCTTGTTTGCTAGAACAAGTCATCATCAGGTGCCGTGCCGACTGGTGTTGGCTATTATGCCTCTCCAGAGTACACGTAGAACAAGTAGCAATGTTAATCGCTCTCTATTTTTTTCTTAACTGCATTACTGTCATTTTGAAGACTGACCAAGTGTGTGCTAGATTTGTTACTGTATTATAGCGTTTACTCATTAGATTACCTACATTTTCTATTTTTAAAAAAAACGCATTTAAAGCAGACAGTTAATAAATAGATATGAAACTACTCCAGAGTGTGTGGGTTCGTGGCCTGGATCTTGAAACTGCAGGGGTCCTCGGACTTTTGTTAAGTGGAAACCAGTAAGAAAATAGAAGAAGAAGTCAATATGGTCCAAGCTGGTTTCAGGCAAGGAAGAGGATCAAGAAATCATATATTCAATATAAGATTAATAATAGAGAAATGCAGAGAGTTTAATGTGAATCTGTATTTATCTTTTATAGACTATTCAAAGGCATTTGAGAAACATCAGAAACTTTGGGAAATAATGGAAAAAATGGGATTTCCAAAACATTTGATGCAATTAACATCACTGCTGTGTCTAGACCAACAGGCAGCAGTAAAAATAAATGGTGAAACAACAACTTGGTTTGACATAAAACAGGGTTGCATATTGTCGCCTTACTTATTTAACTTGTATACTGAAAATATAATGAGGAATGTTAGAGAAGATGTAGACAAAGAATATTACGATGCCATAACAATTGGTCGTTATGAAACACCAGAGATTAGATATGCTGATAACACAGTATTACTGTCCACAACACAAAAAGGAATGGCAAAACTAATTATGTCAGTCCGTAAGACCAGCGAAGAGCAAAACCTCTATCTTAGTGCGAAGAAAACTAAACTGATAACAAGTGACAAAACAAACAAGGCAGCTGAAATATGTGTCAAAGAGGAAAAACTGGAAGAAGTGGAGAGTTTTGAATATCTTGGATCACTACTAACTAATAATGGAATGAGGGGAATTGAAAGGAGGACATCTATCGCTCTTCAGAAAGTAAAACATCTAAAGAATCTGTGGAGATGAACAGACATAAATACAAAAATAAGATTTTTAAGGGCATGCATCTCTCTCATCGCAACACATGCCTGCGATACCTGGACACTTAACAAAACAGCTGAGAAACACATAAATGCCTTTGCATGTAAATGCTACAGAAGAATTCAAATACCATGGACACAAAAAAAGAGCAAATATATCCATACTACAAGAACTTATTATTAAAGAAGGCTGACTAGTAAAGAGGATTGAACAAAGAAAACTGAAATATTTTGGACACATTAAACGTCATGATAATCTAGAGAAGACCGTCTTGGAAAGGTACATAATGGGAAAAAATAGAGAGAGGAAAACCCATTTTTTTTGTCCTTCAGACTCAGTGAGACCTTGCAAGACCTTGCACTGTGCAACTTGGAAAACTCTTGCCAGTCATCGTTGTTGCTGTCATCATGTGGCACACTTTTTTTTTTTAAAATTATTATTATAGATTTTTCCAGAACCTTTTTTTCTCAACAGAATTTGATTAAAAGGAGTTTTACATGTTCTAGTTTCTAGAGATTTTTCCCCTTTCTCCCTCTCTCACTCTCTCTCTCTCTCTCTTCGTTATCTTTCTCTCTGGTGATGTACAAGATTTGTGTTTGGCAAAGGCCTTCTCTTTCATTCATGGGATGTACATGGAAACTAATTTATGCACTCGCAAGACATCTTTGATGATCTGCAAATGGACGCATCAGCAGCAGGCCATCTTGTTCACAACAGAGAGGCCTACAGGAGTGCTGTTAGGGAGGCAAAGTTCCGCAAGGGACATGTAAATGAATGAATAAAAACTCGATACCCAATAACAGCAGGTGGGACGAGATCTTGGTATCGATATCTTTAAGACTATTTCGTTCTTCACTTTCCGGAGAGCTCTCCTAGTCGTGATGTTGAATGAAAAGTTCCAATAACTTTTTTCTCTTAATAAAAACTTATTAAGGGTAAGTTTTGTAATACTAACTGCTAAAATCTACGTCATGGCAGCATTTGATCTATGATTCGCATTCATTATAGGAAAGTGGAACCTGGATATCTAAAAAAAGTTACGCGTAAGTGTACAGAAGATTTGGAATCTCTTCCTTGTATGTGGCACAGACGGATATGGAGCCGCCTTACAACATCCAAGGTAGCGTGTTGTTGTTTCTGTGCATAGCTAGGACGTTTTGTCAGTATCTTTTGGCACCGTAACGGCAGAGATCGACGATCATGTTTCTCCGTTTTGCGCCGTCTTTAGCATTTCTAATCATGTCTGTCGTTTTTCACCTCCTGATCTTCTGTACATTCTTGTCTTCCTTAAGTTATGACTTACCTGTGACGCTAATTTCTGTCTTAACATGACATGCTCTAGTGTCTGTCCTCTCATGACATATTCTAATGTCTGTTTTCTTATGACATATTCTGTTGTCTGTCTCATGAATACTCTAGTGTATGTCTTCTCATGGTATATTCTCCTGTCTTATGATGTATTCTAAAGCCTGTCTTATGATGTATTCTAATGTCTATCTTCTCATGACGTATTCTGGTGCCTGTCATCTTATGACGTATTCTAATGTTTATTTTGTCATTACATATTCTAATGTCTGTCTTCTCATGACATATTCTAATGTCTATCTTCTCACAACATATTCTAATGTCTATCTTCTCATGACATATGTCTGTCTTCTCATGACATATTCTATTGTCTATTTTTTCATGATATATTCTGATGTCTGTCTTCTCATGACATATTCTAATGTCTATCTTCTCATGACATATTCTAATGTCTGTCTTCTCATAACATATTCTAACATCTATCTTATCAAAAAATATTCTAATGTCTGTCTTCTCATGATATGTTCCATATATTTTGTATATCTTTGTATTATTATATTTTAAAAAATTATGCATCATCCCTGTGAATGTTTTGATTAAAAAAAAAAAATTTCCTTGCATCTCAGAACTATATCTTTGTTCCTCTTATCACTGTTTCATCTGTTTCTTTTAGTTTCTTTTGTCAAAGTCTCACAAGCAGAAATTAATATGGACACTTTATAGCGCTGTAATACTTTCTTTTTCTAAAACAGTAGGATGAAATTAAAAGGGAAAGGACTCTTGAATTCATAATTAATGTTCAAAATTCACAATATTTAGGCTTTTTGTTTTTCTTCCTCACTTACTATTCTTACTTTCTAAAAAAAAAAATAGTGCATCGCATGCCTCAATGTAGAAGTCTGTTGTGTCCTTCTCTACACTCACATTTGCTCTACTCGCAGAAGAAGTCTATGAATAACCTTATTGCCCATAATTTTACTTCTATTTCTGTTCACAGATTCACGCAGACAAGACTTATATTTTCTAGTAAGTTGTGTCAGTAACAGACATTTAGAAAAAAAAAACAGTGAGAGGTGTAAAATGTGGCCATTGTGATGATACCAGCAGGGAGTGAAATTGCCACACAGCTCCTTAGATCATCAGAGGATGTACACCTCAGATTGATCTTTCAGCCATTTAAAGTCTGTATACTATAATAAATAGTCAGCTTTTATGGGCCGTGACTCTAAGAAGTAGTCAGCCTTCATGTGCCATGACTGTAAGAAGTAGTCAGCTGTCATGTGCCATGATTGTAAGAAGTAGTCAGCTGTCATGTGCCATGGTTGTAAGAAGTAGTCAGCTTTCATGTGCCATGACTCTAAGGAGTAGTCAGCTTTCATGTGCCATGACTCTAAGGAGTAGTCAGCTTTCATGTGCCATGACTCTAAGGAGTAGTTAAATGTTACGGGCTTTGATTCTAAGAGGGAGTTATGACTAAAAATGAGTCAGTTCTTATATGCTTTTAGTCTAAAAAGGAATGGTCTTTACTCTAAAAAGGTGAGATATCTCTTCTGAGCCTTTACTCTAAAAAAGTGAGATATCTCTTCTGAGCCTTTATTCTAAAAAGGTAAGCCGTCTCTTCTGAGCCTTTACTCTAAAAAGGTGAGCCGTCTCTTCTGAGCCTTTACTCTAAAAAGGTGAGCCATCTCTTCTGGGCCTTTACTCTAAAAACGAACCAGTTCTTATGGGCCTTTACTCTAAAAGGGAGTCAACTCTTTTGGGGCTTTACTTTAAAAAGAAGTAATCTTTTATGGGCCTTTACTCCAAGAAAGGAGCTTTACTCCAAGAAAGGAGCTATCTCTTATGGGACTTTAAAAGAGGGTCAACTCTTATGGGACTTTACTCTGATAGGACTCAGCTCTTATGGTCTTTTTGCTTTAAAAGGAAGTAAACTCTTATGGGCTTTTTGGTGTAAAAGGAAGTAAACTCTTATGGGCTTTTTGCTCTAAAAGGAAGTTAAACTCTTAAGGGCTTTTACTCTAAAAGGAATCAGCTCTTATGGGCTTTTTGCCATAAAAGGAAGTAAACTCTTATGGGCTTTTACTCTAAAAAGGAGTCAGCTAAAAGGAGTCCAAGATGTCTGTGAGCCATTGAATTTTGCCAAGACATCTCATTTCTTGTGCAAGATGCCCACAAACAGGTCAGGCCATGTCACAAGATTGTGATAAATGATGCAGAGATCAGTGCTGTGGTGGAGTTTAGTTGGAGGATATTGTCCCATCTTGCCCATGGTAATAACAGAACCCACAATAGACGGGTGTCATTGTTGTTGATATCCTGGTCATAATTGTCGACGAGAAAAGCAAATTGTCATGGAGGCTTGTGGGAGTGGTAAACAGTTTTACTCGGAGTCTGAGTGATTTGTAGGAAGAGATGAAAAAACTGAAGCTGGAAAACAGAAAAATGGCAGTGTTGGAAGCAGAGTTTAGTTTGGTGACTTCAGAGCCATGCCCTGTGAATTTGAAACAAAAGCAATTATTCTAAAGAGTTTTACTGAAGATGAAGGGGTGAAGATGCCCAATAAGGTAATCAGCGACCCATAGCTGACCAAGACCCTGTCCCACCTCTCTGTGGTACCCCCAGAAACAGGCCTAGCCTGGCTAATTGGGCAGGGATCACCATAGTCCCCGTGGTGGTGGAGTCTGCTAAAGAAGCATTGCACACACCCCCTGCTTTTTTAGCTGTACTCCGGGACTGAAAAAGTAACTGCCATAACCCACTCCCACGCTGATACAATGCTGTGCCTCAACATCTCTACAGCATCGGCTGCAAAGAACAACAGCTCACAGTTACAGGGAGATAGTACAAATACAGAAAGTACTAAAGCTGAAGCATTTCTTCAAAGCTAGCAGTGGGGTTCCGTTAGAATGAACGGGGAATAATTACATCTCAGTTTGTAGAACTGTCTGTCCATTCCCCCCCCCCCCCCCCAAAGGGGAGGGACATTCCAGACAGAGTTGATGGCAATGAAAAAGTTGATGATCAACTTGCAGTCAAAAGCTAACCCGTTAGGAAACATCAAGATGGAGGACAAGCAAGGCATATGTCAAGTCTTTCAAGCAGCAGATAACAAAAACAAAAAAAATCAGCCCAGTAAACCTTCCTCAGACATATTCAGAGGGAGAGGAAGCAAATCTCAGACATATTCAGAAGGAGAGGAAGCAAATCTCAGACATGCCCTGAACAAGAGCAGTTCACAGCCAACACAGTGTTGGAATCATATCAGCTAAAAGCTACTAAAGGACACCCTGATGCGGAATGCAGAAGACTTACGGGCATGTCCCCCAATGTAACGAAGCAACTCCAGGGCCTGGTAGCCGAGCTAGGCCTTATCCAGCATCCAGCATTTTCATACGCTGTATATTTTTGCACCTCTTTTGTCACATATATTCCTTTATCTAATGGATTGGTGTTCATAGATTTTGAAATGTGTTCTGGTCAGGTCACATCCAGGAGATGGTATATCCTACTAGTGTACAGCACGTACTCCTTCACACAGTCAGCGGTATGGAATACGTGGGGCCCCATATCAACAACCAGTGAGAACGCCTTTAACTGGAAGGATTGGACTATTGCTTGGATGAACAACTGGGGACCTGTCACATATGTTCTCACAGGTCTTTTCTTCCCCTGGTTATTACAGGTGAAAGGTGACTGAATTATGTGTTACATTACAAAAGGTGACTTATGTGTTACATTACAAAAGGTGACTGAATTATGTGTTACATTAAAAAAGGTGACTTAATTATGTGTTACATTAAAAAAGGTGACTGAATTACATGTTACATTAAAAAAGGTGACTGAATTATGTGTTACATTAAAAAAGGTGACTGAATTATGTGTTACATTAAAAAAGGTGACTGAATTATGTGTTACATTAAAAAAAAGGTGACTGAATTATGTGTTACATTACAAAAGGTGACTGAATTATGTGTTACATTAAAAAAGGTGACTGAATTATGTGTTACATTGAAAAAGGTGGCTGAATTATGTGTTACATTAAAAAAGGTGACTGAATTATGTGTTACATTAAAAAAGGTGACTGAATTATGTGTTACATTAAAAAAAGGTGACTGAAATATGTGTTACATTAAAAAAAGGTGACTGAAATATGTTTTGCATTCAAAAGTGACAGAGTTATGTGTTTTACCTTCAAAAGTGACAGAATTATGTGTTTCACATTTAGAAGTTGCTAAATTGTGTGTTCGTGAGTTTTATGGGAAAAAAAAATTGACCAAATTGTATGTACAGTAGAGATTTACTGACTATTCCGTTTGAATTTCTTTGTGGCTTCTTACATCCTTCCCGTGCTGTTAAATGTCATATATGGCTCGTATGGGAGTTCGCCAAGTTTCCCTGTTATCTGCAAGTTTTTCAACCTCATCAAGGGATTTTATGCCCACTAAACTGGCCTCTCATAAAGTGTTTTCTTTACAGTTTCATGTGGTTGACCTCTTTTTTCTTCAGCCTGTTGTGTTCCACTTGACAGCTTGTTTTGGGATTCTCTGATTATTTCTTCTCATCACGTGATCGACAGTGTGGCGTAAAAATGACTAAATTTAAATGTTCATATTTGGAAGGAAATTCAAACAGTAAAATTTTGAAAATTTAAAGTAATATTTCTCCTTAGTGTACTCAGCAATGACATCAAATCAGTACAAATTTAAATAAGATTAGATCTAAAAAAAAAATTAGAATACAAAACTAGTAATTTTTAATCATTATCTACTCTCTGTGCAGACTTCTGCAAAAATGCATGAAGTTGTACACAAAACAAATAATTTTAAATTTGTTATCAAATTTCTAACAACAACAACAACAATAATAATTGTTTCATCATTTTTAGATTCACAGCATTACCAAGTTTGTACTGTTGTTCCCATAATTCTGCAATTCATTATTTGAATTTGTATGTGGCCATATACTTGAAACTTTTTATTTGGTACAGCCCTAGGGGAAACATATGATTTACTATGTATTGGAACAATAAATATCTAGTGACATATACGTATGATTTACATTCAAAAGTGACTGTGTGAAATGCAAATTTGTTTTAGAGGTAAAGGATGACTGAAGTTAAAGCAAGCAACCTCCCCAAACAGTGAGAAACAGAGAGGTAGAAAGAACACTGAATAGATCAACAGATTATAAATGTCTTGAAAATGAACAGATTACATTGGCATGTAGAGAGAATGGAAGAGAACAGACAAATGAAAATAGTGTATGTACAAGAGATGAAGGAAACAAGACCAAGAGGTAGACCAAGACAGAGATGGAGAGACAACATAGAAGCGGAGCTGACACCAACTGGAGAGAGAAGATTAGGATTAGAGAGGAATGGAGATGAACTTTATCTGCAGCAATGAGTTTTAATGGCTTGGAAAGCTGAGGAAGAAAGGAAGAAACCTCCTTCAGTATTTTAAGAATTTGCCCCGGGAATCATATCACTCCATTCAGCATACCTGAATGTCCACCCTTCGTTTAAAAACATATGTCCCATAATAATCCTGTATTCTCATCTTTAATCGCAGCATGCTTGGAAATGCCCAGAATGTTTTAGAGTTACGTTTGTTGAAATATTGCCATCTTGAAGAAAGGCCACTTTGAAGAGAAATACAATTAGGCCTGAATGGCACATTTGTAAGTGAAGTTATAAATCTGGCCTAATGATTAAAATTTTGGATTGCACTAGCATCTGCCCCTTCCTTTGAGTGACCTGTATTTGAATTTATAAATGATGGGCAGGTTAGTGAATTGCTAGAGTGAAGCACAGGTCCACCCATCATGGAGGGCTATGACCACCCCGTGTGCTCAGAGAGCAGAGCACTCAAGAATTGAAAGTGCCCAGCACAAACATGCAATGAGAAAAGCCAAGGCAGCACAAGCACCCACAACTGAATCTGGACATGTATGATCCGTGTGTGGCAAAACTTTTAGAGCTCATATAGGGCTAGTTTGTCACGCACAGACACATCTCACTCTATTTGGTCCAAGATGAATCTGTGGTCATCATTGAAGACGACGAACAACAACAACAACAACAACAACAACAACAGAATGAAACATAATTGCCAATGCTTGCCAGCAGTGGCACACAATGAATAAATGGTGGCATGAGCTTGCTGTTATTTGTTGTTACATTGTTATGGTTGTTTTGAATTATTAATGAAATACTTTGTTAAAAGTTATTTTCATGTGTGTAACCATTACAGAGGTGGCCTGGTTGGCTGATTGGTTAGGCACTCAGTCTACTAATCTGGTGGTACTGAGTTCAAGTTCCAGCTTAGGGGAACTTTTCTGGTGGCACCACAATGAAAAGAAGGCCCCAGCCTCTAAAAATGAGTACCAGAGAAAACTGAGACGGTAAAAGTGGCCAGGTGTGATACTGACAACATCATGTGCCAGTGGTCTTGGGAATGCAGGCCTAACATCGTATACCCAATATACCTTAGTGGTATGGAGACGGGGATTTTTATCTTTACCTTTTAACTATTGTATAACAATGATTTCAGAGGTGCTGTTATGTTACATCCACATATATTGTTCAGTCATGTATGTGACCTGTCCCTCACAGAATGTTGCTTTCTTTAGATTTTCACTCAGAAAATGTCTCAGTGCCTAGTCAGGATGAGTACTTTGGTGAGTTTGGTGTTTAAAGTGTCGTTGATGTCTTCAGCCATTCTCTTCCTTGTTTTCCAGGAGCCATACCCTCCATTGTTGTTCTCTGTGGGCCATCTTATCTGTTTATATAATGAAAACTTGGTAACTTTCTTTTCTTGAAAGCAAGTGTTTGCCATCTCTAGTCTTGTATCACATAGTTATATAGAATGATGAATTCTCAAAGTAATTTTGTCAATTGTTGGCCATGAAGACTGAAAGACTGTCAGTTGTTTGTCATGAAAACTGAAAGACTGTTAGTTGTTGGTCATGAAAACTGAAAGACTGTCAGTTGTTGGCCATGAAGACTGAAAGACTGTCAGTTGTTGGCCATGAAAACTGAAAGACTGTCAGTTGTTGACCATGAAGACTGAAAGACTGTCAGTTGTTGGCCATGAAAACTGAAAGACTGTCAGTTGTTGGTCATGAAAACTGAAAGACTATTCAGTTGTTGGCCATGAAGACTGAAAGACTGTCAGTTGTTGGCCATAAAGACTGAAAGACTGTCAGTTGTTGGCCATGAAGACTGAAAGGCTGTCAGTTGCTGGTCATGAAAACTGAAAGACTATTCAGTTGTTGGCCATGAAAACTGAAAGACTGTCAGTTGTTGGCCATGAAGACTGAAAGACTGTCAGTTGTTGGCCATGAAGACTGAAAGACTGTCAGTTGTTGGCCATGAAGACTGAAAGGCTGTCAGTTGTTGGCCATGAAAACTGAAAGACTGTCAGTTGTTGGTCATGAAAACTGAAAGACTGTTCAGTTGTTGGTCATAAAAACTGAAAGACTGGTCAGTTGTTTTTATCACATATATCATCGTCTTATACCACTGAATAATTTTTAAGATATTTGTTGCTAATATTTTTCCGCAGGTCTTAGGTGGGCAGTTGTGATCAGTATGTTTAGTGTTGCTCTAGGTACAGCCCTGAGAGTTATAACTTCAGATCCAAGCAGAGCAACGATGTAAGAGTCTTTGTTTACTGCTGCTGCGTGTCTTGTTCTTAATCTTCTGCTTTCTGATTTGGGCTTTAGAAATACCATTGTCTGTGGCATTTTGTCAGGCCAAGCCCAGAGTTTAGCTAGTAGGTGGTGGAGCTTAGCTCCATTTAGTTAGTAGTTGGTGGAGCTTAGTCAGGTCCATTTAGTTAGTAGGTGGTGGAGCTTAGTCAGGTCCATTTAGTTAGTAGTTGGTGGAGCTTAGTCAGGTCCATTTAGTTAGTAGGTGGTGGAGCTTAGTCAAGTCCATTTAGTTAGTAGGTGGTGGAGCTTAGTCAGGTCCATTTAGTTAGTAGGTGGTGGAGCTTAGTCAGGTCCATTTAGTTAGTAGGTGGTGGAGCTTAGTCAGGTCCATTTAGTTAGTAGGTGGTGGAGCTTAGTCAGGTCCATTTAGTTAGTAGGTGGTGGAGCTTAGTCAGGTCCATTTAGTTAGTAGGTGGTGGAGCTTAGTCAGGTACATTTAGTTAGTAGGTGGTAGAGCTTAGTCAGGTCCATTTAGTTAGTAAGTGGTGGAGCTTAGTCAGGTCCATTTAGTTAGTAGGTGGTAGAGCTTAGTTAGGTCCATTTAGTTAGTAGGTGGTAGAGCTTAGTTAGGTCCATTTAGTTAGTAGGTGGTAGAGCTTAGTCAGGTCCATTTAGTTAGTATGTGGTGGAGCTTAGTCAGGTACATAGTCTCAAGTCATGAAGATCATCCCACTTTTAGATTACACAAGGATGAAACAGTTATCAAGACCAGCAGACAAGAACTGGCTGTGACACTTTCTCATTCCTGACATTGCTTGTGGCTATAAACTGTTGTGCTTCTTCTGTATTTCTGAGAGATAGGGCTTGATGTGTTTCTGCTTGATGTATTTCTGCTTGATGGAGGAGTCCTACTGAATCTAAAGCTCCTTTGGGAATGTCTTGAGACTTCCTACAGCCCAGCATAACCCAGCAGATTCTGCGCCTGCATCTCAAAGTCCTCACAACATTAGTTGCAGACAGTCCATCTTTAACCCTTAAAAAACACAGTCACTGAATCCCGAACGCTCAAGTCCGGTGGCTTTGGCGGTATAAAAAGTAATTTTTTTGTTATTTTTGATTTCCTGAACAATGATAAAAATAGGCTTACTAACCCGGTGGTGCCGGGTTCAAGTCCCAGCAGTGGGACTTTTTTTTCTGGTACACACCAGAAAGGCCCCGGGGTTGACCCAGCCTCTAAAAATTGGTGCCAGAGAAATCTGGGAAGGTAAATGCAGGCCAGGCGCGATACTGGCCACATCACACTTTCATATGCTGAAGGTCATGGAAAATATGACCCTAACACCGTATTCCCCAATATGCCTTAATGGCGTGGAAACGGGAATTTTACCTTTTTTTTAAAATTTATCAAAGAAAGTCTTAAAGCTGCTCTTTGTGCCAAAAAAAATGATGTTTTTTTTAAAAATGATTTTGCTCTTCAAATATCGTGTGAAGTGCGTCAGCACAGGAAAGTCACTTCCACCATTTTGGTATCTGACGACAGCTTCTTGTTGTAAGTCCCGCGTACTTGTTTTGTTATAATGGCATATGATTCCGACTGTGAACCCGACATTGAACTCGATTCACTTGACGAGGAGAAATGGTTACTTGAGGAGTCATCAAGCGGCGACCGTGGCTGTGATGCTGCTGATAATATTAAATCGACAAATGCTTCATGTGGATCAAGGTAAGTTTTCATCTGAGTCAGGGAGAGGGTTGCATTTGAGGCTTTATTCATAGAAAATAATAACTGTGGGCTATTATTAAAAGTAAACTAAGACTGAGAATTGATAGTTTAATAACTGTGAGCAATTTGTTATTGATAATGATGGTAGAATATTTAGTTACAAGATGAGAAAGTTGGATGAGCTTTTGCACTGTCTTTCATCAGTGTCAAGTTATTGCTTACATATGCAGTGTCTTTCATCAGTGTCAAATTATTGCTTACTTATGTAGTGTCTTTCATCAATGTCAGATTATTGCTTACTTATACAGTGTCTTTCATCAGTGTCAAATTATTGCTTACATATGTAGTGTCTTTCATCAGTGTCAAGTTATTGCTCATTTGTGCTTCTGTTTCAGTTAATATTATTGTGTTTCTTTCTCTGATGTAGTTATATGTTACTTATACTCTAAACAATATTTACATTCAAATGAAATTTATTTGGAATCTTTTTTATGACTTCAGAATCCTCGGTTGTGATTGCAAAGATGATGGGACGACAAAACCCATGCCACCCTTCATCTAGAATGAGTCCCGGGCCCCCCCTAGTTGCCGGAAACGAGGGCAAGAGATAAATACGGAAAGTTCTCGACTTCTATGGATTTTTTAAAGCTTTTCTTCACTGTAGACATAGTGAACTGTCTGTGCCAGTAATCAGATGACTGTGCTAAAAAACATGGGTCAGACAAGCCCACATTTCATCACAACTGGTTTGAAATCGCATCTGATGAATATTATCACTTCTATGGCCTCCTCATGTATGGAGGAGTTGTGCAAGTGCCCAAAGTTGATTGTCTGTGGTCTAGAAAATCTCCGTATAATGGCCCGTGATCCAGAGCATTCATGGAGCGTGAAAAGTTCAAATGTATTTTATGAGTCTTTTTGAAAGTTTTGAATGCTGAGACTGAGAAGGAAAGTGATAAATTGTGTAAGGTATGAATGTTGATGGAGTATGTGAGAAGGAGGTGTATGTAACTGTATCAACTTGGTGAGAATGTGTTGATTGATGAGAGAATGATGCGCTGCAGCAAGATTAGGTATTCATTTAGTCAGTATATCAGAGATAAACAATCAAAATGGGGGATGAGCTTGTAGGTACTGGCAGATGCTGAAACAGGGTATACGTATGGCTTTGATGTTTATGTGGGTTAGCAAGCAGATAAGGGACCTTTTAGCTTGGCATATGGAGTGGTTATGAACCTAATGAAATCTTTATTTAGTCTGGGATCAGGGTGTTCTTTGACACTTTTAATACTTTGGTTCAGTTTTTGAGGGAGTTGTGAAAGAAAGGCACCAGGGCTTGTGGTACAATTTTGAAAAAAAAAAAAACAGGAAGGGTGTTGCTAAAGAACTATCTGATCTTAAAACTTTTGAAACGAATTCTGAAAGAGGGGGCCCACGAGTTGGGTTAGGGATGAAGAGATTCTGACAGTGCAGGTGAGGGATAATAAGACTGTAATGTTGATGCCAGCAATTCATAAAGCATATGGGCGTAGTTTAACTAGGAGAAGAGCTAAAGTAAATGAGGAGTTTAGGGAATTGAATGTCAGACAGCCAGGTCTTGTCAAAGTTTTATAATCAGTATATGGGTGGGGTAGATAAAAGTGATTAGTTGATAAATAGATACAGTTGAACCCCACTTAATATCACATTGCTTTATGTCAGAACCCGTATATTGTCACAGAAATTTGTATCCCCGGCCAACTCCTGTAAGTAATTAGTGGGCTTTAGTCCAGTTAATATCACCCCTCTTATTGGCACAGATTGGTTAATGTCACTGTAATTTTGCACCTGGAGGAGTTAAAGACTCCACTTTGTATCACAAACTGGGTGAATCCAAGCTATAAATATCTCACAAAGCCTTATCAGTTTAGCGGTTCATCAAAGAAAGGGGCAGCTGTTTGATCACCGAGTACGTGCTGCCTCAACCTTTTGAACATGTGGGCATCAAAACTCAGGTGGTGTGAAAGAAGGGCTTACCATGGCCGTCCTTTCAAAAGAATATGATTAAAAACTGGCTTTTTTCGGTCATTGTTTGTCTTCTTTATCAAAATGTGGGCAGTATTAAGTTAGCAGTGTGATTTGATAGTCGGTTATTCTCAAGTGGTTTGGTGTGAATCTTATAGCTGAAAACTTCTCTCTAGTTCTCATTGTGATAGATAATGGCTGCTAAATTCAAATATGTTGATCTGGATTTAAGCACTAAAATGAATATTCTGAAGCAAGTTGATGAAAAAGTTACAATAAAGGACAAAGCAGATAAATTTGAAATTGACGTTTCAACTGTATCGAAACTTGTTGAAAACCGAGACAAAATTGAACTTTCACTCGTATTTAGTTAGGTCAAACGAAGGCGTGCGAGTTCTTACAATGATTTTGAGTGTGCTCTGCTGAAATGGTTCAAGCAGACACATTCTGCACAGTTGCCTGTGTGCAGTCCCATGCTCTAGGAAACTGTGGAGCTCTTTGTGAAAAAATGAATATGCCTGACTGGAAGTGTTCAAATGGCTTTCTTGAGTGCTTTAAGCAACTCCACAACATAACATCTAAGGTCACTTCAGGTGAAGCGGTCCGAGTTAACACCGATGTCGTTAATGATTGGATTTCTCGCTTGCCAAAAATTTTGGATGCGTACAGCCCAGGTGACATTTTTAACATGGATAGAACAGGCGTGTTTTTTAAACTTCTACCACACAGAGCTTTGTGCTTTCGTGTTTAGAAACGCCACTGTGGCAAACAAACTGAAGATCGCTTAACAGCTGTCGTGTGCTGTAACATGTCTACCATGTCTGATTAATAGACCAGTTGTCACTACACAACACAGAATCATGCATTTTTTTTTTACTACTACTGCTGACAAACAGATGCTGCTTGATTTTAGTGTTATCTGTGCTGTAAGACTAAGACTTACTGTATTTTGTGATGAGTACATTTTGTGTCCGATAACGATGGCGCACATTATTCACATTTCATGACCCTACAGTCACATAGCTTCAAAAATGTAATTTTAGATTTTGGAATATCAAAAACTACATATTGTTTCAAAGAAAATGATATATAATAAAAGTGTATCAGCAGTTTTCATAAGGAGTTAGTCAAGTTTCTGAATTGGACAATTTTCTTGGTTTTTTTTTTTTTTTTCCTAATGATTTTTCTCTGAGTGTTGAGTCAGATTGATTTCATATTTGAATATGTTATATAGAAATAGTTATATTTTAATAAAACAATACATTTGTTCTCTTACATTGCATTACTTTCTTTTCACTTCTACGTATTCTAAGCAGAGAATAATTCCGAGAACAGGGATGACTGGAGAACCTTTATCTATGGCCTGTGCTCTCAAGGGAGTGAAAGGCAATGATGATGATGATGATGATGATGATGATGTGAAAGTGTACTGTCAATATTTGTTACAATTTTATTCCATACTTTATTCACATTTCATGAGCCTACAGTCATGTAGCTTGAGAAATGTAATTTTAAGCTTTAGAATATCAAACATCATCCAATTTCAAACAAAATGATACATAATAAAGGTGTATCAGCAGTTTGTGTAAGTTGCTCAGGACCTGTAACAAAGTGCATGTACAGTCAGTCATTTGGATGTCCCTTGCGGAACACTGCCTCCCTGTGCAATGAAAACCACGGTGTCACGCAATCCCGCTTCCGAGACCCACCAAGAATACAGGCTAAAGCACTGCGATACTCTGAACCCCTTGTGGTCCTTTCGTGGAACTCGTGTGGTCTATTTTGGACCACACAGGGGACCACGGGACCTAACGAGGACCACATGCGTGAATTCAGTAGGTTCACAGTGCGGTTTTTGGTGGTAGAAGTGAACGAAGAAGAAGAAGAAGAAGACTGCCTCCCTAATACCTCTCCCGTAGGCCTCTCTTGGTTGTAAGCAAGATGCCCTGCTGCTGATGCATCCATTTGCAGATTATCAACAATGTCTTGCAGCCATCTTCGCCTTGGTCTTTCTCTCTTTCTTTTTCCCATTATGTACCCTTCCAAGATGGTCTTGTACATTAAGGTAAGAGAAAAAAAACTGCTGAAAAATGTGTTCTTTAAGGGTTAAAGTTGCAGGGTGATTCATCAGTATTTCTGTCTGTCCAAACAACTGCCACAAGAGTGTAACTTGAATGTTTCTGTCTGTCCGAACAACTGCCACAAGAGTGTAACTTGAACGTTTCTGTCTGTCCAAACAACTGCCACAAGAGTGTAACTGTAACGTTTCTGTGTTCCTCATACCTTTACTGTCTACTTTAATTACTATAACCAGTTTTACCATGGTTGTCATTTTTGGTATATCTCACTATGTTCTTTTTTAGTGTTTTTATGACTAAAACTGCCTTTCTTTGTGCTTTTGTGGCTAAAACTATCTTTCTTTGTGCTTTTGTGACTAAAACTATCTTTGTGCTTTTATGACTAAACTGTCTTTTTAGTGTTTTTATGAGTAACTTATCTTTTGACTGCTAAATTATCTTTTGACTGCTAAATTATCTTTTGACTGCTAAACTGTCTTCTGATCTTTCACAGACTTATACATGTGGGACAAATTCTGAACGGCTTTGGTGGGCCAGTTTCTTCAGGTGCTATCACAGTTGTTTCTGCAACCTGGTTCCCGCCGTCCGAGAGAGTGTTTGCAACATCATTGAGCAACGGCATTAATAATTTTGGTACTGCTCTCGCATTTATATTAGGTAACTTTGTCCTCATTTGTACGTGTTGGTTTGGGAGAGTTGGATGAAGGTTTACGCTGTGTTGTTACAAGAAAATGTAAAAGATAGAAAGAAGGAATCCTATTTTTCATGCATATTCTTCTAAGTTTACACTGCTGGAACAAATTTTACCGCTGCTATTTTCACATGTTTGATAGTTGAGCAAACATCTGTACAGATGACAGTGATAGCTTCCCTTTTTTTTTTTTTCTATACATTCAGAATGTTAGAGAAGATGTAGACAAAGAATATTACGATGCCATAACAATTGGAGGTTTTGAAATACCAGAGATTAGATATGCTGATGACACAGTATTACTGTCCACAACACAAAAAGGAATGGAAAAACTAATTATGTCAGTCCGTAAGAATAGTGAAGAGCAAAACCTCTTTCTTAATGCGAAGAAAACTAAATTGATGACAGCTGACAAAACAAACAAGGCAGCTGAAATATGTGTAAATGAGGAAAAACTGGAAAATGCGGAGAGTTTTGAATATCTTGGATCGCTATTAATAATGGAGATACCATGAGGGAAATTAAAAGGAGGACATCTATCACTCTTCAGAAAGTAAAACAACTAAAGAATCTGTGGAGAGGAGCAGACAGAACTACAAAAATAAGATTTTTAAGGGCATGCATCTTTCCCATCGCAACATATGCCTGTGAGACCTGGACACTTAACAAAACAGCTGAGAAACACATAAATGCCTTTGAATGTAAATGCTACAGAAGAGTTCTTCAAATATCGTGGACACAGAAAAGAACAAATATATCTATACTACAAGAACTTAATATTGAAGAAGGCTGGCTGGTAAAGAGGATTAAACAAAGAAAACTTAAATATTGTGGACACATTAAACGTCATGATAATCTAGAGAAGACCGTCTTGGAAGGGTACATAATGGGAAAAAGAAAGAGAGGAAGACCAAGGGAAAATGGCTGCAAGACATCGTTGATGAACTGCAAATGGATGCATCAGCAGCAGGGCATCTTGCTCACAACCGAGAGGTCTACAGGAATGCTGTTAGGGAGGCAAAGTTCCACAAGGGACACGCAAATGAATGAATGAATGAATACATTCAGATGTATAGAACATGGTCTTTCCCTCCCTCCCTCTCGCCCTCCCTTTTTTTTTTATTCTGGCAAAGTCCCTTTGTGTGGTTTTGAACTTTATATGATGTTTTCTATTAATTTACCTTATGTGTAACTGATGTGTGCCTATCCCTGCAAAAATATTCTTTATCTTTAGAGGTAGTTTTCCCCAACACTGTGTGCCAGGGTCTCAGTTTCTGAAGCTGGATTGATTGAAAGGGCATCTGAGACAAGCCTGCTTCTGGCTCGTTTTGTTGTTGCATTTTCAGTAACTGCTAATTTGTGTTTTTGTTTTGTTTTTTTTTTTCCCTGGGTGCCCTGCTGGTGAAGATTGTGACACATAGGCAAGGAGTTGGATAGGGTGTGGACCACAGTGCTTTCTTGAATTCTCAGTGCAGATTCAAGAAATAGGCTTCCTAGCAGCCTTCCCCCATAGTAGGGTCTTTATCACATTGAACAGCTTTAGGAAACACAACACCATGTTGTTTTCTCTTGGCAGGGTGGTTGCATGTCCTACTGAGTCTGTGGTTCTGGACATTGTCGTTCTCTTACTGTTTTTTTTTTTTTTTAAAGCTGATGCCTAAGCTGCTTTGTCTACTATTTTTTTGAAGCTAATATTACATGCCAGGAAAGCAGCGTTAGTGCAGTGCATTAGTCACTCGCTCTCTGACCGTACGACCTGGTTTTGATTTCCACTCGCCACAGTAGTGGTCAGACTGCGGCTCGCAGAAAACCCCGGGGTTCACCCGTCCTGAAGAAAAAAAGTGAGTACCAGGGTTAACGCTCTGGGAAGAATGAGGAATGATGCCGCTGGCTACGGAGTTCGTGCTGATGGCGGTGCTAGTTGGCACTTTCTGATCAACTGCCGACTAGGCACTTCTGGTTTAACAGCCGTGTGCAGTGATGCTGGTTCATAACTCATAAATGTATAATTAACCTTTATGTGCCAAGCCATGACATTTTACTATTTTCAGGAGCACTATGTAAAGACAGCATAGGGTCTTGAATGGCTCCTGGTATCAGCAGCACCTGTCAATTGCAAAGATCTCTCGTCTAAAGCAGTACAAGAAAAACCATGAAAAGAAATAACATTGGATTTCAGTTGGGTCCTGTCTAGCGCAGTGATCTCTCGTCTAAAGCAGTGCAAGAAAAACCATGAAAAGAAATAACATTGGATTTCAGTTGGGTCCTGTCTAGTGCAGTGATCTCTCGTCTAAAGCAGTGCAAGAAAAACCATGAAAAGAAATAACATTGGATTTCAGTTGGGTCCTGTCTAGCGCAGTGATCTCTCGTCTAAAGCAGTGCAAGAAAAACCATGAAAAGAAATAACATTGGATTTCAGTTGGGTCCTGTCTAGCGCAGTGATCTCTCGTCTAAAGCAGTGCAAGAAAAACCATGAAAAGAAATAACATTGGATTTCAGTTGGGTCCTGTCTAGCGCAGTGATCTCTCGTCTAAAGCAGTGCAAGAAAAACCATGAAAAGAAATAACATTGGATTTCAGTTGGGTCCTGTCTAGCGCAGTGATCTCTCGTCTAAAGCAGTGCAAGAAAAACCATGAAAAGAAAAACATTGGATTTCAGTTGGGTCCTGTCTAGCGCAGTGATCTCTCGTCTAAAGCAGTGCAAGAAAAACCATGAAAAGAAATAACATTGGATTTCAGTTGGGTCCTGTCTAGCGCAGTGATCTCTCGTCTAAAGCAGTACAAGAAAAACCATGAAAAGAAATAACATTGGATTTCAGTTGGGTCCTGTCTAGCGCAGTGATCTCTCGTCTAAAGCAGTGCAAGAAAAACCATGAAAAGAAATAACATTGGATTTCAGTTGGGTCCTGTCTAGTGCAGTGATCTCTCGTCTAAAGCAGTGCAAGAAAAACCATGAAAAGAAATAACATTGGATTTCAGTTGGGTCCTGTCTAGCGCAGTGATCTCTCGTCTAAAGCAGTGCAAGAAAAACCATGAAAAGAAATAACATTGGATTTCAGTTGGGTCCTGTCTAGCGCAGTGATCTCTCATCTAAAGCAGTACAAGAAAAACCATGAAAAGAAATAACATTGGATTTCAGTTGGCTCCTGCTAGCACAGTGATCTCTCTTCTGAGGCAGTACAAGAAAAACCATGATGATAAATGATAGTACAGTATAGTAATGCTCAATAAGTTTCAGTGATACAGCCACAGAAATAGCATTACATCCAGCAGTGGCCTACAGACAGTTACAACGGTGAAAAATATGAAGCACTTTGGGATAAGAAGATAGACAGACTAGTAGGAAGTAGTACTCAGTATTCTTGATTTAAAAGTTTCACACACCGCAGTGTGAGAAGTTTGATTAGAAGCCTGTTGTTGTTTTTGTTGTTTTTTCCCCTGGCATAAAAAAGCTGTAGGGTCAAGACCCTGTTGCCATTGCCCTCCAGCCTGCCCAGTTTAGAAAAATAAGAGCCTGATATTAATAATATAGGGAGAACGTCTGCAGAAGATGAACAGTATCTGCCTGCAGGGTGGGCCACACTGGATTACTCTGTGCATATGGCTAACAGTGAATGAAGGGAAGAAACTCAGTTCCATGATTAGAAGGGCGAGTTAAGAGGTAACCACAAATCAAGGGACGTAACAATTAAGAAAATATATGGAAAGGCTCAAGGATGAGTCAGAAAAGTCTTTTCATGTTTTTTTTTCAGTGGTTACATCCCTTGATTTGTGCTTTTTGATTCACCAAGTCTTCAATGGATGAAAGGCAAAAACAAATTTATAAGAATAAAAAGCACAATCTTATCACAACAACAGATTCAGTCCTTGGAGCAGTAAGGCAACAAGATATCTCAGATAATCAGATGTGCAGTAGATGGGGGGAGGAAAAGGCTGAAAAAAAAAAGATGTCTTGCAGTGGTAAAATCTTGCATCAAATATCATTTAAAAAAAGAATGAAGGTTTGTTCCATGGGAAGATTTATTTCATGTTTTGACAGTGCTTGATTGTAATAATTTATTTTAGTTTGTGATGGTCGTTCCCCCCAGCAAATTGAAGCCTGCGGAAGAGCCTAACACTTACACAAAGTCAGGCGGGCATAAGTCCCTAGACTCTTCCAAGACCTGGTCTTCAAAACAAAAAAAACACCTTGGAAACAACCGCCATACCACTGCCTTATGTGTCTCACTGAGTACTGGACTCACTGGTTCTCAGAGTGTAGACTTGAACCATAGTCTCCGACCATAGAGGCTGGGCAGAAGAGTAAATCGCTAACACTCACTGTTTCAACCTTTCACTATCTCTAACTTCATCTTAATTTGTGTAGATCTTCCTCTGTTACTGAACCTGTTTTATAACCTTGTGAATATGAATTGTTTATGACATTTTCTCTCAATGTGTTTTTGTGTATAGGTCCAGTTTTGGTGTCCGTTCCTGCAAACAGTTCCTCACCTCACCATACGTTCTTTCTGTGAGTTTATGCCGTATTATTTAACATTTAGGTGGTCTTGTGTTTGCCTTACATGTGTTCAGTCTGTCAGTAATGGATGTGAAATTTCTGGATGACCTCAGTATCAGAGTGGTTAGTGCACACATCCCTCATGTGCAAGATTGTGCTTCAAATCCTGCAGGGAAAACTCCCTAGTTGTCATACTACAGAAGTGGGTGTCAGGCACCTTCTAAAGCTGTAGAAGTGGGTGTCAGGCACCTTCTAAAGCTGTAGAAGTGGGTGTCAGGCACCTTCTGAAGCTGTAGAAGTGGGTGTCAGGCACCTTCTAAAGCTGTAGAAGTGGGTGTCAGGCACCTTCTAAAGCTGTAGAAGTGGGTGTCAGGCACCTTCTGAAGCTGTAGAAGTGGGTGTCAGGCACCTTCTGAAGCTGTAGAAGGAAAGACAGCCAGGCGTGGTGCCGGCCTCATGACCCTCTAGTATGCTGATACTCATGAAAAACACGGCCATAATTTAGTTTAGATAGTGCTTGGCCTGCTAATCCAGCGGTACCAGGTTTGAGTCCCAGCAATGGGGATCTTTTCTGGTACTACCACACCAAAAAAGGCCCGAGGGTCCATCCAGCCTCTAAAAATGGGTACCAGCAGGTAAATGGGCACATCGCACTTTCATGTGCCAAAGTCTTGGAATTACGGGCCTAACCAGTGTGTCTTAATAACTTGGAAACGGGGATTTTACCCTACCTTACTTTAGTTTATATAAATACCTAGTATCTCTGTGTTTATTCAGTTCAACAACCTGTCTCATGGGTGATCAGAAAAAGAAGATGGACATATGTGGGCCATGTGATGAGAAGAAACAATCAGAGAAAACCAAAATAAGCTATCAAGTGGAGCACGACAGGCCGAAGAAAAAGAGGAAGACCACGTGAAACTCTAAAGAGGACATTTTTAAGAGAAACCAGTTTAGTGGGCATAACACCCCTTGATGAAGTTGAAAATCTCGCCAAAAACAGGAAAACTTGGCAAACAACTATGCCAGCCCTATGTGACATTTAACAACACGGGAAGGATGTAAGATGTAAGATCTCTGTGTTTGCCTGTATAGAATTATATGGCTACCACTTAATTTTTTTACCCTCTTGTAATTTCTCCTGGGTTCAGGAACATGTGGTTATGTTATGTCTATCAGGTTTTTTTTTTTTTTTTTTTTGTATTTTTAATGACCTTGGGCAGTATTACTTATGACTGTCAAGGTGATTGCTCTGTGGTTGGTGGCCTGGTTGAGTTGGATGTTAGGGGAGTAATTCGTGATAGAAAAAAATCCAGAAGGAGGAACCGCAAGAGAGTTATGGGCAAAGTTCTTTTCTAACTTCTGGTAGTGCCACCTGCATCTCTGGCCAGAATCCTTGATGTATGGACCTTATTCCAGTGGAACCATTCAGCAGAGTCAGCATAGAGATTTTTCTCAGAAACCAGTTATCCATGAGAAGCAGGAAATGCACTGTGGAAAATTACGCTGGGCAACATTTTGTTCCTCTTCTCCCCCCCTTCTTAACAAAGACCCTTGTGATCCCTGTATGTCATCTCAGCTGTGAGATTGTGTGACATTTTCAGGCAGGTCGCTGTACTCAGTCATTAGAATATTAATCTCTCAGTTAACTACAAAATATTGGGATACTCTCATGGAGGTGGGGAGCCAGATGAGAAGTCTCATTTCTAGACCCTTTCATGGGAAGTGATCATTGTAATCTGATTAAAATAGTAATTATATTCCATAACATGTTTGTGCTGTTGGGGTGTGAAGTGTCCCATAACATGTATGTGCCCTTGGAGTGTGAAATGTTAATGCTTTCATATTTCTAAGGCACAACATCCTCAGGTGGAGATGCCAGCACCTGTCCTCACTGTCTTTACTATCTGAGAGAAACATCTGCCCTTGCTGTCTTTACTATCTCAGAGAAACCCTTGTCCTCACTGTCTCTACTATCCCAGAGAAATCCCTTCAACCACAATCTTCCCCCACCCACAAGATCTTCTCCATGACTTTTATTTCTAGGCCATCATTATGAACTTTATTCCAAGACCTTCACCATGAAATTATTCAGATACCTTCACCACAGCCTTCTTTCCAAATATCTTCACCGTGAACTTTATTCCAAAACCTTTGCCATAGCCTTTCTGCCAGAAAGTTCACCATTGGCTTTAGCTGCAGAGTCTTCAGGTTTACATTTGTTATAAGAAGTTCGAATTATGACAATCAGGAGTCTATAAATCACGCTATAATTGGAGAGTTTGTTTTAGATGAACCATCAATTTTTGTGTTTTAGATGAACCATCAATTTTTGTGTTTTAGATGAACCATCAATTTTTGTGTTTTAGATGAACCATCAATTTTTGTGTTTTAGATGAACCATCAATTTTTGTGTTTTAGATGAACCATCAATTTTTGTGTTTTAGATGAACCATCACTTTTGTGTTTTAGATGAACCATCAATTTTTGTGTTTTAGATGAACCATCAATTTTTGTGTTTTAGATGAACCATCAATTTTTGTGTTTTAGATGAACCATCACTTTTGTGTTTTAGATGAACCATCAATTTTTGTGTTTTAGATGAACCATCAATTTTTGTGTTTTAGATGAACCATCACTTTTGTGTTTTAGATGAACCATCAATTTTTGTGTTTTAGATGAACCATCACTTTTGTGTTTTAGATGAACCATCAATTTTTGTGTTTTAGATGAACCATCACTTTTGTGTTTTAGATGAACCATCAATTTTAGTGTTTTAGATGAACCATCAATTTTTGTGTTTTAGATGAACCATCAATTTTTGTGTTTTAGATGAACCATCAATTTTTGTTTTTGTTTTGTGAAGTAAATGATGCTGTAATAAACTGTAATACTACACTATAATTTCTCCATGTCAGATTCTCAAGTGATGATACAGAAACAGAAAATCCAAACTCAAAAAATGGAACATGTAAGTCTGTAAAGAAATACTATTAAATATCATATTTCATTTTTATGCTTGTGTTTTTTCTTTTGCATAAAGTGTGAAACTAGAGCTTTATAGATCTTTTACATAAAAGTGTGGAACTAGAGCTTTATAGATCTTTTACATAAAAGTGTGAAACTAGAGCTTTGTAGATCTTTTATATAAAAGTGTGAAACTAGAGCTTTATAGATCTTTTTACATAAAGTGTATAACTGGAGTTTTATAGATCTTTTACATAAAAGTGTGAAATTAGAGCTTTATAGATCTTTTACATTAAAAGTGAAACTAGAACTTTATAGATCTTTCATTTGTTTTCATCTCTGCCCTGCTAAGTGCAGAAAGATCTGACGGTCAATTATGTGAAAATTTTGTCATTATTCATAATTCACATGACCAGGGTCTTAAAGGGGTGCACTGTCCAGACTATGTAGAAGTTGGGAGTAAAGAGATTGCAGATTGGTTGGTATAATGCTGCAGTTTTGCTGACATGGTGACCTTTCTTGAAGGCAGTGTTTTGCCCACCTTGATGACATCTCCTGCTATATGATATTTATATCAGGAGGAAGGATAATATTTATATCAAGAGGAAGAATATTTATATCAGGAGGAAGGATATTTATGTCATGAGGAAGGATGATATTTATATCGGGAGGACGGATTATATTTATATCAGGAGGAAGGATTATATTTATATCAGGAGGAAGGATGATATTTATATCAAGAGGAAGGATGATATTTATATCAGGAGGAAGGGTAATATTTATGTCAAGTGAATAAAAGAGTTGTGCCCATATGCAGGGTGTACCAGTTTCATAATCAGCTCCTCTCTGCTGGGACACTTAGTAGAGGCTACTCTTTGATAGTTGCTTAGAACAAGGAGAGAAACAGATTTGGGTGTGTGTCCCAAATGCAGTAATGCGGGTTCCTAGACCTGACCTGAGCATTCACAAATTTGCTAGAAGAGCTGCATGTCCAGAAGTGGTGCAGCCATAGTGAGTTGATTTCTTACGCACATGTAGAGGGGATGGAAGATCTCCTGCTATTGTCCTTTAGTCATTCTAGCTGTAAGAAATGTGTACCTGACTCACTTGTGTTAGGGAACATGGCTCTGAAATCAAGAGGATGTCCACCAGCAAGGGGAGACACAACAGAATGCAGCTACTGTCAGTGCTGTAATGGACAGAGAAGTTTTTACTAATAATTTGCATACCTCATTTGTACAAAAACAAAAGGGGAAATAATTGGTAAAATGACTACGCCAAAAAAAAAAAAAAAAGAAGCCACTTCACGAGTTTCGTTCTTTTAAGTAATTTGACTTTTGTTTATAAACTACAAGTTATATGAAGTACTTGATGAAACATGTGGACAGAGCAAAAAGTTACAAGGTGGATGCCAGATAGCGGTTGTTTTTTTCCTGTTTAAGAAAGCTTGTGCATTAAAGAGGACATATTTTATAATGTTCATGTTAGTAGAGTAAAATGGAGGAAATAAAATTGAGTTATAGGCCTTGATTAACTGAAGAAATTGTAATTATTCTCTGTAGTGTTTAGATCATAAAAATCATAATGGGTAGACTTCATAAGAAAATAGAAGAAGTCAATATGGTCCAAGCTGGTTTCAGGCAAGGAAGAGGATCAAGAGATCATATATTCAATATAAGATTAATAGTAGAGAAATGCAGAGAGTTTAATGTGAATCTATATTTATCCTTTATAGACTACTAAAAGGCATTTGATTGTGTACAACGCCAGAAACTTTGGGAAATAATGGAAAAAATGGTATTTCCAACACATTTGATACAATTAACATCACTGCTGTATCTAGACCAACAAGCAGGCGTAAGAATAAATGGTGAAACAACAACTTGGTTTGACATAAAACAAGGGGTCCGTCAGGGGTGCATATTGTCACCTTACTTATTTAACTTGTATACTGAAAATATAATGAGGAATGTTAGAGAAGACGTAGACAAAGAATATTACGATGCCATAACAATTGGAGATTATGAAATACCAGAGATTAGGTATGCTGATGACACAGTATTACTGTCCACAACACAAAAAGGAATGGAAAAACTAATTATGTCAGTCCGTAAGAACAGCGAAGAGCAAAACCTCTATCTTAATGCAAAGAAAACTAAATTGATGACAACTGACAAAACAAACAAGCCAGCTGAAATATATATCAATGAGGAAAAACTGGAAGACGTGGAGAACTTTGAATATCTTGGATCACTACTAACTAATAATGGAGATACAATGAGGGAAATTAAAAGGAGGACAACTGTCGCTCTTCAGAAAGTAAAATAACTAAATAAGCTGTTGAGAGGAACAGATGGAACTACAAAAATAAGATTTTTAAGAGCATGCGTCTTTCCCATCCCAACAAATGCCTGTGAGACTTGGACACTTAACAAAACAGCTGAGAAACACATAAATGCCTTTCAGTGTAAATGCTACAGAAGAGTTCTTCAGATATCATGGACACAAAGAAGAACAAAGATATAAAAAAATATATCCATACTACAAAGAAAACTTAAATATTTTGGACACATTAAACGTCATGATAATCTAGAGAAGACTGTCTTGGACAAGTACATAATGGGAAAAAGAAAGATAGGAAGACCTAGGTGAAGATGGCTGCAAGACATCGTTGATGATCTGCAAATGGATGCATCAGCAGCAGGGCATCTTGCTTACAACTGAAAGGCCTACAGGAGTGCTGTTAGGGAGGCAGAGTTCCACAAGGGACATGCAAATGAATGAATGAATGAGTGTTCAGATTGAAGATCAGTAGTGTAGATCAGTAATGGGAGATCCGTAATGTAAGTATTGAAGAGTAAGAATCTTTAATGCTTAGTTATGAGTGCTGATTTAGTTATACAAGATTTCAGCAGAGAGAGAGATTTAGATTTTGAAATCTTGAATGTCAAAGATGGTCATACTTAAATCACTAACTAAGTGGGTGTCTAAGTGCCGTAGTGGTTAATGCACTCACTTCTCATGCAGAGGTTGGTAGTTCAAGTCCAGTCGTAAGTGCCCCTACTTTCCAGCATTACAGATAGGTACCTACACCTTCCAGAATAGTGGCCAAGCATGGTCCTCACCTCATCACCCTCTTTAGTGCTATTACATGGAGGAAAAGATATGGACACTAACACCATATTCCTAAGTGCTTGTATATCATGAAAGCACTGCATTTTGTTTTCTGATTATAAATATAGCAAAAGAAGAACATATTACCATAATATATGCAATGTTATGATATTTATGCAATACAAGTATGTTCCATCTATATTTTTCCTTCATTTCAGCTTCTGAAGTACTTAAGGAAAGAGAGGAGATCATGCGTTATATGTATTACGGTGAGTACATTTCTTATAATGTACTCTACTGATACTGAGGATCAGAAAATGTAGATTTGTAGTGTAGATACTGTGGAGTAAGAATCAGGTATGAGTGCTGTTTTTAGTTATTTCTGAAAAACAGAATTCTAAATTTCTTTAGCATTAAGGATAAAATATACCAAACACTGTTTGGGTCTGTGTATATAAAACTAACTTGGTCTATGCATATAAAAATATATATATATAACTAAATTGGTTTATGTGTATAAAGCTAGCTTGGTCTATGTATATATATATAACTAACTTGGTATGTTATCTAAAGCTAGTTTGGTCTGTGTATATAAAACTAGCTTGGTTAGTGTATATAAAACTAACTTGGTCTGTGTACTAGCTTGGTCTGTATATATAAAACTAACCTGGTCTGTGTATATAAAGCTAGCTTGGTCTGTGTATATAAAATTAACTTGGTCTATGTATATAAAACTAACTTGGTCTGTGTATATAAAACTAACTTGGTCTATGTATATAAAACTAACTTGGTCTGTGTATATAAAACTAGTTTGGTCTGTATATATAAAACTAGCTTGGTCTGTGTATATAAAATTAACTTGGTCTGTGTTTATAAAGCTAGCTTGGTCTATGTGTATAAAATTAACTTGGACTATGCATATAAAATTAACTTGGACTATATATATATATATCCACTATATATCCACTAAGATGGACACCACAGGGGAACAAAAGTAAGGGTAGACCAAAAGAGACCTGGAGAAGAACAACAGAAAGGATGTTGAGCAATAGAGGGCTCACCTGGGCAAGAGCAGAAAAAAAAGGCGAAGGACAGGCATTTGTGGAAAACCCTTGCGGAAGCCCCATGTGCCCTGGGCACTTAAAGTTCAGAGAGAGATATATATAAAACTAACAATATACAAAGAGTCACCAAAGTAAAGCTGTGACAGCAAATAATTACACCATTTATGAAAAAGATAGGAACATATTTATTCATGAAGAAAGCACACAGACTCATACAAGTCACAATATAGGACTCCCTCATTTCTTTTCCTTTGTGTATTGTATACACTAACTTAAATGTTCTGTTCTTTTCCTATTTCTTCATCATATATGTTTTGTAGGCTGAAAATGTTATAGCTGTGTGTTCTGTTACTGAATAAAGTTTGTCATGTCTTCTTTTCTTAGAAATATTGTAATTATTTAGAAATATATCATTCTTATTTTGAGAAATCCATCTTGTTCCCATGCTAAATTTGTTAGTATGAATATGTCACAAGCAACTTTGTTTTTCTTTTTAAAATAAAATGCATTGAAAGGGCATTTTGCTAAGTTCTTTTTATTTGTTTTGTTTTGTTTTTTTTGTTATTATTGCAAACATGGGTTTTTTAATTGTCAGTTTATTCCTTGTAACATGAAGACTATTCCAAAGTGAACTTTCAGTTGGTTGGTTAAAAAAAAAAAGTTAAAAATAAGGAGGAAAAAAAAAAGTTTTAAATATAAAACTTATGTACATGCATAACCGTGTTGCTTTTCAATATGCTGGCCACCCAAATACTGGCATTTTTAGCTTGGCACCAGCTTTTGCAGTCACTTATCGAAGAAAGGTACCACCAGGATTATCCAGCCAGTTGTTGACTCCATCCAAGAGCTCCTTATTGTTTCAGAGCACTTGGTCATTCATGTCCATGTCCCATGCGGAACTTTGCCTCCCTAATAGCTCTCCTGTAGGCCTCTCGGTTGTGAGCAAGATGCTCTGCTCCTGATGCATCCATTTGCAGATCATCAACAATGTCTTGCAGCCATCTTCACCTTGGTAGCCAGCTGAAAGCAGATGCATCCTCGAAATTGGAGGAAATTCACGACAAAGATCTGAAATCATGAGATATGTTTTTTTTCCACATACAACTTTCTTGACTTTTAGAACGAGTTCCATCAGCCACAATTGAGTATGGACCTTGTCCACCCTTGTCATGCACATCTATGGCCCATCCCTGATTTTCCTGAACCAGTCCCTGAAAGAAGTGTCACTCATAATGTTATCACTGTATGCATGACACAGCCAATGGTGAATCTCAGTGGCAATGTGTGTCTTTCTGTTTGCTGGGTTTATTTTACCAGCCAGTCAGAGGTTGATTTTGGAATTGCCCACAAATGCACTCATTTAGATTCTTGTAAAGATAAGATTTCAGTGGGTGTGAGCTGCTGTTTTATTTATTTTTTGTTTGAGATTCTTAGCACATATTTTCTATTTGAAATTAGATGTTCTGTGTTAAAATTAGATGTTTTGTGGTACTTAGATGTCTTGTGTTCAAAATTAGATGATTTGTGTTAAATAGGTATCTTGTCTTTTAAATTAGATGTTTTTAGTGTGAAATTAGATGTCCTGTGTTTGAAATTTGATGTCACAAAGTTTTATTTCTTTTTATTTTGTTAATAGAATGTGGCTTCGCAGTGCTTCTGTTTTTGGTCATCTTGTGTTACTTCCCTGCAAAACCACCTAACCCTCCCTGTGTGTCAGCCACCGTGGTACGAAATAATTACTGGAGAGGTCTGTGGTTGCTGAAATCGTGAGTGAACAAGTTGTGCCAGCATCGTCAGTGTTTGTGATAAGAATGAACCTTGACTTGTTTCATATCCTTCACCGAGTACCTGCCATGTTGAAGAGTACAGATAAACTTCTTGTCAGGGCTGCACAGTTCTGTTCAGGCACGGAGATCACCACCGCCTTTCACTCCCTTGAGAGCACAGGCCACAGATAAATGCTCTCCAGTCATCCATATTCTTGGAATTATTCTCTGCTTCCTTCCATGTGTATCCCTTGTCTCTGAGCAATGTCATAATTCCTCTTCTCCAAGTAAGTCTAGGTCTTCTGCAGAGATATTCTAGGTTTATTTTTGTTAGTCTGTCCACTCATTTCATATGTGAACATCATCTGTCTTGGTTTTAATTAGTTCATAAGGATAAAGCTTTTATCTAATATTTTATATGCCATCATGGTATACTTCTTTTTCAACTTTTGGGGGGGGGGGGGGATAGAGGAAAGAAGGTTCGACAGCTATTCAGTGTGGCATTAAGCAGTTGGCTCAAGGATCAGACTTCATTGTTCAGTTTGGTTTTTTTGTTTTGTTTTTCTTTTTTGGGGCTATGGATCAGCAGAAATACATGGATTGATGGATAGATAGATGGATAGATAGGTGGATAGATAGATGGATGAGTGGTCATCATTTGTGCTTGAGACATTTAGTACATTCTTTTTCTTCGTTGATTTAGTTTTATGCCATGTTTAGTTTGTAGCAAGTGTATTTTGGTCATATAGCTCTTCAGTGTTCCTGGAACTGCCAGCTGGTGTTTTTTTGCAGCTAATGCAGTGAAGATGTTGAGACACAGCATCGTGGCAGCTTGAGAGCGGGCTATTTTTTGCAGTCCCTGACTGGAGCTAAAAATCAGGGAGGGGGGGGGTGTGCAGTTCTTCTTTAGCAGACTCCACCACCATGAGGACCTTGCCAGTCCATGCCCTGTAAGCCAGGTTAGGCCCGATACAGATGGGGGAGGGGTAACCAACAAAGAGGTGGGATAGGGTCTTGGTTGGCCGTGGTTCACCAACCCTGATGCTAGCATGACAACTGATTACCACGTAGGACAGCATCTTCACACCCCCCCCCCCCCCCCCGAGTCATGTCCTATAATTTTTTTATAAAATAAAAATGGATTATAAATAAAAGAGCTATATGACCAAAATACACTTTCTACAAACTAAACATGGCATAAATCTAAATCAACGAAGATAAAGAATGTACTAAATGTCTCAAGCACAAATGATGACCACCCATCCATTTTTATTTTTCTTTTGAAGCAGAATTGTTTCAGCAGCCACATGACACCCACCTGAAGGGAAGAAGGAAGTCAGGCTGCTGTGTTTCTGTTACGTGAGGCCAGATATCATCCGACACTGATCTCATTGCCTGCAAACTCCACAGGGTCATTACACAGGGCCTTACTAATGTTGTCTCTCTCACCTGATAGCATGTCTAATATGCGTAGTTCACTCTCAATCTGTGATACCTATATTTACATGAGAATTACCTTTTTTTCTTATGACCTTGGCAAGGATTGGTGCAGGCTGAGCCATGTATTATAATGGAAGATCTGCCCTTAGCTGCTAATGAGAAGATTTATGGCTGAAGCTGTGGAGGGTAAGCTCGGAACAGAAACATCACATTGGTAGAGAAAGGTGGCATTGACTGCTTATCAAACATACCAAGCAAATCCAGCCACCATTGTGCAGGCAGCAGGATGACAACAGTCTCATGCTGGGAGACAGGCTTCTTCTTCGGGTTTCCTAGCCATTAAGGCTCATTGCCGCAGAAAAAGTTCGCCCCCCATTCCTCTCTATTTCTAATCTTTTCTCTCCATTTGTGACACTAATTTCTTTTATATCCTCATCCGTGTTGTCTTTCCATCTCTGTCTTGGTCTACCTCTCGGTCTTGTTTCCTTCATCCCTTGTACATACATCATTTTCGTTTGTCTGTTCTCTTCCATTCTTTCTACATGATCCAACCAGTGTAATCTGTTCAGTTTCAAGACATTTATAATCTACCGTGATTTAAATAAGCTGTTAAGTTCTGTGTTCTTTATGGCTCTCCATTCCCCACTGTTGATATCCTTTATGGGCCCTAAGATTCTTCTTAGGATCTTGTTCTCAAAGACCTGCAATTGCTTTTCATCTTTCTTTGTTGTACTCCATGTTTCTGATCCATACATGATGACTGGTCTTATTTTAGTTGTGCAGATTGTTATCTTGTTGTTTTGGGACAGGATTTTGGATTTTAACAGGTGCTGCAAGGCAAAGTATATTTTATTCTCTATCTGTACTCTTCTTTTTAATTTCCTTGCTTACTATATTGCAGCTGTTGAAGGTTTTGCCTAGATATTTATAAGTTTCTGTTTTCCTGATGGTCATATCTCCAACATTTATATAATCTGAGTTATTCTGACCCTGGTCTCTTGATATCTTCGTATACTCTGTCTTATCTCGGTTAATGGCCAGACCCACTTTTAGTGGCACATCTCTCAGGTGTATGCAGGTACCGGTGACTACAGTTGGAGAACCACTGATGTAGACAGGACTTTATAGTTTGTTGGCCCTGATGAAAGAAAGTTGTCTCTTTAATATTTGAGTAGGAGCAGAGCAGTCAGCATAGACCTGCCTTCTAATCCAGAAGGTCAGTGGAGTCTGGGTATCTTCAGGCGGGTACAGCTTGTAGGAGTGGGCACACAATGCTGTAGTGTTGGAGTGAAACAGCCTGTAAAGATAGATTGTGTCTACCAGCAAGGGTGAGGCACACCAGACAGGATATGACTTATGACTCTCATAAGCTGAGAGAAAATAAGATTTCAGACGAAGTTCAGTCCCAGATGTAAGGGATTTTACCTGATACTAGATGGGTTGAGTAATACAAAAAAACAGTCCCAGATGTAAGGGATTTTACCTGATACTAGATGGGTTGAGTAATACAAAAACAGTCCCAGGTGCAAGGGATTTTACCTGATACTAGATGGGTTGAGTAATACAAAAACAGTCCCAGGTGCAAGGGATTTTACCTGATACTAGATGGGTTGAGTAATACAAAAACAGTCATCACCATCTCTCCTGGCAGGGAAGACGCAGTCAGACTAAATGAGATGATAGCCATCGACCCATAACTGACTGCTTGCCTACGGGTTGGCAAACTGTAGCTGACCAAGACCCTTTTCTACATCCCAGTAGTGCCCCTGAAAATATGGTTTATGGTCTGGGTCATCATCTTTGCACATTGGAAAGAATACCCCAGGAGCATGGTTTATGGTTTATGATCTGGGTCATCATCTTTGCACTCCTTTATGGCCAAGTGAATAAGGGCTGCATAGGAAAACAAACCCGATTTTAAAGATGTGCCGAACAAATTTGAATGTGTTGGACCACAAGGGCTTATAACAGTGACATCACTTACATGCAACCAATGCCCTTTTTGTGAGTGAACGGAACAGCTTGTGGTATTTGCTTGTTTAACCTTTAACTTACTCTTTGGACTCGGAATGTATTTACACATAAATAAAACCATGGGCTTTTTTTTTTACAGCAAAATTCACTATCTGATAATAGTCTTGGTATATGGCATTTCAACTGGAGGGTTTGGTGCTTGGATCAGTGTACTCAATATAAATCTTAGTACAGTATCTGTAAGTCAGGTAAGTTTAGCTATGGGTGTCTGTAGGAGTAAGTTTTTGTGTTTTTTTTAGTTATTTTGGTCAGCCAGTAACAGAATGTTATAATTTATGTAATGTTTTTTTATTTTTTTATGCATTGCACATTTGTGTGTATGGTAATGCATCAGCAGCATCTTGCTTATAATTGAGAGAGGTCCTCAAGATATCTGTTAGGGAGGCAAAGATCTGCAAGGGACATGCTAAAGTTTGAGTCAGTGGTAATGTGATAACTGTGTTGATAAAAGTTACAGCTGCTGTCAGGTATAATGTAACAGGTATGTAACCACGGGCACTGCTCAGGCTATGGAGAATCTTGGAGTAAAATAATTAAAACAACATATTTTCATTAATAAACATTCCATATCTGGCCACCATGATCACAAACACTCAAAAGTCAGGGGAGACAAATGATGAAATGAATCATATGTCATGAAAATAGTTACAGATAATTTATGATTCTAGTAATGCCCATTTTTTTTACATTTATCATAGAGTAGAACACTTATTAACTATAGAAAACAAACTGAATTCCTTCCTGAATAAATGTTTATATAGGATTAGATGGGTATGCCAAATATCATGAAGAAATAACGCATTGATGGCAGAAATGCAAATGAAGCCATTGACTTCAGTCATAGAGGAAAGAAGATGCTGGTGATGGCAGGGGCATGTACTCCAGATGACTGGTGACTCATTACCAAAAATTAGCACTGTAATGGACACCTCAGGGAAACAGGAGTAAGGGCAGACCAGAGGAGACAGGAGAACAACAACAGAGAGGATGTTGAGCAATACAGGGCTCACCTGGGCAAGAGCAGAAAAAAAAAAAAGGCAAAGGACAGGCATTTGTGGAAAACCCTTGCGGAAACCCCATGTGCCTTGGGCAACTAAAAGGCCAGAGAGAGAGAGAGAATATTATTCAATGAGTTTGACAATACTAAAAGCTATTAAGAGTGGAAATACATTGGTATAGTGGGGTTTTTTTTTTAGAGCATAGTAGTAGATCATGGTGTAGGACTTCATAAAACAGTAACTCACAGATACTGAAAGTAACTTTTAACCAAGATAAAGGCAGGAAATATTTTTAGCTAAATGAAGTAAAATTTTTAACAAATGGCACAGATTCAGAACATATGAGCCTTGCCATGCTTGATTGTGAAGATGTGTATTCTCCATCCAATATGACTCTTGGCTGAAGTCACTTCCAGATCCTGTCTCTATCCACTATGACTCTTGGTTGAAGTTACTTCCAGATCCTGTGACTAGCTTCTTTTTTTTTTAGTTATACAAGGTCTGACAATTAAGTAATGAGACTAATTACATTAAAAAATAAAATAAACAGCTGTTGAAGATATAACCTGTATTTTATTCAAAATAAGCCTCTTGTGCATTAATACAGTGAGTATCATGATCTAACAAACTCTGAAATGACCTTTGCAGTTCTTCTGTTGGTATGGCCCTTAAACTCAATGTTACAGCCCTTTGGATGTCATCAGTATCTTCAGTGAAGTGTCTTTTCAATGGTAACTTTAATTTTGGGAATAGAAAATAATCACAGGGAGACAAATCTGGGGAATAGAGTGGATGGTTGAGAACACACACTTGTTTTTGGGCCAAAAATTCCTGTACAACTACCTCCCGGTGAGCTGGAGCATTATCATGTAGAAGAATAAGACTGCCAGATGATGATACTTGGGTCGGGCTCTGAGAATGCTTTCATTAGGCGTTTCAAAATACTTAAATAAACTTTGGCAGTGACAGTTTGTACTTTTTGAATAAATTCTTTGTGAATAACTCCTTTGCTGTTGTAGAAGCACACCAACATTGTCTTCACTTTCGAATTTTGAAGATGAAATTTTTTGCCTTTTGGCGATGATGACGACTTCCACTGAGGACTTTAGCGTTTAGCTGTGGGATCATAGCGGAAAATCCTTGTTTTATCCTCTGCAACAATCATATTTAAGATGTTTATTTCTGTGACACATTTTGATGATGTCTTTTGTATACTCAGCACGCCGATGTTCTTGGTCATCAGACAACGAATGTGGTACAAACCAGCAAGCAACATTTTTCTTGCCCAAATCTTCCACTAAAATTTTACGAATGGTCTCTCAGGTAACACCAAATTTATCTGCCATCATCCTCACAGTCAAACAACGATCTTCTTGTGTCCATTCTCTGACTTTTGCAATGAGCTCCTCTTTACAAACAGAAATTGGGCATCCATGTCTAGCTGCATTTGTAATCATTTCCACACCACTTTTGAATCGTAAATACCACCTGAATATCTGTGCACGAGATAAACAATTATCCCCATAAACTTGTCACATAAATTCAACTGTCTCAATGGCACTTTTTCCGAGTTTTAAACAGAATTTAATGTTAGCTTTTTGCTCCATGCTGATTACGTGGCAATGCACCTCTAACTAGGTCAACAGAATGGCGGCTTGTTTGTCATCTGCTTGTCAGGTGGCGATGAAATGTTGCCAGATCATAGATGAAGGTTGCCTCTTTGGATTCCATGCTTTGCTTCATAGATGGCATTTTTGTCTTGGTCATAATAAAACCAGTCTCATTACTTAATTGTCGGACCTTGTGATTTACTGTTTTATTAAGGCCTTTATTTAGTTGTTGTCTTTTTTAAATCTAAGAAGAGAGAAAGGAAGCTCCACATATTTCCATCATAGATGGAAATCTTTGGCACTAGGTGTAGCATAAGCTTACTTGGGACATACACCTCAGACACTATGTCCATGCTGGGAAAGCGAAACAAAGATTCTCTATGGCCTCTCAGCCCTCATAAGCAATTCTTGAGTAAAAGTTTCAGGACTGCACACATTTTTAAAAAAAATTAAAACAAAACAGCTTTGAGGGAGAAAATGCAACAAAAAGAATAAATAATATAGGTTTAAGTGAAACAAAAAATAATGTAGTTTTTTTTTTTCATATTGCTAAAGCTCCTGTAAGCATCATATTATATTTCTGTGATGATGTTTTCTGCATTTATCCACATAAACACAGCTGTTTTCTGTAATTTTTGTGTGTGTTTCTGTAGATTCAGAATAATAATTTTCAGTTTCCTTTTTGTGTTGATAATGTTAAAGAGAGTAATGTTCTCATATAACTTACTGAGCATGGCCTGAAGGATCATTTTAATTGAGCATGAGATATGCATGGTCATTTTTTTGTGCATGATGCTTAACATCATCATCTTGTGCTGTCTCCTTAGGGAAGGCTGACTGCAGTGGGTACTTACGTTTTTTAAGGTGCTTGTGGTATAGCTAATAATTGTCTCAGTGTTGTCCATTCAATCTATACATTGTCATCTTTTTGATCATCTCTTTTCAGCTTTCCCCTCAGAAATGGCCTTCATGATAGTACTTTGCCTCTTGATACAGCCAAATATTTTAATGGTCCTGTTTCCCATGGTCTTCATTATTTCCATTTTTGATTTTCAATTTATCTCCTGATTCTTTGTTTGCAGTGCCCTCTATATTCTGTGAATAGATGTGATTCACAAAGTTGCAATATTCAGGTGCCAGATAGGCTCACAACACTAGCTGAACCTTCCTGGCCAGGAGATGATTAAGATGCAACACTTTTATGATTTGCCACAGTTGTGTCGGAAAATACAGAAAAAATGTATGGTTTTTCCTGCCATATAAAACACACATTTTATCTCCCCCCCCCCCCCCCCCAAAAAAAAAGTCCTCCAGAAATCACTATATGTGTATGTGTCCTGACGGTTAGATTTAGATAGGCCCAGCATGTATAGATTACCAGTACTAGACTAACATCAAAACACCCATGTTTAGCATAATAGTCACCTGACAAAACCAAAATGCAATAAATATGATTGGCAATGACTGAATTATGATTAAAACCAAAATAACATTATATATATATTTATATATATAAGTCAGTAGCAGTATTGTGTTCGGTAGCCTTAAAAATGAAGAGTGGTATAATCTGATAGCCATAAAAATGAAAAGCATCATTCAGTAGCATTAAAAATGAAAAGTGGTAACATTCAATAGCCTTTAAAAGTGAAAAGTATCATTTAATAATGTTAAAAATTATAAGTGGTAATGTTCGATAACCTTAAAAATGAAGAATGGTATCGTTGCCACTTGCTGACAGTTGCCTGGTTTTTTTTTTAATGGATGCACATTGCAATATTGTTTATTGTTTGAAGTTTGGTTGTAAGTATCCAACAGATGTGTTGTTTACTTTATGTACCATAACAATTATAGTAAATTAGAGACAGGATATATTGTATTTCAGGGAATTTTTCTGCTGTTATTGCATTGCTGGACGATGTTGTTGAACTTGATGGTGCATTTGGGTATGCCACCGATACATGTAGACCTGCGCCTTAACTTCTAAGTCACTTAAAAGTCACATGTCACAAGATGAAAAAAAAAAATATGCGCTGGGTAGTTCAAATATTGGTATAAGTCATAGACAGTTAAGAAGTTCCTTGGGTGACAGATGCATAGGCCTGTACCGCTTCGACAGTACTGTAGTTTCCGAGCTAGTTGATATGACCCCCAAGCAAGGTAGCTGACACAGGCTAGCGATCAGTGCAGACATGGCAGTTTTTATAAGGTTAGTCGCAGGTTTTGCTTAAGATATTTAGTAGGAGGATATCCGATCTTGAACTGATACTTTATTGAAGGGAGAGCTGTGAAGTTCATGGAAAATGTGAGGTGGTTTTTAGCATTTTTTCCCAAAATATTACTTGTTAAATTAGAAGTCAACCTTGTACACTAGCGCCTTATATGGTGGGAAATATGGTAAATAATTTACTCCTTCCCACCCCCCAATTTGTGGCTGTTTGGTTCCAAGTCTTGGATGCTCGAAACTACAGATAATACCAAAATCCATACAATGCATTTTTTTTCACATATATATATATATATATATACATAAATATGAATTGGTTTAATTTTAAAATTATTCACATTAAGGTGTCTCTTTGGCTTGGTAGAATGCCAGCATCACACTTTTGTGCTTATTAAGCCAGATAAATGAAACAAAACATTGTACAGTAGTTGTAGCAATACTGCTAGCGAGGACATTGTTTAGATCATAGATGCTGTAGTGTAAATATGTGAGTGGGAGACTGGAAAAGGCAGGAAATGTGAAATTTATGAACTTAAATGAATTCTTCATTTTTTGGATGTTCTTTTTTTTTTAAAATGTAATATTTTCCAACTACAAGTAATTGAATCTGTGATTGATGAAACCATGGAAACAAGGGGACTAGTGTATATTTATATTCAGTTTAAATATATAAATTTAACTCTTTGGCCTGCCTTGAACTATTTAAATCGCTTTTAAAATGTCTCCTTCCTCATATACCTTTCAGTGTTGAGGGGACAAATGGACGTCTTGATAGGGCTCGACAATTTGCTTCATATAACGGGATATTTAATGCTTCTGTAATTTCCTCTCTCCATCTCTTGCATGGGTAACTTCTGCTTTTAAAAAATATTAGAACAACAACAAAAAATAATAAAATAACTGGTTCCCAAACTTTTTTTTTTAGTTGTCTTCCCTTTTCTGACAGATCCCACATCCCCAACGACCCCTAGAAAATGTATCCGTCAGCTGCTACCACTTATTCCTGACTGCCCCATGGATCATCCCATCATGCTCAGGGGTTGGTGCTTTCAAAGCCACTTCTTCAAGAAGGAGAAGAACCATTAACATCATCAGATTAACATACGAAACGCTGAATTATTTTAACTTGTTTATTTTCTTGTGCTTTTTTGAACTTTGCTAATTAGGAGCATGCCGGTTGGATTGGATTTTGGTCTACCGTAGCTGGAAGTGTTTGCTGTTTGCTTGTTGGGAGGTATACTTTTAAAGAAGTAAAAAAAAAAACGATATTACTGAACCTGATAAATAGTTGGATAACTGTTTAACCTTGTTTTTATTTTATTTTACTTACGTATTTATTTATTTATTTTTTGTGTTATTTTTCTTGTAAGGTTAAATTATAGCCAAATGCTACACCATGACCGTAAATCAAGAACATTAACAGAAGCTTTAATCCTTATATAATCCATGTCACAACTTTTACTAATAGGTTTTTATTAATAGGTTTTTATTAATAGGTTTTTATAAAAAGGTTTTTACTAATAGGTTTTTATAAATAGGCTTTTATTAGTAGGTTTTTATAAAAAGGTTTTTACTAATAGGTTTTTATAAATAGGCTTTTATTAGTAGGTTTTTATAAAAAGGTTTTTACTAATAGGTTTTTATAAATAGGCTTTTATTAGTAGGTTTTTATAAAAAGGTTTTTACTAATAGGTTTTTATAAATAGGCTTTTATTAGTAGGTTTTTATAAAAAGGTTTTTACTAATAGGTTTTTATAAATAGGCTTTTACTAATATGTTTTTATTAATAGGTTTTTATTAGTAGGTTTTTATTAATAGGTTTTTATTAATAGGTTTTTATTAATAGGTTTTTATTAATAGGTTTTTATTAGTAGGTTTTTATTAATAGGTTTTTACTAATAGGTTTTTATTAATAGGTTTTTATTAGTAGGTTTTTACTAATAGGTTTTTATTATTAGGTTTTTATTATTAGGTTTTTATTAATAGGTTTTTATAAAAAGGTTTTTACTAATAGGTTTTTATTAATAGGTTTTTACTAATAGGTTTTTATTAATAGGTTTTTACTAATAGGTTTTTATTAATAGGTTTTTATAAAAAGGTTTTTACTAATAGGTTTTTATTAATTGGTTTTTACTAATAGGTTTTTATTAATAGGTTTTTATTAATAGGTATTTTAAAAAATCCTCAGCTACCAACAGGTACAACTAATTCATTCATGTAACCTATCATATGACCTTTATCAGTTTATTTTTAAAATATGAATAATTATAATTGTGGGGCTTTTTAAATAATAATTTAAATTGTAAATATAAGTCCCCTGGGAACAACTATATTAAGACCACACTTATCTTAACATACTCTTTGTGAGACAGAGTACATAGATCTGTTTTTTTTTTAAACTCTGACCTACTTTTGTAACCAAGGAACCTGTAGCAATTAACACTAATTATAATGTCAAGATGGTGGACGGATAGAGACATGGAGATCACTGGCAGGGATGAGGAAAATCCGGTGTGAACCAATGAATCCAGGACGTGACAAGCCTATGGGTCTCAACAACAATAGCTACCAGAATGAGGTAAACAGAACAGAGCCAGCAGACTATAGGTGGCGGGGAATAGATATCGTTGAAGCACTCATTGGATTCCTCATCACAAAGTTAGAGTGTCTCTGTGGAACTGTCTCAAACCCATTGGGCCTGATGTTGGAGAAGGGGCTTAAGTACAGCCACCAGAGGCTGGAAAACAAACAGGCCAGCCTACATCACTGTCTTCATGGCAGTCCGAGCATGGCCACAGTCTGCCCTAGCAAGGCAAGGTGCTGAAGTCGGAGGTACCCAGCCAGAAGGCACATCACAAAAATCAAGGTACCATGCATTACTGCTAAATGCGTACAAAGAAGAAGTAAATACAAACTGCAGAGAAAAAAGTTCAAGCTTAATATGAGATTATTCACAACATTGTTCTCAGAAGTTTATAAAAACCCATTTAGTACGTTTATCATTATTATGTGGCAGAAATGTGATTTATTAGAAGAATGTTGCGAATCCCCTGGACAGCAGAAATAACTAATGAAGAATGTATGAGAAGAGCTGGAGAGACAAAAAACCTTGTCAAAAAGATAAGAGAGAGACAATGTACTTTCATAGGACATGCAATGAGAAGAGGGGGCATTGAAAATATTATCTCTCTCTCTCTGAACCTTAAGTGCCCAGGCACATGGGGCTTCCGCAAGGGTTTTCCACAAATGCCTGTCCTTCGCCTTTTTTTCTGCTCTTGCCCAGGTGAGCCCTCTATTGCTCAACATCCTTTCTGTTGTTCTTCTCCATGTCTCTTTTGGTCTACCCTTACTTCTGCTCCCCTGTGGTGTCCATCTTAGTGCTATTTTTGGTAGTGAGTTGTCAGTTATTCGGAGCACATGTCCCAGCCATCGCCATCGTCTTTCCTCAATAATTGTTGTCAGTGGTTTCATCTGCATTTCTGCTAATAAGATGTTATTTCTTATGGCGTTTGGCCAAAATATTTTTCTAATTCTTCGTAAACATTTAGTCTGGAAAGAATTCAACTTGTTTTCTATGGTTTTGGTGATTTTCCAGCATTCACTTCCATAGAGTAGTACACTTAGAACATTACTCTTAAATATCCTGATTTTCATATTTATTCTTAGTTTTTTTTATTTCCATATAGTCTGCAGCATTGCAAAAGCCTGGTTTGCTCTAGTAAGTCTGCTGTTGATGTCCTCTGTGCTGTCTCCATTTTCTACTACTCTGCTGCCAAGGTATACAAATTATCTACTCTGAGTACATTTCTGTTGTTCACATTTTGTTTCATTAACTTTGTCTTTCCTACGTTGATCTTTAGTCCTATGTTGTTTGCGTTCTGAGTTAGCTTGTTTATTTTATCTTGCATATCTTTGTGACTGCTTGATAATAGACAAATGTCGTCCTCAAAGTCAAGGTCCTCCAGCACTGTGTCAAGGGTCCATTGTAATCCTCTACGTTTGTCTGATGTTGCCTCCTTCATTAACCAGCACCTGATGATGATGATGATCATCATTATTATCCTTCAGAATGATTGTTTAAGCTGGTATTCAGTATTCTTTGTTAGGTATCATTTGAGATCCAGAAATGGAGGAATATTGGCACAGCTTGTAAGAGAACCTGACAGTTACTGGAAAGCTCAATGGAAAAGGAAAAAGAGAGAGTCCAGGAGGAAAATTGTGTTATCAAGAGAGATTATTGAAGTGATTAAGAACACCAAGGAGTGTTAAAAAAAAAAATGAAGATTGATCAGTAAAGTTTTTGAGATTGAAACTTAATGAATTTGAACTTAAATGACATTTGAAGTGGTACAGTGAACAAAGGGCATTTGAGGTTTGTGCAATAGTCTCTCATGGTGAAGGTAAGGGGTTTGAATCTGGCCAGAGGCACCCCAGTCACACACCTGAAGAAACAGGCACCTGGCACCTTCTGGGTCTGGGGAAGGGAAAGCGGCCAGGTGTGACGCCAAACACATCACACTCTAGTGTGCCAATAGTTCCAGGAAAATATGAGCACGGATATCATTATGTCCTAGATGCCTGCGAGGTAAAGACCTTTACTCTGAATGAAAAAAATGAATGGAGATGAATAAGTGGGCACTCGGGACTCACCTGACATTCTCCCCTTCATTTCTTAACTTTCATTCAGGTGCAGTCATTCAACATCAGAATGGTACCAATATTACTAACATGTAAAACAAACATACCATACTATTATTCACGAAGAGTAATCTTTTTATGTTAAAAAAAAAAATTTATATACTAAAATTTATAATCCTTTTGTTTGCAAAATCCTAGAAAAGTTGATAAATTCTTTTCTTTTTTTCAGTTGTGCAAGCCTTTTTGTGCGTTTTTGGAAGATGTGCATATTTCTTATGTATGTTCTAACCACAGCCGCACTGGTTCTGTTCACTTTGATGTTGATGAATATTATACCTTCTTCCTTGGGTTAGTGACCATATTATTTGGATGAAACATATGCCATCTTTTGCTGGTTTATTGGTCAGATTGTTGTTATATCACTCTCACTAAGTGGCCAATTTATTGTCCAGGTAAAATTGACATCACTTCCGAGTGGCCAGGTTATTATCCAGGTAAAAATTAACATCACCACCACTAAGTGGACAGGTTATTATCCAGGTAAAAATTAACTTCACCACCACTAAGTGGACAGGTTATTATCCAGGTAAAAATTAACATCACCACCACTAAGTGGACAAGTTATTATCCAGATAAAAATTAACACCACCACCACTAAGTGGACAAGTTATTATCCAAGTAAAAATTAACATCACCACCACTAAGTGGACAAGTTATTATCCAGGTAAAAATTAACATCACCACCACTAAGTGGACAAGTTATTATCCAGGTAAAAATTAACATCACCACCACTAAGTGGACAAGTTATTATCCAGGTAAAAATTAACATCACCACCACTAAGTGGACAAGTTATTATCCAGGTAAAAACTAACATCACCACCACTAAGTGGACAGGCTATTGCCCAAGTAAAAGTTACACCTCCTTAACTAAGTGGGCAGGTTATTGTCACGTAAAAGGGGACCAGCTAGTGTAGTGGTTAGACCACTCATCTACCAGCCGAATGGTCAAGGGTTCAAGTCCCCAGCTGAGCAGGATTTTTTTTTTTCTCAACCAATACATCCCCGATGTCGACCAAGTCTCATAAAATGGGCACCAGAGAAAATTTAGGAAAGAAAGGCAGCGAGGAAAGGAACTGGCTGCCCTACCTCATTCGCTGATGGCCCAGCATAATGAGGTCTCTAACGTTTCATCCCCTTCGGCATTTGCTATGGGGCCACCTACCTGCCAAAAGTTACACCACCTTAACTAACTGGCCAGGTTATTGTCCAGGTAAAAGTTATAACAAGTTATTTTTCCCTGGCTAAAACAACTGGTATACATTCTAGATGGCAAATTACATATGCCTGTACAAGCCTGTATCTTAACTACTCTTGGTGCTTCCTGAAACAGACTGCTGAATTACATCAGCTGACCAGTCTGGTATGCAGTGGCATATTCTTTCTGATGGGGAAAGTTGGCTTTGGTCCCCATTTCCTATATCCTTTCTTGTAATTAGAATAGCAGCCAGACGCAGTTAAGATGTGCACAGAAACATTGGCTGTGAAGTACTCAAGTCTGCAGTTACAGGTTAATTTGTCAGCCAGTCATCTAACTCAGCCTGCTCTAGGGGTTAATAAAGTCAGAAAATACTGGTATTCATCGGGCAGCCATCTAACTTGGTGTGCTCCAAGGGTTAATGTCTTAAGTCAAAAATACTAGTTCTTGTCAGCCGAATTTTATGTGCTCTGGGGGGTTAATAAAGTAAACAATACCGGTACTTCTCAGATAAAGGTAAAGGTAAAATTCCCGTTTCCATGCCATTAAGGCATATTGGGGAATACGGTGTTAGGCCCATATTTTCCCCAAGACCTTCAGCACATGAAAGTGTGATGTGGTCAGTATCACACCTGGCCACTTTACCTTCCAAGATTTCTCTGTTTAACTCAGATAACTATGACAAAAATCCTGGTGTTTTGTGCCTGTTTGTCCTTGTGTGTAAAAGTTTATTATGTAGAGATTTTTTTATTGGAATTTACAGGAATAAAACCCATCACAGCATTTCTTTCTATCCATTTTTACCCAATCTTCATTTGGTCATTAAGTTAATTATTGTTGCAGGTAGTTTGTACTGGAAGGCTCAATGGTTAGATCTGGGGTTCAAACTGGTGGCCTGCCCTAAACCTTATTTTTGGCCAGTGAGGTCATCGTGAAAATATATCTTATTGGAATTAATGATGTCAACCGAGAAACGATAACTTTTAGTTTATGCTACAAAAAAAAAAAAAAAAAACCAAGTTAAGATTATTCAATTCAAATGTGATATCCACCCTCATTTATGCATGCGGAAGCTGGAAATCAACTCAAGAAATTAGACTCTTGGTATAAAGTGGAAAGAATTTAAGAAGATAGAGATAAGAGAAATGAGCAAACAACAACCTGTGTCATGGGTGATCAGAAAAAGAAGATGGACATGAAAAAGAAGATGGACATATGTAGGCCATGTGAAACAATCAGAGAATGCCAAAACAAGCTGTCAAGTGGACCACAGCAGGCTGAAGAAAAAGAGATTGACCATGTGAAACTCTAAAGAGGACATTGTTAAGAGAAGCCACTTTGGTGGGCATAACATCCCTTGATGAAGTTGAAAAGCTCACCAAAAGCAGGAAAATTTGGCAAACATCTATGCGAACTCTGTGTGATGTTTAACGGCACGGGAAGGATGTAAGAAGAAGACAAAAGAAAGAAATCATCATAAATGCCAAGTTACTGTGCAGTTAACAGTAAAATTTCCTAAGTACTTTGTGTAATTAGACAAAAACCGGCTGGTTTATGTATGGCCCACCATTCGACACACGGATACAGATGTGGCCTTTGGGCCCTTTGAAGCTGGACACCACAGGATTAGATCATCCAGCCAGGAGCACAGACTGCCCAGTTGGTTGTGATCTTGGCCATGAAGCTCTGGTCAGATCATTGAAAAGAGGCTGTTGGCCCTCTTTGATATTCTGGGTAGCATGATTGGATGTATAAAAATTTCTGCCCACAATGCATCTGATCATGAGATAAGAAAAACGTGTCTCTGAAAAGAGAGGTTATCTTACTGTAAGACTGGGGATACTAAAGCATACCGTGCACATACCTGTATATGTTGAAGAAACATATGCATATAAAATAGTCTTTCTCATTTGTATGGGAGTACAGTGTCCTGGTGGACAATGACTTGTACTCAAGTTATAATGATCCGCAGTTATAATGATCCACAGTTATAATGATCCACAGTTATAATGATCCACAGTTATGACCATTGAATTTTTATGTTTCTTCTTCTATAAAAAATAAGTTGAAATGTGAAATGGTATTTTATAATAACATAAAATTGCTTGATATCTAATGTTTTCCAACTTTATGAAACAAAGGACAGATTTGTTAAGACACTGATGATTAATAGGCATCATTGTGAAAATGAATAGAAAACAATGTCAATTGAAGAGGTTTTCAACTTACATCAAATCCAACTGACAACATGTTTGTCGGAATGAAACATCATTATAAGTCAGGGTTATATTTATATATATATATATGAATTCATAACATGTGTAGAAACAAGAAAAAAAGAATCTAAATCCCTTAGCATTTGCATGCCAGAGTGGTGTGAAGTGTTAGTGCCTTCACATTTCTAGGTCACTGCAGCATTTGAGGTAAAGGTGTGAAGTATTAGTGCCTTCACATTTCTAGGCCACTGCAGCATTTGAGGTAGAGGTGTGAAGTATTAGTGCCTTCACATTTCTAGGCCACTGCAGCATTTGAGGTAGAGGTGTGAAGTGTTAGTGCCTTCACATTTCTAGGCCACTGCAGCATTTGAGGTAGGGATGTGAAGTATTAGTGCCTTCACATTTCTAGGCCACTGCAGCATTTGAGGTAGAGGTGTGAAGTGTTAGTGCCTTCACATTTCTAGGCCACTGCAGCATTTGAGGTAGAGGTGTGAAGTGTTAGTGCCTTCACATTTCTAGGCCACTGCAGCATTTGAGGTAGAGGTGTGAAGTGTTAGTGCCTTCACATTTCTAGGCCACTGCAGCATTTGAGGTAGGGGTGTGAAGTGTTAGTGCCTTCACATTTCTAGGCCACTGCAGCATTTGAGGTAGGGGTGTGAAGTGTTAGTGCCTTCACATTTCTAAGCCACTGCAGCATTTGAGGTAGGGATGCAAGTACCTTGCCTCGCTGCCTTTGTTGTCCTAGGGAAACCCCAGGGGTTGGCCCCAGTGCCGGGTCGGTCTGAACAAATCGGACTGCTCAAGCCCAAGTGCAAAATTGAAACAGAGACCTTCTAATCAGTAGGCGGGTGCACTGACCACTACAACACTGTTAGAAACAAGGCATAACGTAAGACTGGGCTCTATTATGTAGCGTTATGGCCCCTTTCTTTCTGTGGAACATTTGGTATGTATGTGCATATAAATAAATGAGTTAATTACATTGTATCAACATCCTCATGCTGTTGACAAATCCACGGTTACTCTTTATCACCTCGGTATACAGAGACCAATAATATCAGTTCCAAATTGACCCACAGTTCTTTTATGTTACAACCTTCTCTCTCTGTTGCAGTTGGGTTCTATGTGACAGTTATTGCAGCAAGCAGTTTCATCAATATCGCTGTGCCACTGATATTTGAGATGAGCTGTGAGCTGGCCTACCCAGTCAGTGAGGCCTGTGCCAATGGCCTGCTAACTCTGGCCAGCAATTTCTGCTCTGTGGTTTTTCTGTCATTGTTCTCTGTACCACATATAGGTAAGCATTAATGGCTGTTCTCCATACCAGACATAGGTAAGCATTAATGGTTGTTCTCCATACCAGACATAGGTAAGCATTAATGGCTGTTCTCCATACCAGACAATATGTAAGCATTAATGGTTCTCAATACCATACATCGGTAAGCATTAATGGTTCTCAATACCATACACAGTAATCGTTAATGGTTGTTCTCAATACCATACATCGGTAAGCATTAATGGTTGTTCTCAATACCATACACAGGTAAGCATTAATGGATTAGTCAAACCTAATAGTCATTATTTGATTTATACTTTGTGTAAGCTGATTAAGTATTGATCTACCATGAGCCATTGAAGCGGCTTTTTAAAACAATAAAAAATAAAATAACTGCAGGTTGGTTTTGTATTTAGGACTTTGTGGTTTTAAATTGTTTAAATGCCAAATAAAAGATGTCATTTTCTCTTTTTAAAATATAGCAGCCATCATTTTTGATTAGGACAAAAATATTTGTGTTGTGGATGTTGTTCAGTAGGTTACTGCAGTCAGTTTTGCTCCCTCTTTCATGTCGTCTCAGAAGTAAGCAGTTTTGCATTATCCGAAAATGCAGCACTGGATATATACCAAAGATAGATCTGCCACATCAACACAAAGGCTACAGTCATACCTAGGAAGTTATGTAGCTAGATTGTGGTATGATTCTTATTTTTTTTTTTTTTTGTATAGGAATCTCATGGACGAACAAGGCAGTGATTGGTACAAGCGCAGCCTGCATTCCTCTCATTGCTGTACTTCAGAGCAGATTCAACAGGCTGGAGATTGACAGAGGTGTGAGGACACAGATTTACGCTGAGAATGTAGTCATTGTCCCAGAACAGAACATGGCCGTAGGAGACCCTTTGCTTCAGCATGAAGTGGCTGGTGTTAGTGGCAGTGGAGCTGATAATCCAGTAATGTCACAATATGGGTCAGATATAGCAGCCAACTTGAACATTCCAGAACAATATGGAAGCCAAGAACCCCTGCTTAAAGAATATTAATACTTACGAGTGTTCTCCATGTTATAAGCATACGCAGAGTAATACAGGTGACTTTTACCTGGTATAACCCTGCAAACTGTTAAAAACTATCTCAGCCGGTGTATTTGTAAATATATATTTTTCAGCATTTTTAAAAAAAATAAAACTATTACTTATTACTTATTGAATGGTCATAATCACCAGGTCAGATATCACATCATTTGTCCTTAAAAAAAAAAGAAGGATAAGATATTATAAGAGGTTTTTAACCTTACCTTTGAATGAGAATGATTAGTGGAAAGAACTGAAATACAAAGATCTGAGATTACATGAACATTTCTTCTCCACATAGGTTATATTTTAATCCTTTATCATGAGAGCTGTAGAGAAAATAAACATTTCTTCTCCATTTCAGTTATATTTTAATCTTTTATCATGAGAGCTATAGAGAAAATAAACATTTTTTCTCCACTTTGTTAGGTTATATTTTAATCTCTTATCATGAGAGCTGAAGAGAAAATAAACATTTCTTTTCCATTTAGGTTATAATCTTTTATCATGAGATCTGTAAAAAAAAATAAACATTTTTTATCCACTGAGGTTATAATTTAATATGTATGAAATACTCTACTGTACAGAGCGGAGCAACAACACAACTCCTTCACATCATCTACCCCCCCCCCCGACAAGTGTTTCAGCCCTATTAAACTCCTGACACTCTAAGGGGTCTAAGGGGGGGAGGTGGGCCCCTCTGGGTCATGACTCCCAGAGATCTTGTGAGTTGTTGCTTTATTTTTCCTGTCCCGGAAATGAGGGACAGAAAAAAAAAAATGTATATTTTATCACGAGAGCTGTAGAGAAAGGTTATTAAGACTTAGAGTTTAATAATCTTTAATCACCAATACATTATAGTGTTTAATCTTTTATTGTGGGTGTGGTAAAGAAAGTTTATTCCAATTTAGATTTTAATCTTTTATTATCTTATATCTTATATCCTTCCCATGCTGTTAAACGTCACATAGGGCTCGCAGTGTGGTTATATAATCCAGGGGCAGAGTGATCCAGGTTATATGAGTATGTAATAAATAAGTAATACACACAGTAAATAAGTAATACGCCAGAAATTCTAATGTTGTAAGATCCTACTTTCCTTCTGGAAAACAAGACCAAGAGGTACACAAAAACGGAGATGGAGAGACAACACAGAAGAGCATATAAATGAAACTGGTGCCACCAAATGAAGAGAGAAGATCAGGAATAGGGAGGAATGGAGGCAAACAATCTACAGCAAAGAGCCTCAATGGGCTGGGAAGTGGAGGAATAATAATAATTTCCTTCTGGACAAATTATGTAATATATACATACACATACAATATATATATCTTATATCTTACATCATTCCCACACATTTTGTTAAATGTCACACAGGGCTCTCACTGAAGTTTGCCAAGTTTTCCTGTTTTCAGTGAGTTTTTCAACCTCATCAGGGGATTTTATGCCTATTAATTTGGCCTCTCTTAACAGTGTCCTCTTTAGAGTTTCACATGGTCGACCTCTTTTCTTCGGCTTGTTGTGTTCCACATGGGGCTTCCACAAGGGTTTTCCATAAACACCTGTCTTTTGGTTTTTTTTATTCTCTTGCCCAGGTGAGCCCTCGGTTGTTCAATAGCCTCTCTGTTGTTCTTCTCCATGTCTCCTTTGGTCTGCTCTTACTTCTGTTCCCCTGTTGTGTCCATTTTAGTGCTATTTTTGGTTGTGAGTCATCAGTCATCCAGAGCATGTCCCAACCATTGTCAGCATCTTTCCTCAAATAATTGGTGTCAGTGGCTTCTTCTGAATTTCTGCCAACAAGATGTTATTGCATACAGTGTTTGGCCAAAATATTCTTCTGATTCTTCATAAATGTTTAGTCTGGAAAGAATTTGGCTTGTTTTCTATAGTTTTGATGATTTTCCAGCATTCACTTCCATAGAGTAGTACACTTAGAACATTAAATATTCTGATTTTCATCTTTGTGCTTAGTTTTTTAGATTTCTACATAGTCTCCAGCATTGCAAAAGCCTGGTTTGCTCTAGTAAATCTGTTGTTGATGTCCTCTGTGCTGTCTCCATCTTCTACTACTCCACTGCCTAGATATACAAATTCATTGACCTCCAGTACCCTGTTACTCGTATCTACTCTTAGTGCATTTCTGTTGTTCATATTTTGCTTCATTAACTTATCAGCCACCCCTCATATAATCACTGGAGATCTGACCATCAGGAAAATGGAAACATAAAAACATCTAGGCACAGTTTTCAAAAGCTGCAACACAGTAAACAAGGAAATTAAAAACAGAGTACACATAGTGAATAAAATATACCTTGCCTTGCATCACCAGCTAAAATCTAAAACCTTGTCTTCAAAACACCAAGATAACAATCTGCACAACTATAATGAAGCCTCTTATGTCATCATGTATGGCTCAGAAACATGGAGTATAACAGAAAAAGATAAACAACTGCAGGTCTTTGAGAACAGGATCCCAGGGAGAATCTTTGGGCCCATAAAGAATACCCACAGTGGAGAATGGAGATCTAAAAAGAACACTGAACTTAAGAGCTTATTTAAATCACAGCAGATTATAAATGTCTTGAAACTGAACAGATTATGCTGGTTGGGTCATGTAGAAAGAATGGAAGAAAACAGACAAATGAAAACAGTGCATGCACAAGAGATGAAGGAAACAAGGCTAAGAGGTAGACCAAGACAGAGATGGAGAGACAACATAGAAGAGGATATACAGGAAAGTGGTGTTACCAACTGGAGAGAGAATATTAGGATGAGGGAAGATTAGAGGATAACTTTATATCCAGCAGTGAGCCTTAGTGGCTCAGAAAGCTGAGTACAAAGATCATGGGCATGGTAGAAAAGTTTATTCCCATTTAGTTCAGTATTTCATCATGGGTGTGGAAGGGAAAGTTATCTTCAGCTAGTTATTAATTATATTTCATTAAGCTTATTTTAAATCCATTTAATATTTTTTTAAACTAGTTAAGATGTGAAGAATCTGCAAATTTTAACTATCCAGGTGAGAGTAGTTCTTTTCATATATTTTTTTTGTGCCTTTATAATTTTAGTTTTTATTGAAAACTACAAAGTCTTCCCATTCCCCTCACCTCCCCTCCCCAAATTTGTTTTTTGTTTCTCCTGGTGCCATAATCATACATGATGATCACTGATTACAGTGTGATTACTGCAAGAGAAAAATTGAAATCTCAGAATATTTAATGATTATTTTAATTTTGTTTCTCTTCATTCTGACAGTTCATGGTTTTGTTTACATTTGTGTTACCAGCTGTGATGATTTTGTGTTTTATATTGCTCATATGGATTTACAGTTGAATGTTACAATGAGAAATGATTCTCTGGCTATTAACTTCTCGTGAGAAGTTTTGACAGCAAAGAATTTTTAAAAATAAAATAACTCATCATACAGTTATGTTCCACAGTCTAACTGTTGGTAACTTAAAACAGGCATGGTGTTATTTCTCTGTAAAGCATTTTTTTTTTTTTCAGGATTTTATTACACAAAAAGTTTGTGGATCATGGGTGTTGTCTGACAGGTTACAGTTTTTGGAAGTCCTTTTTCTGAGGTTATTCATGAGTTTTACAGAGAGACCTGGTATTGTATCTTCCTTAGTAAGGATCAGTCCATCTTCTTGAATATGCAGAAAGAAACTAAATAATTGTCTTCAACATAACTGTGATTATTTTTTTTTTTGGGGGGGGGGATCAGTTCTATAGAACAAAAATAAACTAATAAATATTGCATGATCATTCACCATGTACTTTTATTAAATCTTAGAAAATGGTTACCAGATTTTTATTTTTGTGTAATTAAAACTGGCCATATTTAACTGACAGTCAGCTGTCACTAACAATCCTTTTCATGAAATACAAAATTATGTATAAAATTTTCTGAAACTCTTAAGTGTTTTATAAAATTTAAGGCACTTTGTACAGTTTACATCTAGAATCAAGAAAAAAAAAATTGTATATCAAGGAATGGTTCATACATATAGAGCACATATAACAAAATAGAAAAAAAAAGTTTTCAAAATCACAGACCCGAGTATAACAAATGAGATAAAACGTATATGCTTGTTAATGACATATTCATCTTATGTGGTTCTGAGCCTTGCTTGTAGGATGCAGTGTACTCACCATTAACAAGAACATCACCAGGATATGATAACAACAAAGATAACAACAAACTCTCTCACATTCATGTCCCAAATGGTAATAGACACAAGAATGATACTGCTAATGTTTCAAAGCATCAAAGGCTATTTCAAATTTCCAGGAATGGTTTTGATGTTTGACAGAACTGTCACAATACACTTCTCTAATGATTTTCTATTCTTTTGTCAGAGATTTCTTAGATCAGACAATTACCAATCATTAAAGTTTTCTGGTTTTTTTAAAAGGGGTGGGTGGGTGGGTGGGTGGGGAGGGGCACTGGAAGAAGAAAAAATTGTATGCATGAAAAAATATAATTAGTTATCAGTTCATTTTTAAAATATAGCAAACTGAAGTTCAGACTTTGTACAATAGTTCAGGTAAGAAATCAAGCTATGTTGTGCTAGCTAAGCTAATGTAGCACCAGAAAGACATGAACTCTGGCCTTAAGTAGCTCAGGGTACCGCCTATAATAACTACCATCTTCTAGCAAATGGTTTACTAACAGTTTAGTGTAGTTTTCAAATTGTCTCAAACAAGTTATAGAAACAATCATTCTTACAAAATCAGTAGAATTAAATTTAAGACAAAATCTATTTATGGCAGAAGGCACAAAATGGTCCTGGATTTAAAAAAAAAACAAATAATTGTTTTATCACAGAAAAATATGAAAAAAAAAATTTGTCCAAAAATATGTTTTGAAACTTGCCCAGTCAGTAATTACTCAGTGTGGTGGTTCATTTTGTACCATATAACATCAACAAACAGTTCTGTTACATTAAACATATAAGAATTTATATAACTGAGTAGCACTCCCAGCCACACCACAAAGTCATCTTTACTGATGCCTGACATCACGAGACGTCTCAGCAGTTGAGGCACTGTAGCGTACTACAGCAAGAATAAAGCAGGCACATGTGACTTGGCAACTTACAGTATAAGGTTGGAAATCAAGGTGGCCACCACTGTACATCTGACTGCTTTAATAAGTAAAACACCATGCAGCCACGGTGATGGATGACTCCCAAAGCATGCTTCACAGGGTGTGCAGCAACCTACTCACAAACTCTCAGTCTGCAGGCCTTACACAGTTCTACTGTCCCGTGTTCAGAGTAATGAGCAAACTGACCATTTGGCTGAAAATGTCCCAATGCATGGTGTTCTGAGACTGGACAAAATGGACATCTCAAAATCTGTTATGGATAAATTTGACAGGGATGAACAGCTCGAGTGGCAGAATAACCCTACATCCACAGAAAGAAGGACTAGCATCCACAGTCAGTGTAGGCACTTTACTTTGGCTACTGAAACAGGCAGTTGAGCAGATACGAGAATGTCTCAGCTGCAGTGACACTAGTTCTTGAGATCGAATCAAATCTATATTGTAGGATCTATTAACTCTTTCCCTGCCGGAGGGGAAAACATGTATGTTCCCGTCTATGCTAGAGAAAAAGTGCAGGTCTTAATATGTATAGGGGATAACTGTAAAAGAATTAACTAATTATTTCTTCATTAAAAGTATGCGTATTATGCACTGAAATAGCTCTAAACATAAGATTTCATAAATGAAGAGTTTAGGAAAAAAAGATGTAGTGTGATGATTTTAGCTGATAACTGTGTACTACTTACCATCAGCGATGTCTAGATCTACACAAAATACCATCGAAATGTGCAGATCGACTTGTATGTATCCGATCTCATCGTGTGATGTTATGTGGCATAATACTCAGTAAATAATGTCTGCAATAACCTTCCAACTACTTCTCCAGACCATCTAATAGTCTAGATCTACTTGAGGAACATTCACAAACTGTGGTTTAGTCATAGGGGGACATGTCTGTCTCTGAAGTCACACAAAAATTGCTATTTTCTCATTCAATCAAAACATTTGGCCCCCGTTGTTAAGAACGCATCTAAAATGGCGACACGGGTCACTAGACATGCGCACTAAACTGTTTACAATCACAAGTCACACCAGTTTTCTAATGAAGCAAAACTAGTGTACTTATAAGGATGTTGGCCGAAATTTGACAAACCGGAAGTGTTAATATAAGTGCGCCGGCACGGGAAGAGTTAACACTGGGTTTGGCCATCTCAGTTTATTAATATTGTATAATCTCTGCAAGCTTGAGTACACATCAACAGACAAAAAAATATAATAACAGCAACAAGAAAGAACATAGTGTTACAAAATGCGATGCCAGTAATGTGTACACTAATGATCAACTTCCAGTAAATTAGTTAAGGAGTATTTGTGCTGGGAAAAAAAAAGTGTTTCACTGTGTGTGATCAATTATATGAACACATTGAAAATACGTCTGCATACTCATGATTATAATCATGTCTAGGCTTGTATTCTATATCCCGCTGTAACTACAACCTCTTGCTCCACACACTGATGCAGTCCCTCATCAACCTCCAGCCTTTTGAATCTTCCTCTCAGTATGGCAATCAGTGGAATGCAGATTGCAGTTGAGCCAATGGCAACCCAGTTCATCCACATGGTACCTGCAAGTAAATTAGGTATAGTAACTGAAAGGTAACATAAAAAAAAAGGAAACTATGCAATGGGAGGTGAGGGGGTAACTGGAAATAAAGCACATTAACTGTTTTCTTCCTCTTCTTAATTATCCCAGAAACTATGAGCTCATTTTCTCTGCAGCTGATGCTGTGAAGGTGTTGTGGCACAGCACTTTGTCAGCTTGGGAGTGGGTCTGAGCAGGTATTTTTTTCAGTCCCTAAGTGAAGCTAGGGACCCAATTAGAAGATCTTGATTTTGCTGATGACATAACTCTTATCAGTAATAATGTGAATTTCATGCAAGAAAAAACAGATAGCCTGTCTTCACTGGCTAGCAAAATAGGACTTGAAATTAACAAGGACAAAACAAAAATAATGAAAATTCCTCTCAATCAAAATGGAAAAATACACATAGAAAGGACAGATATTGAAGAAGTCAATCAATTTGCATACCTTGGCAGCTACATAGACCAGGATGGTGACACTAGAAAGGAAGTTAGGATCAGAATTGCAAAAGCAGCATCAATCTTCAAGAATCTTGAGAACATATGGAATTCAAAAGTTATAAGCACAAAAACCAAGTTAAGACTATTCAATTCAAATGTAATATCCACCCTCATTTATGCATGCGAAAGCTGGAAAACAACTAAAGAAATAGAAAAGAAATTAGACTCTTTTGAAAACAAATGCCTAAGGAAAATACTCGGCATCAAGTGGAATGAATTCAAGAACAATGCAGAGATAAGACAGATGACTGAACAACAACCAGTCTCATGGGTGATCAGGAAAAGGAGATGGGCATATGTTGGTCACTTGATGAGAAGAAATGATCAGAGAATCCCAAAACAAGCTATAAAGTGGAACACAACAGGCCGAAGAAAAAGGGGCAGACCGCGTGAAACTCTGAAGAGGACATTATTAAGAGAGGCCAAATTAACAGGCATAAAATCCTTTGATGAGGTTGAAAGACTCGCCGAAGACAGGAAAAATTGGCGAACTACTTTGCGACCCCTATGTGACGTTTAACGGCATGGGAAGGATATAAGAAGATATTTAAGAAGTGAAGCTAACAAAAAAAAACGGGGTGTGCAATACTTCTTTAGCAGACTCCACCACCATGAGGGCTATGGTGATCCCTGCCCCATTAAACAGGCTAGATCTGTTTAGTGGGGGGGTACCAACACAGAGAGGTGAACAGGATCTTGGTCAGCTATGCTTCGCCAACCCTGATGACAGTATGTCAGGTATAGGTTGCTGACTGCCAAAGGGGACAGCATCTTCACCCCTGTACAAGTGTTATAAAGATATATTATTTTCACTAACAAATTCAGTAACAAATGAAATGCTTGCCAGGGTGAAAGGTTGCTACGAGGCTGACCAAAACCATAAAAACAAAAATCTCTGAGGCAATGAAGAACTGGGGACAGAATAAGCCACAGGGACGGTGACCATGTATGGGTCATCTGAGGTGAAAGTGAAACAAAAATTAATGGCAAGAAGAAGCAAGTGCAAAGAGACTGCACTCTGCAACAGAAATATGACTTATTGTTACTGCGGCCAAATGTTGTTGGAATCAGTCATGAGAAAAAGCTGCTCAACAAAAGGACGTCCCACAAAAACCTGGCATCTACCTGCTTCAGACCATCTGCTATGACAGAAAAGGGCTGCTTTCTTTACTATGACAACAATTAAGTCTTGGAATGCAGTGAAGTGTTAAAGGCTTTAAAGAGCTCAGCTTCTAAAAGTCAGATAAGTTCCTAGCCTCTCTCCCCTCCCTCTGACTCACACACACACACACACACCCACCTACGGACAAATGTAACTATCAGTTTCAGCCCTGCATAAAAGGCCAGTGAAAGGGTGCTCCAGTGCTACATAGAGCCAGTTCTGATCTGCGGATGTGAAGCCTGGACAGTTACTAAAGAGACTACAGCAACTTCTGGGAGCCACAGAAATGTGTTTTCTTATAAGAAATTTAGGTCACCATGGACAGCAAGAAAATCAAATGAAGACATTTTGAGAGAGGCTGAATTGCGAAGGCAAATAATTACAACAGTCAGGAAAAGACAATCTAAATTTACAGGAGAACCTGTCATGAGAACAGGCAAATTAGAACACATATGACAACAGGAAAGATAGAGGGGAAAATAAGCAGAAGTAGACCAAGAGAGAAAGTCCTGGGTGGACTGGCAAGATGGCATGGAAAGAAGACACTAGTTCAACTCACGGAACCAACACAAAACAGAGCTGCTGAGAGTTATGACTGTCATTGCCAGTAGACATACACACTTGATAGACAAACAGATAAGAAGCCAAGCTTTAAACTGTTTTATGTAAATAAGACAGCTGCACTTGAACCACTGAGATACTCTGCCTAGAAAAATTAGGTCCCATTTGGCTGATAAAATACCAGGTTATCAGATTCATCAGATTATGCTTGTGAGACTTTGGGGAAAATAAAGACATGAAACAGACATTATCTTGTGCATCATCTTTTTTTTTTTTCTCTTTTCTTTTCAAGTAAAACATTAGATGAGCTATCCATTTCTGTTTCCTTTGTTGTATAGTATGTTTAGGGCTTGTTTTCCTACATTATTCCAAGTATTTTTCTTAAGTCTTCACACTCAGTTAAACACATAACAAGTAAAACAAAAAGGACAAGCCAACTTGATGTATTGGCTTAGTGCCCTTGCTTGGTGACCAGAAGGTCCCTGGAGGTTACTGGAATTTTTCAGACTGACCTGCACTGGGGAAATTGGCATCTTCTTCTTCTTCGTACACACACTGGTGATGATGCATGGTACCCTGATTTTTTCAATGCACTTTTTGGCTGGGTACCTCTGACTTCAGCACCTTTCCCTGCTAGGGCAGACTGTGGTCTTGCTTGGATTGCCATGAAGACAGTGGTGTAGGCTGGCCTGGCAGAGAGAACAGGTGCTTGCATCCCTACCTCAAACGCTGCAGTGGCCTAGAAATGAGAAGGCACTAACACTTCACACCCATACAGCATGCAAATGCTGCAGGACATAAGCCAACTTTAGATCTCCAGTACTGTTTCATTACTAACACTTACCTATATTTTTGAAAGAGAAGACTGCTAGAAAGACAAGTCCCCAGAAGTTGTTAAAATAGGTCAGCAGGCCATTTGCAGCACTCTCACTGGTTGGGTAGGCTAGCTCACAAGCTAATTCATACATCATTGGTACAGCAGCACAGACCAAAACATTGGCAGAGATGACTGTTATAAACACATACACTGAAATCAAAATCCAAATTACAGTCATTATATGACAATAAGAGAGTACTAATAAAATTAAGCAGCTAGGAGGTCTGTAAATGGCCATATCTGAAATGAAGTAATATGGTGACTTGCTGCAGTGTGAATTGCTAGACAATTAAAATATGCAGTAGTTTCCCTTTGTATTCTGCCTGGTTTGCATGCAACTATTTCAACCCACTTCATTTAAATAAAAGATGTGATGGCAGTAGTGATAAACCTGTTTTTATATGTGCTTATCTGTTTGTATGTTCACAGCTCTTATTCAATCACCTGTTCACCAGGTACAAGGACTGGCTTCTCCCAACAGGTAAGCAATATTGCTGAGACAATATAACATTAAAAAAAAAGATTTTTGAAATGCTTAGTACTGAGATTTTATGAATGTACTGTGACTCTGTAATTAAAAACAAGAAACCCTATTGGCTTCTCAGTATCTTATTTGTTCATGAAGTCCAGTGATTAAGACTGTTTAGTTAAGAGAGAAAACTAAATGAAACAATAAACTTACAATGAAAGGAGAGAAAAATGATTACAATAGCATACAGGGTGATTCGGAATTACTGTTGGGTTTTTCATGACCTACAATTTTCAAACTGGAAATAACAAAATAAAACTGCTTATGGAATATGAAAGTATAACTTGAAATGTTTTAATACCTGTAGAATCAATACTGCAGAATCCTAAACAACTTCAGCATGTCCATCTTTCATGGCACATATGTTGTCCAGGTTGTATTTATTTCCTTCTCAGTGATCTTCAGCATCTGCTTATGTAACTGTTTCAATCACAGCAATAATTCTAAACTTCAATTCTCTGTGGGAGGTCTCAGAGGTCTCTAACATAACCCCACATAAAGAAATCAAGTGGCATAATATCAGGTGAGTGTGGAGGCCGCGGAACTGGTCCATCACCCCCAACCCAGTGCCCAGAGAAATGCATGTCAAGAAATTCTATAAGCCCAACATGGAGATGCACCATCTTGCTGGAACATCACATTTCAGTTGGTGATCTTCTAACCACGGTAACTGATACAACTGTAGCACGCCCAGACTGGTTATCAATGTTACCGTTTGTTACACAAAGAAAAAGCGCCTCAAAACTTCCTCTCATGACAAAGCACATCAGACATTCACCTGGGCATTATCTCTTTTGATTTCTCAAATGGTATACGGGTTTTCTGATCCTCATATTCTTCATTTGTGATGATTTACTTTCCTTGATACATAAAGCATTGTTTCATCACTAAATATTCATTTCTGAAGATAATTTTAATCAGTTTTTATGTTTGACAAAATGTCTTTAGCAAACTGGAAATAGCAAGATTGATTTCCAATTTTAAAGGCTATGTAATCTGCACTTTGTAGGCATAGAAATGAAGGTGGTTATGAACAACCCTCCAAACAACTGTCTGTGGTAGGCCTAACTGCAAAGAAGCTAATCTAGTTGACTGTTGTGGGCCTGCTTGATTTGATCAACATTTTCCTGCACAGTTCAAAATTCAGACTCCGGCTTCACTGCATTTGGGACAACCCCATATATGCTCCGCCGCATGCTGTGGCATCCATCCAAGAGTATGTTTGCTAATAAGTTCTTGTCAAATGCTTGTTGTTTATGATGCGTTTTCTGCCACGCAGTTCGGATTTCCTGCCAGCACCTTTAATTTGTCCTATCTCAGCAGTCTCTTCGCAGCTACATTATTCTTCCATTCCTGCTCTTCTAACTCCTTTTCACTGCAGAATACTACTAGTTTCTAGAAATTATTTTGACCAGTGTTGAACAGCTTTATCTGAAGGCGGATCTTTTCCAATCTAAGTCCTGTAACAATGCTGCAATTTGATAATGAACTCTTGTTTCGAAAAAACCAAAGTACTCAGAATCTTGTTTCCATTTAATATGGATCTGTTGCACAAGATGTGTCTCATTTTCTGGAATGCTGACTTGGCCTGAGCACGTCTGCTTTTTTATTTCAATGTGACATTTCCCATTAGTTGTTATAATCGTTCTGTTGAATATGGAGTACAAAATTTCTAGATTTACACTGTCGAACATGGAGTACAAAATGTCTATATATACACTGTTGAATATAGAGAACAAAATTTCTATATATACACACTACTGAATATGGAGTACAAAATTTTTAGATTTAACTCTATAGTGACCACACAACCTCCTACAAGTACTTGGGTTTCTCACCTTCTGCAAAGGGTACAATATTGATAAGTATCAATGAAAACACAATCAAGGATGCTGTCCCAAGAGTGTACAAAATCAATATAAGAAGCTTCATGTAGCATGCAAACAGGTCCGCAAATCTGTAAACAGAAAAATGATACTCTAGGAGTTCCTTATAAAACATTAAGATCTTAGAAATCAAAGAAGATACACCAGTTTGCTGTCTTTGTATTTACTACTGTTTACACTAATGGGATGATAATTTAAAAGGATGTTACTCTGCAAGAATGATACTCTACAGGGATGATCTACAAGGATGACAGCCTACAAAGAACTGTTCATATGTAAAGTATGTGTACACAAGCTTCATTTCAATTTGCTAAAACTTGCTCAATATGCCATGCTCATTTCAACTTTTGTAAACATCATGACCTACTATGATGTCTCAGACTTCAGATATTTTTTCTTTTCTTTTGTATTACTAGGATTATTTAAGATTTAAATCCACCCATATTTACATGTGGCATGCAATAGGCACCTAAGGGAAAGAATGAGAGAGGTCAAAAGTTCAGAGTTAAACTGGCATCAATGCATTCAGAACAGCTCCATATATGCTCCGCCGCATCCATCCAAGAGTATGTTTGCTAATAGTTCCCATCAACTGTTGGTTCTGTACGATGAGTTTTCTGCCAAGCAGTTCAGATTTTCTACCAGCACCCTCAATTTGTCCTAGCTCCAGCAATCTCTTCACAATTACATTGTTCTTCCATTCCCGGTCTTCATTTTCCCACAGTCTTTCCATTACAGCTATAGCAATGTTGCCCTTGTCCATTCTCAGTCTGCCATCGATTTTAGCCTGTCCAGCAAGTGTATCTGCCACTTCACTCCCATGTACTTCCAGATGCCCTGGACAATAAAGCCACGCCAGGCTCATCATAGCTGACTGGCTTAACAGATGAACCTGTTCTTTTAAAAATAATTTTTCTCAGTCTTACGAAGCATACTCTGTGAATCCATCACTATGACGCCATGAGCTACATCATAGGCAACTAGCCATTCCGTTGCCAGTGACACAGCCTCCAATTTCTATTTGTATGCTTGATGTGCTGACTTCAAAGGGCTCCCGAGCCCTGTGCCACTACTCTTCCATTGTGGTAGACAATGAAACCCCAACCACTTCTGCTGTTCCGAGTCACTGAGCCATCTGTATATATTACCTTGTCGGAAGACCCACAGCGATGCTGGATGAGATCTTGAGCCCAAAGTTCATTGCCCCCTGTGCCCAGTCTCTACATTTGTGGCTCTTCTGTATAATAACCTTTGTTAGCTGAGGCTGGTCCTGTACCCGTAACCAATCATCACTTTCAGGCACCTCATCTAGATCACACACTGACATTATTGCATCCTCAGCCTCAGTTATCCAGGATCTGCCTCATTTGATGCATCTTCCCTTTACCAATCCCAGCTCCTTATGGAGAGGATGGTCCTTAATGTCAGCAACCCTGATGTATGCCTTTACCTGAGAATACTTGTGTTTTGACCTCACATTTAGCGTATCAAGCAGAAAGTGCACGGCCGCTACAGGAGTATCCCTGGTGCAACCCAAGACCACTCCATTACCTCGTTCTGTATACACGCTAGTCTGTTCAGCTGTGCAAGCCTAGACTATACTCCAGCTGTGACATCACCAAGAATATAGTGCACTGTAGAAAGTTTGCTGCAGCCATTAACCTAACTGCTCCTAACACTTTCCTGGCCTTTTGTATTACATTGTCCACATGTTGTGCAAAGGACAAGCATCAATTAAATGTGATCCCTAAATACCTCATGAAATGTGTTCTCTTAATATCTTGTCCCCGACATTTCACAATCAGAACTTCAGATCTTACTATTCTGTTATTTAATGAGCACCACAGGGTGCTAGTTTTTTCAGGGTTTATCACGGCATTGTTATCCTCAGACCAGCCTGTTATCTGATCCAGCACATTCTGTGCCCTTGTGGCTAGTCCCCCTCTACACTTACATGCTCGTAAGTTAATATTTCATCGGTCTAGGTCAGCGTTTGTCCCAAGCCACTCCCATATAGCAGCACAATTCCAGAAGAATATACATTGAATAGTACAGGAGAAGCAGATGAAGCCACTGACAGCAATTATTGAGGAAAGACAATGGCGATGGTTGGGACATGTGCTCCAAATGACTGACAACTCACTACCAAAAATAGCACTAAGATGGACACCACAGGGGAACAGAAGTAAGGGTAGACCAAAAGAGACATGGAGAAGAACAACAGAAAGGATGTTGAGCAATAGAGGGCTCACCTGGGCAAGAGCAGAAAAAAAGGCAAAGGACAGGCATTTGTGGAAAACCCTTGCGGAAGCCCCATGTGCCCTGAGCACTTAAGGTTCAGAGAGAGAGAGAGAGAGAGAGTACAGGAGACAAGGGAGACCCCTGAGGCACCCCCATTGCAATGGTTCTGGGCTCTGGATCCATGACCTGTTATCTCAAAGCAATTGATTGCCTTAACAGCATTGAAGCTATCCATCAAACTAATCTTACATCTACCCCAAAAATCCATCAGAAGTGTAACAGGGGAGGGTCAGCAAACAGCAACCTTGCAAAGAAACTGTAGAAGCAGAGGTTAATAACATGGAACACAGCTGGGGCACCATACAAAGACTGCAGACCATGACAAGTGGAGATAATTTTGCTACTGGCCCTGCAAGACACCACATGATGTACTGGGTAGTGACTGTTTAGTCCAACACCAACCAAAGACAAGGATGGATGCAAGTGTGTGTGTGTATGTGTGTGTGAGTACACTATTTCATGTAAGTTTGCAGGTATGTGGGGGAATCACTGTTGATACATATATAATATAAAGATAAGATGGTCCCATAGCAAATGCCGTAGGGGAAGAAGCGTTAGAGACCTCATTATGCTGGGCCATCAGTGTATGAGGTAGGGCAGCCAGTTCCTTTCCTCGCTGCCTTTCCTTCCAAGATTTTCTCTGGTACCAGTAACACAATAATTGGTGTATAAGTATACAACTATACACTAAGCACTGCAGTAAAGCTGTGATACCAGAATGTATAAAATCGGAAAAAAGTAGGAGCAGCTTTATTACTTTACGATTACAAAGTTGTGACATTTCAGCGTGAGCCTTAATCATACAAAAACATACAGGACGAAGAAATAGAGAGAGGAGATAAAGTATAGATTCACATGAATACTGTTAAAAAAAAAAAAAATTTTTTTTAAAAGAGTACTTAGCTGTAAATTGCAAGGTGTGGCTTGTCCGGCGGTGTGTGTCAGGAATGGATCTGGTAGGACGTGGAAATTGTTTAAATAGAGACCTGTGACATGTGGTCGGTGGGTTGTAACTGGGGGTGGTGGATGGGGAACTGGGGAGGGGAGAGAGAGTGACGCACTACTGGTCTAGCTAGGAGAAATTGAAACAGGTGATTGGGGAAGAGGGGTTGCAGAGAAGAGGGGTTGCAGAGAAAATAGTGGGGTTGCAGAGTGATGCTGTGAGGAAGTTTGAAAAGTAAGAAGGGGTGGATTTAGTGGAGAGGTACTATAATGATTGAAGAAGATGATGTTACGTGTAACTAAACAGCGAGTTTAACCCATGTGGTTCCAGCGTCCCATAATTTTGAATGCAGCAGTTCTCAAGTGCCAGGCGGCTTGTGTCATCTGTGTGACATTGTTTAATGGCTGTTACCAGAAAATCAGATTTGCCTCTGTGGTTGGGGCCATTGAAATGATTTGGGACTGGTTTCAAAGCATGCTGGGCGATGTCGTACAGATGTTTTTGCATGCGGTCCCCTAATCTGAGGCCAGTCTCACCGATATATGTTATCCTGCATCTTTTGCAAACGATGACATATATCACATTTCGGGACTCGCATGTGAATCCCTCATGAAGAGTGAGGATAGTTTTGGGAAAGGTGATTGTTTTCGTTTCCCAAACTACAGGGCAGGTAACGCAGCGGGGGCGGTTACATTTTCTGGTGCCAACATATGTAAGGCTCTGCTTCAAGTGGCTGTGGACGAGGATGTCCTTAAGGTTTGGCTCACGTTTGTGATGTTACACGTAACATCATCTTCTTCAATCATTATAGTACCTCTCCACTAAATCCACCCCTTCTTACTTTTCAAACTTCCTCACAGCATCACTCTGCAACCCCGCTATTTTCTCTGCAGCCCCTCTTCTCTGCAACCCCTCTTCCCCAATCACCTGTTTCAATTTCTCCTAGCTAGGCCAGTAGTGCGTCACTCTCTCCCCTCCCCGGTTCCCCATCCACCACCCCCAGTTACAACCCACCAACCACATGTCACAGGTCTCTATTTAAACAATTTCCACATCTTACCAGATCCATTCCTGACACACACCGCCGGACAAGCCACACCTTGCAATTTACAGCTAAGTACTCTTTAAAAAAAAATTTTTTTTTTTTTAACAGTATTCATGTGAATCTATACTTTATCTCCTCTCTCTATTTCTTTGTCCTGTATGTTTTTGTATGATTAAGGCTCACGCTGAAATGTCACAACTTTGTAATCGTTAAGTAATACAGCTACTCCTACTTTTTTCCAATTTTATACTTTCTCTGGTACCAATTTTACGAGCCTGGATTGACCTTGGGGGCCATACTGGTCGGAAAAAAAAAAATCCTGCTCAGCTGGGGATTCAAACCATCACCTATTCGGTTGCTAGATGAGTGCTCTAACCACTATGCTAGCATCAATCTATGTTTGTCTGTCCGAGATAAAGAGTTAGAACTCCTGGAAAGGCAAAAATCTCAAGCTATTTCTAAAGCAATGACCAAATGAGACCCAAAAAATACAAAAACACAGTGCAACACACAGAAGAAGTTGATCATGACATTCACACCTGGACAGTGCTGGAAAACAGTTCCTATCAGAATTATATAAGCTGGCAAGTCCACAAGAAATTAACATCAAAGTGCTGTGGTGGTGTAGTGGTTAGCGCACTCATCTGCCGATCAAAAGGACCCTGGTTTGATTTCACATTCAAATGGAAAATTTTGCTCAAACTGATCAGCACCAGTATCAAAAACTGGCTACCTGGGGGGGGGGGGTGTTGGTTCCCCTAAGAAAACCAAAGCAGTAAGGACAGGTGTTGTCACCACTACCTCAAATACTGCATTGGCCTAGTATGTGAAAGAACTAACATTTCACATCTCCTACAGCATATCAATGCCATGGGACACATGTTTTTTTTTTAAGAGATGTTTCTAACCCATTTCATGTTTCTGTAATCATAATGCAGCTTCTGATATTTTTCACTGAAAAACCCTGCTTTCTTGGTGATTTTAGTTTTAATTAAGCCATAAAACTAAACTCATTACACTACATAGTTAATATTTATATCTTTACAAACATGTTATGTGCATGGTCAAATTTTAATAGTGGTAAATAGTAAATCTACAAAATTCTGTTGAAATTCTGTGAAAAAAATTCTACATAATTCAATTAAAAAGAATTTCCATTGCTACACACTAAGTACACAATATTACATTAGTCATCAGACAGGGTTAACAAATTTTCCTATCATTTTTTTGCCTTTATAATTTTTTTATTCATATTTTCACATAATTTATTGCTAATAAGAAGAAGCAGATATATTTTGTTTCTCTGTTCAATTATTCTTAATTTGATATACATGCTTGCACTTAACTGTAGAGTACATGGAGTAAGACCTAAAGAAATATAACCTAAATATAAAATAAGTGATGCTTACCTTCCAACAAACAACGACACTACCACAGCCCCAATAGTAGCATAAAAACCTATCCAGCCTGCTGTATCCTAAAGGAAGATAAAACAGTATAAATACTTAGCCAAGAAAGATCAAACAGCATAACAACTTATTCAGCAAAACTAAAACAGCATAAAAACTTATCCAGCCTGCTGTATCCTAAAGGAAGATAAAACAGCATAAAAACTTATCCAGCCTGCTGTATCCTAAAGGAAGATAAAACAGCATAAAAACTTATCCAGCCTGCTGTATCCTAAAGGAAGATAAAACATAAAACAACATAAAAATTTATCCAGCCTGCTGTATCCTAAAGGAAGATAAAACAGTGTAAAAACTTATCCAGCCTGCTGTATCCTGAAGGAAGATAAAACACCATAAAAACTTATCCAGCCAGAAGTATGCAGAGAAACCTAAAAACAAACAAAAAATGCAACTTTCCATTTGTGACAGCTTGCCCAAAGGTGCAGGAATCGATGTTGCCTGTTAACAGTTATCATCATCATCATCATCATCATCCTTGAACAAAGACAAAAATGCTCTGATATCTTCTTAAATAAATCCTTTGATGTACAGCAACTGATGACACTTGTGCTACATTCATTTACAACTAAAGAGTGGACAAGCTGGCAGGCTTGGCATCAATTCAGGGCACCCTAAAAATGGACGAGGAGGAGATTGCAAGAGCCACTTTGTATAGGTTGTGTATGGAGGACAATATCAGGATGAATGACAGCAATCACATCAGGAGGATGATTGAAATAGAAGAGGGGAGGTGGACATTTTTCTGGATGAAGTGGTTTAGCATGCATTATCCACAACCAGTGTACGACTGGGCTCCATCAGCAGGTGCACGCTTCAGTGGGTGTTAGAACGGAAGGCGGAGCACATACGGGAATGCCTAGAGTGCATGTATGCCAGCCTCTGATTTACAGATCATTTACACCTCTTCTTGTGTTCTTAATATGACATTTACACCTCTTCTTGTGTCCTTAATATGACATTTACACCTCTTCTTGTGTCCTTAATATGACATTTACACCTCTTCTTATGTCCTTAATATGACATTTACACCTCTTCTTGTGTCCTTAATGACATTTACACTTCTTCTTATGTCCTTAATATGACATTTACACTTCTTCTTGTGTCCTTAATATGACATTTACACCTCTTCTTGTGTCCTTAATATGACATTTACACCTCTTCTTATATCCTTAATATGACATTTACACCTCTTCTTTTGTCCTTAATGACATTTACACCTTTTCTTGTGTCTTTAATATGACATCTACACCTCTTCTTGTGTCCTTAATATGACATTTACACCTCTTCTTGTGTCCTTAATATGACATTTACACCTCTTCTTGTGTCCTTAATATGAAATTTACACCTCTTCTTGTGTCCTTAATATGACATTTACACCTCTTCTTGTGTCCTTAATATGACATTTACACCTGCCATCACTGCAATGTGGCCCACAGACTCAGTGTCTCCCACTGCTGGTGATTCAAAGTCAGAAACTTGGTTCTGAGAGTCAACTACAGGACTTAAAGAAATACCCTCCCAAAAGAATGCACTGAAAAAAAGAAATATTCATCATGGAACCAGCTGTTACAAAGCTCAGTTTACAGAAATAAAGAGTATTACTATTATCTCTACAATAACTGTCTTTGCCGGCTTGAACGTCAGGAAAACAAAATCACATTTAGCAATTCTGCATGAATTCCTTCCTTCATTATACTCAGAACTGAGATTTATACTGTTACTTTAATATTATTTACAATCATTACCATTGTTTCCTGATGCTGCCCTCAAAATGCACCTACCTCACTGACACGGCCATCGAGGTCAATGTTAATCACGGTTGACCAGCAGTTGAGAACTCCAAGGGAAACACCATAAGTTGCACCCACTATGAGAAAGGAACCTTTCCTGTTAGGGAATATATGCATAATGCAACGTTTAGTACAGGTGGAAGATAACTAAAAATACACATCCTTATGATGAACCAAATATGAGACAGAGATACAGAATCACCACAGAAGGGAAAAAAAAATTACCAAATATTTGCTATTATTTCCCCCCCCCCTCAATTTTTCCAGCTGCCTCTTTGTTCCCACCCTTTTCTCTCAAAATTTCTATTTAAACAAAAACCTAATCAATCTCTCTCAAAAATGTTCTTGAAACCCTGGTCACAAGGATCAATGTATATTATGAGTTGCTTCTGTAAGTTCACAACAATTTTCTGATAATGATGAACTCTGATTTCAGTCCACATATCTACTCTCCTGCATGCTACAATAATGAAACTACTGAGATGTCTGAACTCTTGTACAGTGTAACATGAAACTGAAGTGACTGTTCTGATCTCTGAAGTGACTGTTCTGATCTCTGAAGTGACTGTTCTGATCTCTGAAGAAAGTGATGAATCAGGGGGGATGGAAGCTGCTTGGGATCACTTCTCTGAGTAGCTTCTCTCATGGCCGATTCAAGCAAAATTTCAACAGCATAATCAGTGACAGTGATGATGGTATCTTTATTACCTATAACTTCTAATCTCCACCCCCAGCTGGAAAGTCATTTCTTCCTCACATTAAAGCAGTTCCTCTACAATAAGCCATTCAGTCAGCAAAGGAGCAAAAGACATTATTTTAGTACAATCTCTTTCTCAGTAACTCCATTATCTGGCTGTCTGCTTGTAAGATGTCATGTCCTTCTCACACTTGACCAAAATGCTCCTTTGATTCTTGGCTTCCTAAAAAGGAACTGAGTGTACATGATAAAACCCACAGACAGGATAGAGCAGTCACAGAAGAAATGCAGAGACGGACAGCAGCTGTTGCAATATAAAATTAATCCCTTCTTGTGGCTCTGATACTTCCTTCCTCGCTTTCTTTACTCCTAAATGGGGCATTGGCCATCAACAGTCAGTCATTTACATGTCCTTGCAGATTATCAACGATGTCTTGCAGCCATCTTTGTCTTGGTCTTCCTCTCTTTCTTTTTTCCATTATGTACCCTTTCAAGATGTTCTTCACTAGATTATCATGACGTTTAATGTGTCCAAAATATTTAAGTTTTCTCTGTTTAATCCTCTTTACAAGCCAACTTCTTCAATATTAAGTTCTTGTAGTATTGATATATTTGTTCTTTTTTGTGTCCATGATATTTGAAGAACTCTTCTGTAGCAGTTACATTCAAAGGCATTTATGTGTTTCTCAGCTGTTTTGTTAAGTGTCCAGGTCTCACAGGCATATGTTGTGATGGGAAAGAAGCCATCGACAAGTCTTTCCATTTATTTCTGTCCTAGCCCAATTCTTCTATCCATATCCAGGTGTTTTAAAGAATGGTCAAATACTAAAATAAGCCACAAAACCATTTGAGCTAAATACACCGCAGAGATCTTATATACCACAGCCAGGTAAAGGGCTTATGTAAATGAACTTAGCTCTGTTAAATAGCTTCAAACAGAAGCTTAGAAGACATTCTCACCTGAACAGAGCTGGTTTTTGTCAGGTGAATAAATCACACAACAAGAAATGTGTTCTTTTAGCATCCACCAGTTTTCCAGTTCATGTACTGTCCTTTATATAATGGACTGATTTTTTCATAGGAATATCATATTCCCTTGTCATGTTCTTTTCCTGCCCGCCATCCCACCACAAAATTCTTGATTAACAAGTAATATTTTACTACTCAATGTGTGCTGAAATTCTTAATCAAAATCATCTGGAATCCCTTTCACCACAGTGAAACTTTCAGATATATGGAGCTCATCTTCCCCTGATCGATACTGTGCAACATGGGAAAGGCATTTTTCTCCTTATCACAAGCAATATCTGACTGGACATTAATTGTTGTCTCTAAAGATGAGAAAAAGATGTGCAGTTTTTATTTCAAATCATTCTATAAGCTTCTTTTTGACTTCTTTGTTTCTTTTTTGTGGGAGTTAAAAGAGAGAAGGAGGGAAGCACAAAATTATGCACATTATTAAAATCCTCATCTAGCCTGTTCACAGACTTGTGAAGCAGGATTCTGTGAGGAAAGTAAAGACAAACAACAAATGAAGAAGCCCTCAGAGAAGTTTCTCAACAATGAAAATTAGTTAAAATTATAAGAAAAAGACAGTCAAAATTTCTTAAGACATGTCATGAGAAGACATGTAACTTGGTAATGACTGAAAAATTTGATAGAAAAAGAAGAGAGAGAAACACCAAAAGAAAAAATATCTCAGCAGACTGACCAAGTGGCAAAGAAATGGTAAAAGAAAAAGGTAAAATTCCTGTTTCCATGCCATCAAGGCATATTGGGGAATATCATGTTAGGCCTGTATTTTCCATGACATCTGGCACATGAAAGTGTGAATGTGGTCAGTATCACCCAACATATAAGTAATGTAATTCAGCTTATTTAGCACACAAAATGTTCCAAACATCCCACTCACTTTCTTAATGACCATAAACCTGGCCAGTATCTGTCCCGCACAACAGAGGCTGACAAACAAGGAGGATGTGGTGGCTTAGCAGGGAAGTAACACAAGATAACTAAGAGAATGAGACCTGCAAACCCACACTCTGCAAAGATGAAGAAGATTAACGTCAAAATAATGAAAACTCAGTTTCTAATAAACTATTTTGTACATCCTTTTTTATCTCTTCTTCAAAAGACTCCTTCGCCAAGTGTTTCTAGGACTTCCTTGTTTCCTCTTTTCCCTGGAGATTCCAGGTGAGAGCTTGTCTCTTTATGTTTGTGGTAGGCTTTCCAAGTATATGTCCTGTCCATCACTAGCATCCTTTCTTTATCATTTCACTGTGGGTTGGTTCATTTTCTGCCAAAGCTCTTCATTACTGATGGTATCCAGCCATTTAATCTAAAGGACCTTCCTTGATCAAGTGTTAGTAAAGGTCTGAAGTCTCTTGGTATTTCTGACTGATGCCATCCATGTTTCTAATCCAGTCAAAATAACTGATTTAACATTTGTAAGAAGGATGTAAGAAGACTGAAGTCTAAGTTTTGTTGTTAGCGATATTCCTTCGGCCTTTCTGATGTTTCTCAGCTGTAGAGATGGTACTCTATCCTTTCCAGTTCATGCTGTTTCTGTACCACCCTCTCTGTCTATGATGCTGCCAAGACAGCTTCTTTCACTTACCCGTTAACCAGTAAGAATCTGCTATTCCTTTTCCAATTTACTATGTATTTTCCTCTAGTATTCACTGTCTTTAAACTTAAGTGTAATCTCACATATACTCATATATAGGGGGCTGATTATTTTTCATCTGAATATGCTGTTTCCTTTCTTTCCCCCTCAATACACTGATTGCTGACAATATGATTTACTCTGCAAGCTGATATCTGTTTTGTAGACATAACAGTTTAGAACTGTCTATCCAACTTTCTATTTCATATTACACAAGTGCTCAGAATTCTAATGCTAATAACAGCAGTTCCATCTCAGAAGATAATTTTTACATGGATAGATATTGGCAGTTTTGTGTAAGTTCCTGAACATGTTTGGGTTTTTGTTTTGTTTGTTTTGGGTTGGTGATTCTACCAAAACTAGACTGGTTCATTAGGCAGGGTAATAAATAAAGAACAGTTGTGTTCTTGGAAAAGTTCTTAAATCAGAAACTGAAATCATGCTAAAAATTTTAGTACCACTTATTTCTCAGCCTTCGCAATACTGCAGCAGTTTTAAGCTCTTGCTGAACAAAATACTAGAAGGTCAAGCTAACCACAGAGGTATTTAAAGGATATATGTCAGTGTTAGTATTTTTATCAACCAGTCAGAGCATTAATATTCTGTCTCACAACACCAAACTAAAACACATACGAGGGGTGACTGGTAAGTTCTCTGCATAAGGTACAACAGATTATTTGTGGACAACTTTTTTGGATTATTTTCAACAGTCCCCTTGCAAGTTAATGCACTTAGTCCAGCGATCCTGGAGCATATGGATCCCTTCTTTGTAAAAGTCAGCATCTTGTGCCAGTAGAAAGTGTCTACAGTATGGGTGACATCATCTGAAGCAAATTTAAGACCACTGAGCTCTTTTTTTAGTTTGGTGAACAGGTAATAGTCCGAATGGGCCAAATCTGGGGAATAAGGAGGACGTTCAAGAAGCTGGAAGCTGTATTCATGAATGGCAGCCATTGCCACCGCCAACTTGTGAACTGGAGCATTGTCTTGATGAAAGATGACTCCTCTCGTCAATTTCCCTCGACGCTTTTCCTTCAATGTGATCCACAGTTGCTTCACAAGATTAGCGTAATAGGCCCTGGTGACCTTTCTGCCATTTTGAAGATAGTCTACCAACAATACACCTTCTGAATCCCAAGAGATGGACGCCATCACTTTGCTTGCAGACAGAACCACCCTTGCTTTCTTTGGAGGTGGGGATCCATGATGTTTCCACTGCTTTGAGTGTTCTTTGGTTTCTGGTTGAAAATGATGAACCCAAGTCTCATCCATAGTCACAAATTGCTAAGAAACTTTTCAGGATCTGCAGAAAAATGGCCAAGATTGTCTCTTGATGTGTTGAGACGCTGTCGTTTGTGGTCAGCTCCAAGAAGTTTCAGGACCCATCGAGCAGAGACCTATGTCATTTGAAGATCATTGTGAATAATGGCATGAACACGTTCCTGGGAGATGCCCAGCTCAGTAGCAATGTACTGCTCAGTTAGTCGTCGATCCTCCATTATCATGTCATGGATTCTGCCAGTGGTTTCATTGGTGGTTACTGTTCTTGGTCTTCCTGGACGGGGATCATCTTCCAGACTCTCTCTTCCATGTTTGAACTGAGCAGCCCATTTCTTCACTGTGCTGTAAGAAGGGGCACTCTCCCCTATAGTCTCCACCATATCCTCATGGATCTCCTTCGATGATAAGCCCTTGATGCAGAGGTAGCGAATGACTGCTCGATGAGACATTTTATCCATTTTCTCAATTTATGCCACCCCTTACCACTTCAGTTGCCAGTAAAAAAAAATTGGTTGCAGTTAATTTCTTGAAACTTGGTGTTTAATCTTACATTAAACTAATCTACAAAATGCATATAATATCAACTGTGCATTTCAAGTATTTGTAACTTATGCAGGGAACTTATCAATCGCCCCTCATATAAACAAGATGAAAACCAAATACAAACATCTGAGAATAGAATCCTGAGAAGAAGACACCCTACAGAACAACAATGGAAGATAAGAAGTAACAAAGAAATCTACACACTGTTTAACTCTTCACTTTGCCATATGAAAAACAACAGATAGAGGTGACTCAGGCATTTGGAAAGAATAGAAGAGGACAGACGACCAAAAATGCCCTATACATAAGTGATGAAAGGGGATGGACCAGGAGGCAGACCTAGACAATGACAGAAAGACAACCTAGAAGAAGATATATACACTTTTGGATTCAACAACTGGCAAGAAAATATCAGGAACAGAGAGGAATGGAGATGTGTCTTGTCTGCAACAAAGAGTCTCAGTGGCTTGAAAAGCTGCTCAAAGAAGAGCTAGAGGGTAATGTGGTCAGCATCACACCTGCTCACCTTTGCTCCCCCAGCTCTACAAGGAGCTAGGCACACATTTCTACAGCTATCTGACTGGGGCACACACACTACTGGTTAGACTTGAACCAACAACCCTGTCCCTGAGAGTCTAGTGTGCTAACAGCTGCTGCTGCTCAGCCAGCCAACCATAACAATACCTCTGATATACTACACTCCCCTCTTTACTTACCATAGTACATATACCTCATGATGTCCTCCCTCTTCTCCTTTATAAGATCTAAGAAGTCACATAAACAAGAACAGAATTAACTTTTATAACTTGGTCACCACAAACTAAAGCTCTTTCACAAGTATATAAGGACAATGCAACTGAAACAAGGCAATTTTGTAACTCAGTAATATTAAAAATAATATTACAACACTTTAGGACCATCAACACAGCACTCTGGAAAAATCTACATGAGCTTCATCAACACAGCACTCTGTAAAAATCTATGTGAATTTCATCAACACAGCACTCTGTAAAAATCTATGTGAATTTCATCAACACAGCACTCTGGAAAAATCTATGTGAATTTCATCAACACAGCACTCTGGAAAAATCTACACACACTTCATCAACACAGCACTCTGGACAAATCTACACAAACTTCATCAACACAGCACTCTGGAAAAATCTACAAAAACTTCATCAACACAGCACTCTTGAAAAAAAAGTCTTCATGACCTTCAATCTCCTCCTGGAAAGATATTTCATGACAGATGAAATATCCTACAGAATAATATATAATATATATATATATAATATTCTACCCTATAGAACTTTTAACAAAAGGGCCCAGTATTTTTATACCAGTACACAGATACTGCTGTCTTGAGGGTATTGGTTGTGAGGACAGAACCTACTGCTTTCATTCCAAGATGGTGCTCCATTAAATCAGTTTCACTTCCAATAATGAGGCAATATACATTAATACAGATCTGTATAACTCACAGCCAGTAAAAAGAGTATGTCCAATACAAATTCTAAGTCATGGATTTAATTTACAAAAAAAAAAAAAAAAGTAGTGAGCGCTCACAGAGTTATGTGAGTCATAATTCAAAGGCTTGTCTAACCCTCCCTTTACTTCTTCTTAAATTCCACCTCTGTTAGTGTGCACAGAGTTTGGGTCAAAATGCCTCTGATGACTGAGGAAGCTCTCTCTCTCTCTCTCTCTCTCTCTCTCTCTCTGTGTGACCTAAATGGTATGTAATTTTGTCTCATACTTCAAAAATTAGGTTCCTTCATTTACTCCTTCTATATGACTTACATATCACATACACATTTTTATTAAAATTATTAACTCTTTAACTCTTGAATTCATTTCCATGCTCTGCCAGAAAAGATTTTGGTTGAGAAAAAACTGAAAGGAGTTACTCTATAATTAAAAAATGTGCTACTTTTCATTTTAATTTAAATATGACTCTGAGCACTGATTCACACAGGTTTCCAAGATCTACTAACACCACCAGTGTTGCTTTGGAGTTAAGGAGTTAAAGACACCACAGAGAAATGTAGTTAGTGTCATTAATAAAGCTTTTATCACAAAACCAATACCTGTATTGTTTGGTAGAGCTGTTGTAGTTAGATACACATCAGAATCTGGAGTCCTGAAATAACAAAAATTCAACTTAAAACAGAGCTCTGGTATAGACAGGAAAAAAAGGACATGTTTTACATGAAGACACAATAATTGTCAACAGGGCACTAAATGGATGAATATTAATGTTGAAAGATGATAAATAAAACTTTTCCAAGCAAAGTTGTAAAACAAACCCACTATCTGACTGAAAAACTTATTATTATAAAAAATTACTCTTTTGAAAACAAATGCCTAAGGAAAATACTTGGCATAAAGTAGAATTAATTTAAGAACAACACAGAGATAAGACAGATCAGTAAACAACAACCTGTCTCATGGGTGATCAGAAAAAGAAGATGGACATGTAGGCCATGTGATGAGAAGAAACAATCAGAAAATACCAAAACAAGCTATCAAGTGGAACACAACAGGCCGTAGTAAAAGAAGTCGACCACGTGAAACTCCAAAGAGTTCTAAGAAGCCAGTTTAGTGGGCATAACATCCCTTGATGAAGTTGAAAAACTCGCCGAAAACAGGAAAACTTGGCAAACAACTATGCAAGCCCTACGTGACATTTAACAGCATGGGAAGGATGTAAGATGTAAGAAACAAAGCCATAAAACAAAATCCACTATCTGACTGAAAAACTGCTACAAAATTTTTGAATAAAATTACATTAGAAGGCAACAAAAACAAAAATTACAAAACAGTCAAAAGAAAATGACATTAGAAACTTAAAATGTTATCAAATTTATGAATAAAATCATGTTATAAATTTGTACAAACATGAAATTTATTCATAAAATCACTTTAGAAACTAAATTATAAAATTTATTAATAATATCACATTATAAACTAATAACATTATTAAAATTTACAAATAAAATCACATTAGAAACTAACAAAGTTATGAACATTTATGACTAAAATCATATTAGAAACTAAACAAAATTATAATGGAAGTTATGCATCAACTTTAACACCATGTAATATCAATGCAATGAATGCTGAGGAAATAAAGACAAGTAATATCACCAACACTAACAGAATACTCACAGAGTATAATAATGTGAAGTGTTGGTAGAATTTGAAGGAGTCTGTTCTGTTACAAAAGCTGGACCTGAATGTAAGTGCACAAAAGTGTTTACCTGACACCAGCCAAATCTTAGCATGTTAGCCTCTCTTATAATTCTGACCTGACAGTTTAATAGCATGGTTTAACTGAAAAGACCATCTGAGTAATTTAAGATTATAATTTGTATCATTCCAGACATAAAATCTATACTGAGAACAGCTAAAAGAGATAGTCCACTTTCAATATCTATTATAAAATCTAGGAAGCTCTCATAATTATGGAACTGATTTTTATGTGAACAAATATATTTCTCTTAATAAACTGACAGCCTCATATCCTCTGGTGTCTCAACATGCATGCATAATTTTTTTCCCATTTTCAGAGGCTGTCTTCCAATAAAGTTGTGTCAAGTACCTAGCTTTTTTCTACAGCTGGACTGGCCAAAGCACGATGAAGATCTACAAACCACTTCTTTTCTCATGAGAAGCCAGTTTGCTACTGCTGTGCTACTACTATCTCTTCAAAGAGATCTAATTAACTGCCACATTACTCAAAGAAATCTGGTGATCTGCCACATTACTTAAAGAAATGTTTTTTTTGCATATTTATTGCAACATACTCAAAAAGAGATCTAATTAACTGTCACATTATTCAAAGAGATCTAATTAACTGTCACATTACTAAGAGAGATTGAGTTAAATGCCACACTACTCAAAGATATCTAGTTAACTGCCACATTACTCAGAAATCTGAATAATGGTCACATTACTCAAAGAGATCTAATTTATTGCCACACTGCTCAAAAAGACCTAGTTAACTGCTGCATTACTCAAAGAGATCTCATTAATAGCCACATTACTCAAATTAAGCTATTTAACTGCCACATTACTCAAGAGATCTACTCAGCTACCACATTTTTGTCCATCCTTTTATGCAAGAAAATTAAAGTATTTGTAAAATAGCTTTAAAAAAAAAAAAGCAAATTAATGATAAAGAAAGAGACAGAAAGCATTACCAATGATAAATGCAACAGCTGCCCCTGTCATGCTTATGCTTATGGCAATGGCAGAAGCTGTAACTCTCTCATGTGGAGGAAACCACGCTGCTGACAAGGTTGGGATACCACCCATACCTATAGGTCCAGCTACCCCATTCAAGAACTGGCCAATGTGGATGAGTCTGTTGAGAGTATTTGAGACAATGATTTATATTACAATGTAAAACAAGATGCACCTGAGCTGTGCAGTGGTTAATGTGTTTATTTCTCATGTGAAGGTCAGTGGTTCAAGTCTGGAACAGAGGCAGTCCAGTTATCTATATAAGTAGATATCTATTTATCTATATAAGTAGATACCCAGTTCCCTCTAAAGCTGAGGAAGGATAGGTGCTAGGTGTGATGTTGACCACAACAGCTTTTAGTGTGCTGTCATGTCAAGGAAAATGTAGGAACCACCTGTGGCCACTAACTGCGAGCTGGTCAAGCACCTGTCTTTCAGCTTCATGAAGGGTGTCTCCTGTGCAGGATGCAAGGGCTGTGAGTGGAGGTAGTCTGCCTTGCTCTGGATTAGTTGCTAGGTTTGTCTTCTGCTTTGTTGATCAGTTTCAGACTGTCTTCCACCTCCTCACCTCTGCTATTTGTTTCCTGGTAGCCCCATTTGTCAGAGTGGCTGTTAAGGTCTCCAGCAACTATGCAGTTTGTGGCTGTTATTTCCATGCTCTCTAATGACAGATTTTTGTATGGCAGGCAGCATACATAGATTCTGATGCTTTCAGTTGGCGTTGTTAAGTCCATTCCTAAAGTTTCTGACTGGTCTCTGGTATTCACTGTTAAGACAAGATTTTACATAATTTTATTAAAAAAAGAGTGTATACAGTTTGGTCCCATGTATATGTCACATCACATAATGAAAGTAATTAATATATATTTGTCATGACTTTCTTGGTCTATGAACTTGACTGTTTTTGCAGTTAATGTTTCATGAGGAATATGAGACAGCGGCTTCAAACCAGAAATACATTTCTTAAGCTCAGTGTTTTACATTCATTTCTCTACTGTCCTGTCTTTTTCATTAGGATATTTCTTTGCATGGCTTTACCAGTTTCTCTGTGGATATTCATTCATTCATTTGCATGTCCCTTGTGGAACTTTGCCTCCCTAGCAGCACTCCTGTAGGCCTCTCGGTTGTAAGCAAGATGCCCTGCTGCTGATGCATCCATTTGCAGATCATCAACGATGTCTTGCAGCCATCTTCGCCTTGGTTGTCCTCTCTTTCTTTTTCCCATTATGTACCCTTCCAAGATGGTCTTCTCTAGATTATCATGACGTTTAAAGTGTCCAAAATATTTAAGTTTGTTTAATCCTCTTTACTAGCCAGCCTTCTTCAATATTAAATTTTCAGTTAAAATTCACTTGTCCAACAAACATTATCAACTTTATCTTGCTAAACTCCACTTTTTCATCATCTTATCCACTTTACCCTGTTAACCTTCAGTTATTATTCAACACATCTTATCCATTTTCTCTTGTTAAACTTCATTTGTGCTCAGTGCACCTCATCCACTTTCTCTTGCTAAATTTTTTTTGCTCAATGCACCTTATCTCTTTCTTCTCTTTTACTTTGAATGTAATAGTTTAATCTTACACTCTTTGATATGTTTTCTTCCTAATTTAATTTGTATACTTGTATTAAATCGAGTGTGTAGGAAGAATGAAAGATGGAGTGATGAAGGGCCTGCATGCCCAATTCTTTACCCTTTTATCATTCATTCATTCACTATCCAGTTCCTCCTGCCAAACTTCATTAGTGCTCAACACACCTCATCCACTTCCTCCTGCTAAACTTTTGTTGCTCAATGCTCCTCATCCACTTTCTCCTGCTAAACTTTTGTTGCTCAATGCACCTCAACCACTTTCTTCTGCTAAACTTTTGTTGCTCAATGCACCTCATCCACTTTCTCTTGCTAAACTTTTGTTGCTCAATGCACCTCATCCACTTTCTCCTGCTAAACTTTTGTTGCTCAATGCACCTCATCCACTTTCTCCTGCTAAACTTTTGTTGCTCAATGCACCTCATCCACTTTCACTTACTCAACTTTTGTTGCTCAATGCACCTCAACCACTTTCTTCTGCTAAACTTTTCTTGCTCAATGCTCCTCAACCACTTTCTTCTGCCAAACTTTTGTTGCTCAATGCACCTCATCCACTTTCTTCTGCTAAACTTTTGTTGCTCAATGCTCCTCAACCACTTTCTTCTGCTAAACTTTTGTTGCTCAATGCTCCTCAACCACTTTCTCCTGTTAAACTTTTGTTGCTCAATGCTCCTCAATATTTTCTCCTGCTAAACTTCTCCTATCAAAGGAGAAGTAAGACGCCTCCTTACCTCCGTCAGTCTACGGGACACCCTTGGGCAAGGTGGAGTACCCGTATAGCCCCCCGATCAGGGTGACGTGAAGCCATGGGAGCAGGTGGTGGATGGAATGGGAGAGCAGCTGATAGATAATGTTGGTTATGGTCACCATTCTATGATGGTAGGCAGATGATCTCAATGTAGGGACAATGGCTACGATCACTGACTAGTACAGTCACTGCCCGGAAGGAAAGCAATGGTAAACTACCTTCTGGAAACATACCAAGAAACCCAAGCAGCAATCATGGAAAGTCAAATAGGAAAAAGATCTGGTGGTGAGTCCCCCAGGCCAGATAGATCTAATTTTAACACTGGGGAAGAGTGTGAGGCAGAGGTCGGTACTAGTAATTGTGATGACGGACAAAATCCTGACGGTGTTACCAAGGAAAACCCCTGTATCAAACTAAAAAGAAAAATAAGAGTAGGAACATGGAATGTAAGAAGTATGTATGAGGGAAAATATCAAGTAATAAGTGACGAGATGAAAAGAACGCGGATACACATTTTGGGAATCTGCGAACATCGATGGAAAGGATCAGGACACTTTAAGAGCGAGAATGATAATATATTTATATATTCTGGCGGAGAAGTAGGAGGAAAGAATGGAGTGGCTTTTTATTTGGACAAATCAACATCAAAAGCATTACTAGGCTACAATCCAGTAAGTGATAGAATCCTAACAATCAGACTTAAGGGCATTCCTAGAAATGTAACAGTCATCCAGGTATATGCACCTACATCAGCAGCAGAAGAAGATGAAGTAGAACATTTTTATAACACACTGCAGACGACAATGGACCAGGTACGGAAAAATGATATTGTATTTATAATGGGTGATTTTAATGCAAAAATTGGTACAGAAAGAGCAGAAGATGAAGGACATGTTGTAGGGAAATTTAGCATAGGACACAGAAATGAGGCAGGTGACAATCTAATGGCGTTTTGTATGGAAAATGAGCTAATGATCGCTAACACACTTTTTAAACAACATCCAAGAAGACTTTACACATGGACATCACCTGATGGGAAAACCAGGAATCAAATAGATTACATTTTAGTGCAGAGAAGGTGGAGGTCAAGCATAACATCAGCAAAAACTTTACCAAGTGCTTATTGTGACACGGACCATGAGTTATTAATAGCAGACATGAAGATAAAGATAAAAAAGATAGTTATGGGATCAAGACCACTCCGCTTTGACCTTACAAATATACCACAACAATACGGTATAGAAGTGAAGAACCGTTTCGAAATCCTGATGGCTGTACAGGAAGAGATGACACCAGATGAATTGGCTACGCAGGCCAAAGATATCTTAGTAACAACAGCTAAAGACATGGTTCCAGTAAAGAAAACACAAAAGAATAGATGGATCACAGCAGGTACACTAGAACTGATAAAACAATGTAGAGAAATGAAGACGCAATGGAGAGTGACAAACAACAACAAAGATAAATATAAAACTTTAACAAAAGAAGTACGAAGAAACATAAGAAAAGCAAAAAACAATACATACAAGATTGTTGTGAAAGAATAGGAGAACATCAGAGGTGTGGAAGAGATAGTGAAATGTTTAAAGAAATGAAGACATTGACGAGAAATGTCACACCTAAGCTAAATGTAATTTGTGATGAGATGGGGAATACCCTGACAGAGACAGAGGAAATTCTGGAAAGATGGAAGGAATATTGCAAAAGAATGTATGAAACAACCGACTGTGGAAGCAGAAATCAACAGTGTGAATTATTATTGGAGGAGAAAGAACCCGAGCCAACAATGGAAGAAGTTTTATGGGCAATAAAGAGTCTGAAAAATGGTAAATCACCAGGATGTGATGAGATAACCGCTGAATTTATTAAAGCAGGAGGAAAGGAGTGTGCAACAATCTATCATGCACTATGTAAAAAGATATGGCATTCAGGTATTTGGCCAAAAGAATGGAAAAGAACTGTATTCATACCACTGCCAAAAAAGGGTAACCTGAAATTATGCACCAACTACAGAACTGTTGCCCTGATTAGTCATGCCAGTAAAATTCTGTTAAAAATCATAATGGGTAGACTTCGAAAGAAAATAGAAGAAGAAGTCAATATGGTCCAAGCTGGCTTCAGGCAAGGAAGAGGATCAAGAGATCATATATTCAATCTAAGATTAATAATAGAGAAATGCAGGGAGTTTAATGTGAATCTATATTTATCCTTTATAGACTACTCAAAGGCATTTGATTGTGTACAACACCAGAAACTTTGGGAAATAATGGAAAAAATGGGATTTCCAACACATTTGATACAATTAACATCACTGCTGTATTTAGACCAACAAGCAGCAGTAAGAATAAATGGTGAAACAACAACTTGGTTTGACATAAAACAAGGGGTCCGTCAGGGGTGCATATTGTCACCCTACTTATTTAACTTGTATACTGAAAATATAATGAGGAATGTTAGAGAAGATGTAGACAAAGAATATTACGATGCCATAACAGTTGGAGGTTATGAAATACCAGAGATTAGATATGCTGATGACACAGTATTGCTGTCCATAAGAAGGAATGGAAAAACTAATTATGTCAGTCCGCAAGAACAGCGAAGAGCAGAACCTCTATCTTAATGCAAAGAAAACTAAAGTGATGACAACTGACAAAACAAACAAGGCAACTGAAATATGTATCAGTGAGGAAAAACTGGAAGAAGTGGAGAGTTTTGAATATCTTGGATCACTACTAACTAATAATGGAGATACAATGAGGGAAATTAAAAGGAGGACATCTATTGCTCTTCAGAAAGTAAAACAAATAAAGAATCTGTGGAGAGGAGCAGACAGAACCACAAAAATAAGATTTTTAAGGGCATGCATCTTTCCCATCGCAACATATGCCTGTGAGACCTGGACACTTAACAAAACAGCTGAGAAGCACATAAATGCCTTTGAATGTAAATGCTATAGAAGAGTTCTCCAAATATCGTGGACACAAAAAAGAACAAATATATCTATACTACAAGAGCTTAATATTGAAGAAGGCTGGCTAGTAAAGAGGATTAAAGAGAGAAAACTTAAATATTTTGACCACATTAAACGTCATGATAATTTAGAGAAGACCGTATTGGAAGGATACATAATGGGAAAAAGAAAAAGAGGAAGACCGAAACGAAGATGGCTGCAAGACATCGTTGATGATCTGGAAATGGATGCAGCAGCAGCAGGCCATCTTGCTCACAACCGAGAGGCCTACAGGAGTGCTGTTTGGGAGGCAAAGTTCCGCAAGGGACATGCAAAGGAATGAATGAATGAAACTTCACTTGTGCTCAACACACACTGTCCAGCTCTTGTATAAAAAAGACTAAATAAAATGCTATAAAAGTACAAATAAAAAGCTGGCCTAGACTCACATTGTTGCTGTAGAAGGTTCTGAGGTAATCACCCTGAAGCAAGCTCCAGCTACAACCAACACCATGCTGATCACAGTTGCCCATCTCAGACCTGAAGATGCAGGAACATCATTTTAGATCATCCTTCCACTTTCAGCAAGTCCATAGTCACCTTGACTTCTCATTAACATAGTATACCCCCCCCCCACAAAGAGTCAAACAACTGACTATTGCCAACCACATAAAGAGAGTCCAATGACTGAACCACATAAAGACAGTCCAATGACTGAACCACCCAGTACACCTGCATTTGTTTCATAACAATGAGAATTCTTATAGAGGCAAATTTCCTCCACTGCGAAAAAAGAAGATAAAGGCTATCCTTTCCTCATTCACAAGATTTTTTTTTTTTTATGTAGCCAGTTTCTAGTACACTTTTCAAGTACTCGCTAAATGGTTTCAGTCAACCACAGTTTACTAAGCCTGAATTATCATATTTCCCACAATGTAAGATATATTTTTCAAAAAGAAAAATAACTGAGAGAGGATTTTCTGTTAACAGCTATTAAACAATGTCACACTGGTGACAGAAGCCATCTGGCACTTGAGAAATCCTACATACAGGAATATGGGATGCTTAAACCACATGGTCTGAACAAGAAATTCAGCTGTAACTTAACAATTCCTTTCTCCACAATCATACTGCATCTCTATTAAGTTCAGCTCTTTCCTCACCTACAACTTATATTCCAGAACCCTCACTCTACTAGCCCTCTATCCAACCACATTCATCTATTCCACCAACCCTTTTCTCAGCTTGATTACCATTATATCCCTCTCTCTTCTTTCTGCCTTCTCCACTCCCTCTTTACTACCAACCTCTTCATTTAAACATTTATGATACTCCACCGCATGCACTCTTGGACAGAGTTTCTTTCAAGTCACAGCTAAATGCTCCCTTTTTAAAAAAATTTTTTTTTCATTCATATTTCTTGTACATTATTAACATGAATTTATATTTTATCTTCTTTCCCTATTTCTTTTCCTGTATGTTTTTTTTTTAATGAAAAAGGTGTAAACCAAAATGTTAGTGCTATATGCTCATTAACTAATAAAGCTGTTCCTACTTTTGTTTTAAATAGTTTTAAAATGTTCAAAAGCTATACTGGGTTGACCTCGGTGTAGGTCGGTGTGAAAATAATTCTGCCCAAGTGCAAAGTTGAACTAGGGACCTTCTGATAGGCACGCGAGTGCACCAACCACTACACCAATGCAGCACCCTTATCCTAATTTTTAAACCACTAAAGTCAGACCATCAAAAACAACATAGCAGGCAATTCAAGTATCAGTATAAACCATATTAAGGTTATGAGGTTCCACGAGTGACAGGTGCATAGGCCTAGACCAGTTTGATGATACTGTGGTTTGTGAGCTAGTCAATAAACCCCAAGAAAGTTGGCCCATGCAGGTTAATTGTGAGTGTGGATGTATATATGTTTGGTTGCATTTTAGAAAGCTCAGTTTGGACCAAAATCCTAATGGGGGAAAGGGGTATAAAAAGTTCATGGAAAAAGTTAAGTTTTTTATTTTTCTTCCAAAATATTCTTTGCCAAATTATAGGTGCATCTTTAACACAGTGCATCTTATATGTCAGGAAATCAGTAATTTAATCTTAATCATGGAAGTAAATTCATCATAAATCTGATGTACCATGAGAGCCACATGGATCCTACTTAAAGATTATGTCTAAGACCCTAGAATCATCAAACTACAAACATAATCAAGAGAATCACATTAACCCTACCACAAATTCTCATAAATTATGTAATCACCTTTAACCTGTAGGAGCCAAGGAAAAAACAACCCTGTGAGAATGTATGATACTGGCCCCCAGTTCTGGAGCCAAGCAATGGTCGTATCACTCCAGCCAAAGGCAAGCTCACTGGAAGTTGATATAGGACCCCACGTATTCCAAATTGCATTTTGTGTGAAGCAGTACAGACCAAATATAAGTAGCACATACCATCGTCGTTTGTATACCTGCAGAAGTAAAAAATTAGTTTCTAACTAATTTGTACAATAGCAGGTTTTTATATTTTTCAGTTTTATATTTTCTTGATGAATGTCTTCTATTTTGTATGAAGTATTTTCTAAAATACCAGCTTTGTCAGTACAACATTCAGTTCTTTATACTTCTTTTTTTTTTAATGCAAAATTAAACATACTCTATAAACATCAGTGGAAACTAAATATTAAGTGAAATTGTTTCTTCCCTTATTTGCTGCAAAAATCAATCTTTACAAAATTCTCATGTCCTGAACCAAAGTGAAAACTGACTATCCTCCATACAAACTGAACATCATCATCCTAATGGCCTGATTCTCCTCCATACAAACTTAACATCACCATCCTACTGGCCTGATTCTACTCCATACAAACTGAACATCACCATCCTACTGGCTTGATTATCCTCCATACAAACTGAACATCACCATCCTACTGGCTTGATTATCCTCCATACAAAATGAACATCACCATCCTACTGGCTTGATTATCCTCCATACAAACTGAACATCACCATCCTATTGGCTTGATTATCCTCCATACAAACTGAACATCACCATCCTACTGGCCTGATTCTGCTCCATACAAACTGAACATCACCATCCTAATGGCCTGATTCTCCTCCATACAAACTGAACATCACCATCCTACTGGCCTGATTCTACTCCATACAAAATGAACATCACCATCCTATTGGCTTGATTATCCTCCATACAAACTGAACATCACCATCCTACTGGCTTGATTATCCTCCATACAAACTGAATATCACCATCCTACTGGCTTGATTCTGCTCCATACAAAATGAACATCACCATCCTACTGGCTTGATTATCCTCCATACAAAATGAACATCACCATCCTACTGGCTTGATTATCCTCCATACAAAATGAACATCACCATCCTACTGGCTTGATTATCCTCCATACAAACTGAACATCACCATCCTATTGGCTTGATTATCCTCCATACAAACTGAACATCACCATCCTACTGGCCTGATTCTGCTCCATACAAAATGAACATCACCATCCTAATGGCCTGATTCTGCTCCATACAAACTGAACATCACCATCCTAATGGCCTGATTCTACTCCATACAAACTGAACATCACCATCCTATTGGCTTGATTATCCTCCATACAAACTGAACATCACCATCCTACTGGCTTGATTATCCTCCATACAAACTGAACATCACCATCCTACTGGCTTGATTCTCCTCCATACAAACTGAACATCACCATCCTACTGGCTTGATTCTTCTCCATACAAACTCTGCATCACCATCCTACTGGCTTGATTATCCTCCATACAAACTGAACATCACCATCATACTGACCTGATTATCAGTTTCACGTATTCTCTTTTTTTTTTCTTTTTAACTGGCAATTTACCAGTGACTGCTGATTAATGTGATCACTGCAATAATTATTCAGTTTTGACAATGGATGAGAAGTGAATTTAGAACTAATGAAGATCATCTTGCAGAAGAAATATAGAGGCTAAGATCAGAATCATAAAATACACTTCAGGGCCATTCAGGAAAAACTATCCATGGACAGTGCAAATGAAAGAATAAGAAAATCTGACCTCCAGATACTCATAACATTTCTTTCCTGTTCATTTTTCTTTTGAATTCAACCAGCCAGTTACATTTATTGCACTGTCTCATTTACATGGGTCTCATTTTTATGTACATTATCACGTTTTAATATGAAGCTTTAGCAGCTGTGTTTACAGATGTTGTCTGGTTAACTTTGTCTACCAGGTACATACTCTCAGTTCTCAAAGACATTTTTCCTAACACAGGTGTCAGGTACTCAGTTTTTTTTTTTTTAGAACTGGTTTGGCTGAAGCAAGAATGAGCCAGTTTATGACCATCTTTAGCTGAGAAGACAAATCACTACCAGTCATCTCATCTACACTTAAGCTTACATCTAAGTGAAAGTGATTCAAACAGTAAAATAAAATCAAAACTTCATAAACTGAATCAAGTTTTTACTCATCTGTTTCAACTTACATGAATTACAGTCTGTTCCACAAGAGCTGTATAGAAGAAAGTAAATGATCACTGGCTGAAGATCCATACACTAAGAGAACACATAAATGTACTGAATATAATATTTGATAAGGGTGACAAAAGAACTCACTATGAATGCCTGTAACTTATATATAAGTAAAAACTGTACCTCCTACTCTCAGATTTCAAAGGGCATGAGTTCTCTGTCTTTATCTATACTCTAAAAAGATTATAAAAGACTTATCTTATATCTTATATCCTTCCCGTGCCGTTAAAACATCACATAGGGCTCGCAAAGTAGTTCGCCAATTTTTCCTGTCTTCGGCAAGTCTTTCAACCTCATCAAAGGATTTTATGCCTGTTAATTTGGCCTCTCTTAACAATATCCTCTTCAGAGTTTCACGCGATCTGCCTCTTTTTCTTCGGCCTTTTGTGTTCCACTTGATAGCTTGCTTTGGGATTCTCTGATCATTTCTTCTCATCAAGTAACCAACATATGTCCATCTCCTTTTCCTGATCACCCATGAGACTGGTTGTTGTTCAGTCATCTGTCTTATCTCTGCATTGTTCTTGAATTTGTTCCACTTGATGCCGAGTATTTTCCTTAGGCATTTGTTTTCAAAAGAGTCTAATTATAAAAGACTGCCAATAATTAAAAGCACTTGAAGTGCATGTGTGTTTTCTTTTATTTCTTCAGAGTGTGTATGTGTGGGAGGGAAATGGTGCACTTCTCTCTCTCTCTCTCTCTCTCACACACGCATGCACGCGCACACACACACACACACACAGAGGAATGAGGACATCATCTATTGTATGTGGTTCAGAGACATGTCTGATGACAAGACAATAACACAGAGGATACAAACATTCATAAACTACTGTTTGAGGATTCTAAACATAAAATGGCAGGACAAGGAGGTCTGGTAAACAGCAGGACATGACATGTCTAGAAAACAGAGGTGGACTGGTCACACACTGAGGAAAAGCAGACACCAGCATAGCAAAGCGGCATGGCACCCCCCCCCCCCCCCCCCCCACCCCAGAAAACCACGGAAGACCCACAACTACTTGGAGAAGGGAAATTATGAAAGTGCTCAGAGATAAGGGTTACACAGGGAGGGAAACAGAAAACAAATCCAAGAATGGGGATGACCAGAGAGACTTTATCTGTGGCCTATACTACCAAAGCAGTGACAGGCAATAATGATGATGATGATGATGATCATCATCATCATCTACTGTACTCCAACTCATAACTGCTCTTTTTTTCCACCACATATATTTTAAGAATTTTGTTCACCTTCTTTCTGTTTTCTTTCCTATTCCTCATGCCATTAACTTATGTTGTCTCAAATGGGTGCATTGTAGCAGTGAAACTAGTGCTCATAACAAAGTTGTTACTCACACTACTGGAGTCCAAGATTCTGCTTCCAGTCAACCTCTTACAATTTTTTTTTTCTTTCATATCTTGAAATGCTTGTTTCATATACTGTCATGACTGCTTCATATACTGTCATGACTGCTTCATATACTGTCATGACTGCTTCATATACTGTCATGACTGCTTCATTTATTTCATTTATTGTCATGACTGCTTCATTTATTTCATTTATTGTCATGACTGCTTCATATACTGTCATGACTGCTTCATATACTGTCATGACTGCTTCGTATACTGTCATGACTGCTTCATATACTGTCATGACTGCTTCATATACTGTCATGACTGCTTCATATACTGTCATGACTGCTTCATATACTGTCATGACTGCTTCATATACTGTCATGACTGCTTCATATACTGTCATGACTGCTTCATATACTGTCATGACTGCTTCATATACTGTCATGACTGCTCCTATGTATTCTGCTGTCTCACTATTTCATTACACTTCCTCAAAAAGTTCCAGTTGTCTGTCTGTCTGTCCGTCCGTTCGTCCGTCCGTCTGTCTCCTCTCTCTTTCTCTCTCTCTCTCTCTGCTTAAATCAGAGTGTGGAGTGTATGGACAAGAGATAAGTTTATTTTTTATTTATGTAATCATTTAATGTGTCTTCATGATTATTATGCTTAATAACAAATGCCGAATAACTTACTGAGTGAAACCTGTATGATGAAGGACAGAATGTCAGAAGGGCCTGCATGCCCAATTCTTAACCCTTTGAAAATAAAGTATGTTCGTTCATTCATTCATTCTCTCTCTCTCCCCATGCACACAAATACACTCCATGTGCTAACTTCCATGCAACCTCATTGCTGATAAAAGCCATGTTATTTATGTGATCTCATTTTTTTTCACTGATACTGTAATTACATTCAGAAATCCCCTCCCCCCTCACCCTTCCCACAACACACACACATATCACAACAGCCTAAATCTAGAACATAATTCAAAGAAAAAGAAAAAGAACAGAACTACTGACTCCTTGAGGTCATGTTGTAAGAAATGGATGTAGAAAGATTTTCTCTTATTGTGCTAGAACACCCACCAGTTGTAGCCCAAGTCTGGGAGATGAGGATTCAGATCCCCCCCTCCCCCCAACCTCATCCGCTACATTCTTCTTGATTCCCACCTGTAATTCAGCACCTTGTGCTGCCTCCACAAGGAAGCTGAGACGAAATGAATCATTAACTTGCTCTCAGAGAGAAAGAAGCATGATGATGATTATGATAAAACTAGTACTAGTAAAGTATAAGCAGACAGGGGAGTATGATTTGGTTTTACAAAAAGAAAAAAAAAAAAGAATAGAAAGAGGAAGGAAATGGGAGAAATGACAACAAGTGATAACAAAAAGAATATGCAAAAAAAAAAAAAATCAGATGATGATACACTTATCTTTCATCAAAAGTTTGTTGCATTAAATTTTTTTGTGTTTTCATTATCTCCTATCATTGTTTCTCTCCCTTATTTCTATATTTTTATCTTCCTGTAAAACTGAACTATACACCTGTGTACCTCTGCTCTCATAGTGTGCCCTGCCAATCTGAATCCCGTCATGTCTTGCTGTAACTATAAAGCTGTAAAGCTAATTTCTTTGCTGGTGATGATGTGGTGTAGACATAACAACACAGGTATTGTATCAGAAAAGGTGGAGTTCCACTGGTGGCTTTTCTCATTTTCCTGAACAAATCTAAGAGTCTAGCTTCTTAGCAAGCTCCACACAATAACTAATATGAAATAAAACATCAAATTCCTGGAGGACCATGCGGAAGCAGGATACGGTCATATTTTCTCATGATCTTCTTCTTCTTCTTCAGCATTCAAGGAAAGGTTGGTCATGCTAAATCTGCAGCCCTGTTGCCATGACAAAGTCCGCCATCTTCTCCAGGTTAGAGTGGGAGTCCTGCAGCTTTCCCTCTCCCTCAGGCCAGATCTATGCTCGGAGGTTTGACTGGAAGTCCTACAGCTTTTTCTCTCCCTCAGGCCAGATCTGTGCTCGGAGGTTTGACTGGAAGTCCTACAGCTTTTTTTCTCCCTCAGGCTAGATCTGTGCTCGCAGGTTTGACTGGGAGTCCTGCAGCTTTTTCTCTCCCTCAGGCCAGATCTATGCTCGGAGGTTTGACTGGAAGTCCTACAGCTTTTTCTCTCCCTCAGGCCAGATCTATGCTCGGAGGTTTGACTGGAAGTCCTACAGCTTTTTCTCTCCCTCAGGCCAGATCTATGCTCGGAGGTTTGACTGGAAGTCCTACAGCTTTTTCTCCCTCAGGCCAGATCTATGCTCGGAGGTTTGACTGGAAGTCCTACAGCTTTTTCTCTCCCTCAGGCCAGATCTATGCTCGGAGGTTTGACTGGGAGTCCTGCAGCTTTTTCTCTCCCTCAGGCCAGATCTATGCTCGGAGGTTTGACTGGGAGTACCACTGCTTTTCCTCTCCCTCAGGCCAGATCTGTGCTCGGAGGTTTGACTGGAAGTCCTACAGCTTTTTCTCTCCCTCAGGCCAGATCTATGCTCGGAGGTTTGACTGGGAGTCCTGCAGCTTTTTCTCTCCCTCAGGCCAGATCTATGCTCGGAGGTTTGACTGGAAGTCCTACAGCTTTTTCTCTCCCTCAGGCCAGATCTGTGCTTGGAGGTTTGACTGGGAGTCCTGCAGCTTTTTCTCTCCCTCAGGCCAGATCTGTGCTCGGAGGTTTGACTGGGAGTCCTGCAGCTTTTTCTCTCCCTCAGGCCAGATCTATGCTCGGAGGTTTGACTGGAAGTCCTACAGCTTTTTCTCTCCCTCAGGCCAGATCTGTGCTTGGAGGTTTGACTGGGAGTCCTGCAGCTTTTTCTCTCCCTCAGGCCAGATCTGTGCTCGGAGGTTTGACTGGGAGTCCTGCAGCTTTTTCTCTCCCTCAGGCCAGATCTATGCTCGGAGGTTTGACTGGAAGTCCTACAGCTTTTTCTCTCCCTCAGGCTAGATCTGTGCTCGGAGGTTTGACTGGGAGTCCTGCAGCTTTCCCTCTCCCTCAGGCCAGATCTATGCTTGGAGGTTTGACTGGAAGTCCTACAGCTTTTTCTCTCCCTCAGGCCAGATCTGTGCTTGGAGGTTTGACTGGGAGTCCTGCAGCTTTCCCTCTCCTTCAGGCCAGATCTGTGCTCGGAGGTTTGACTGGAAGTCCTACAGCTTTTTCTCTCCCTCAGGCCAGATCTATGCTTGGAGGTTTGACTGGGAGTCCTGCAGCTTTTTCTCTCCCTCAGGCCAGATCTGTGCTTGGAGGTTTGACTGGGAGTCCTGCAGCTTTTTCTCTCCCTCAGGCCAGATCTGTGCTTGGAGGTTTGACTGGGAGTCCTGCAGCTTTTTCTCTCCCTCAGGCCAGATCTGTGCTCGGAGGTTTGACTGGGAGTACCACTGCTTTTCCTCTCCCTCAGGCCAGATCTGTGCTCGGAGGTTTGACTGAGAGTCCCACTGCTTTTCCTCTCCCTCAGGCCAGATCTGTGCTCGGAGGTTTGACTGGGAGTCCTGCAGCTTTTCCTCTCCCTCAGGCCAGATCTGTGCTCGGAGGTTTGACTGGGAGTCCTGCAGCTTTTCCTCTCCCTCAGGCCAGATCTGTGCTCGGAGGTTTGACTGGGAGTCCCACTGCTTTTCCTCTCCCTCAGGCTAGATCTGTGCTCGGAGGTTTGACTGGGAGTCCTGCAGCTTTTCCTCTCCCTCAGGCCAGATCTGTGCTCGGAGGTTTCACTGGGAGTCCCATTGCTTTTCCTCTCCCTCAGGCCAGATCTGTGCTCGGAGGTTTGACTGGGAGTCCCATTGCTTTTCCTCTCCCTCAGGCCAGATCTGTGCTCGGAGGTTTGACTGGGAGTCCCACTGCTTTTCCTCTCCCTCAGGCCAGATCTGTGCTCAGAGGTTTCACTGGGAGTCCCATTGCTTTTCCTCTCCCTCAGGCCAGATCTGTGCTGGGAGGTTTGACTGGGAGTCCCACTGCTTTTCCTCTCCCTCAGGCCAGATCTGTGCTCGGAGGTTTGACTGGGAGTCCCACTGCTTTTCCTCTCCCTCAGGCCAGATCTGTGCTCAGAGGTTTCACTGGGAGTCCCATTGCTTTTCCTCTCCCTCAGGCCAGATCTGTGCTCGGAGGTTTCACTGGGAGTCCCATTGCTTTTCCTCTCCCTCAGGCTAGATCTGTGCTGGAGGTTTGACTGGGAGTCCCACTGCTTTTCCTCTCCTCAGGCTAGATCTGTGCTCGGAGGTTTGACTGGGAGTCCCACTGCTTTTCCTCTCCCTCAGGCCAGATCTGTGCTGGGAGGTTTGACTGGGAGTACCACAGCTTTTCCTCTCCCTCAGGCCAGATCTGTGCTGGGAGGTTTGACTGGGAGTACCACAGCTTTTCCTCTCCCTCAGGCCAGATCTGTGCTGGGAGGTTTGACTGGGAGTCCCACTGCTTTTCCTCTCCCTCAGGCCAGATCTGTGCTCAGAGGTTTGACTGGGAGTCCCACTGCTTTTCCTCTCCCTCAGGCCAGATCTGTGCTCAGAAGTTTGACTGGGAGTCCCACTGCTTTTCCTCTCCCTCAGGCCAGATCTGTGCTGGGAGGTTTGACTGGGAGTACCACAGCTTTTCCTCTCCCTCAGGCTAGATCTGTGCTCGGAGGTTTGACTGGGAGTACCACTGCTTTTTCTCTCCCTCAGGCTAGATCTGTGCTCAGAGGTTTGACTGGGAGTACCACAGCTTTTCCTCTCCCTCTGGCCAGATCTGTGCTCGGAGGTTTGACTGGGAGTACCACAGCTTTTCCTCTCCCTCTGGCCAGATCTGTGCTCAGAGGTTTGACTGGGAGTACCACAGCTTTTCCTCTCCCTCTGGCCAGATCTGTGCTCAGAGGTTTGACTGGGAGTCCTGCAGCTTTTCCTCTCCCTCAGGCCAGATCTGTGCTCGGAGGTTTGACTGGGAGTCCCACTGCTTTTCCTCTCCCTCAGGCTAGATCTGTGCTCGGAGGTTTGACTGGGAGTCCTGCAGCTTTTCCTCTCCCTCAGGCCAGATCTGTGCTCGGAGGTTTCACTGGGAGTCCTGCAGCTTTTCCTCTCCCTCAGGCCAGATCTGTGCTCGGAGGTTTGACTGGGAGTCCCATTGCTTTTCCTCTCCCTCAGGCCAGATCTGTGCTCGGAGGTTTCACTGGGAGTCCCACTGCTTTTCCTCTCCCTCAGGCCAGATCTGTGCTCAGAGGTTTCACTGGGAGTCCCATTGCTTTTCCTCTCCCTCAGGCCAGATCTGTGCTCAGAGGTTTCACTGGGAGTCCCATTGCTTTTCCTCTCCCTCAGGCCAGATCTGTGCTCAGAGGTTTCACTGGGAGTCCCATTGCTTTTCCTCTCCCTCAGGCCAGATCTGTGCTCAGAGGTTTGACTGGGAGTACCACAGCTTTTCCTCTCCCTCAGGCCAGATCTGTGCTGGGAGGTTTGACTGGGAGTCCCACTGCTTTTCCTCTCCCTCAGCCAGATCTGTGCTCGGAGGTTTGACTGGAGTCCCACTGCTTTTCCTCTCCCTCAGGCCAGATCTGTGCTGGGAGGTTTGACTGGGAGTACCACAGCTTTTCCTCTCCCTCAGGCCAGATCTGTGCTGGGAGGTTTGACTGGAGTACCACAGCTTTTTCTCTCCCTCAGGCCAGATCTGTGCTGGGAGGTTTGACTGGGAGTCCCACTGCTTTTCCTCTCCCTCAGGCCAGATCTGTGCTCGGAGGTTTGACTGGGAGTCCCACTGCTTTTCCTCTCCCTCAGGCCAGATCTGTGCTGGGAGGTTTGACTGGGAGTACCACAGCTTTTCCTCTCCCTCAGGCCAGATCTGTGCTGGGAGGTTTGACTGGGAGTACCACAGCTTTTCCTCTCCCTCAGGCCAGATCTGTGCTGGGAGGTTTGACTGGGAGTCCCACTGCTTTTCCTCTCCCTCAGGCCAGATCTGTGCTCAGAGGTTTGACTGGGAGTCCCACTGCTTTTCCTCTCCCTCAGGCCAGATCTGTGCTCAGAAGTTTGACTGGGAGTCCCACTGCTTTTCCTCTCCCTCAGGCCAGATCTGTGCTGGGAGGTTTGACTGGGAGTACCACAGCTTTTCCTCTCCCTCAGGCTAGATCTGTGCTCGGAGGTTTGACTGGGAGTACCACTGCTTTTTCTCTCCCTCAGGCTAGATCTGTGCTCGGAGGTTTGACTGGGAGTACCACAGCTTTTCCTCTCCCTCAGGCTAGATCTGTGCTCGGAGGTTTGACTGGGAGTCCCACTGCTTTTCCTCTCCCTCAGGCCAGATCTGTGCTCGGAGGTTTGACTGGGAGTACCACAGCTTTTCCTCTCCCTCAGGCCAGATCTGTGCTCGGAGGTTTGACTGGGAGTACCACAGCTTTTCCTCTCCCTCAGGCCAGATCTGTGCTCGGAGGTTTGACTGGGAGTACCACAGCTTTTCCTCTCCCTCAGGCCAGATCTGTGCTCGGAGGTTTGACTGGGAGTACCACAGCTTTTCCTCTCCCTCAGGCCAGATCTGTGCTCGGAGGTTTGACTGGGAGTACCACAGCTTTTCCTCTCCCTCTGGCCAGATCTGTGCTCGGAGGTTTGACTGGGAGTACCACAGCTTTTCCTCTCCCTCTGGCCAGATCTGTGCTCAGAGGTTTGACTGGGAGTACCACAGCTTTTCCCCTCCCTCAGGCCAGATCTGTGCTCAGAGGTTTGACTGGGAGTACCACTGCTTTTCCTCTCCCTCAGGCTAGATCTGTGCTCAGAGGTTTGACTGGGAGTACCACAGCTTTTCCTCTCCCTCAGGCTAGATCTGTGCTCAGAGGTTTGACTGGGAGTACCACAGCTTTTCCTCTCCCTCAGGCTAGATCTGTGCTCAGAGGTTTGACTGGGAGTCCCACAGCTTTTCCCCTCCCTCAGGCCAGATCTGTGCTCAGAGGTTTGACTGGGAGTACCACAGCTTTTCCCCTCCCTCAGGCTAGATCTGTGCTCAGAGGTTTGACTGGGACTACCACAGCTTTTCCCCTCCCTCAGGCTAGATCTGTGCTCAGAGGTTTGACTGGGACTACCACAGCTTTTCCCCTCCCTCAGGCTAGATCTGTGCTCAGAGGTTTGACTGGGACTACCACAGCTTTTCCCCTCCCTCAGGCTAGATCTGTGCTCAGAGGTTTGACTGGGACTACCACAGCTTTTCCCCTCCCTCAGGCTAGATCTGTGCTCAGAGGTTTGACTGGGACTACCACAGCTTTTCCCCTCCCTCAGGCTAGATCTGTGCTCAGAGGTTTGACTGGGACTACCACAGCTTTTCCTCTCCCTCAGGCTAGATCTGTGCTCGGAGGTTTGACTGGGAGTACCACAGCTTTTCCTCTCCCTCAGGCTAGATCTGTGCTGGGAGGTTTGACTGGGACTACCACAGCTTTTCCTCTCCCTCAGGCTAGATCTGTGCTCAGAGGCCTGAGAAGACTGGACAGGTTTGCAGGATGTGTTCTAGTGTCTGGATACCAAACCCACAGGGACACTCATTTATGTGTGACATTTTTGAGGTGACAGTATTAGCTAAATGAAAGAAAACATACAGATACAATAAAATATAACATTTACAGTATAAACACTTCACCTGGTGAAACAGCTGAATCTGAATTCTCTGAAGAAGGCAAAGTGGGTGTAACAGTAGGGTAATAGTATCCATTACTAAGATCCCCTGTCGTGTCATCATTATCATCACTGTCCTCTGACACCAACTTCTGCTTCAAGTCATCTTTACTGGGCATGATGTTAATGGCTATTTCCTCAAAACCAGTTCTAAGATAACAGAATAAGAAATGAAAAGAAAAAAAAAATGAGCTGCAGTCCTGTTTTGTTTTCTAACACAGACTTTGGGGGTGAAGACATTGTCCATTTCAGCAATCATAAACCCATAGCTGGCTTGCCAGAGTCAGGGTTCGTGAACCACAGCTGACCAAAATCTTGTCCAGCCTCTCCGCTGGTACTCCCAGCAACAGGCCTAGCCAGGCCAGGGATCACCATAGTCTCCATGGCGTAAGGAGTCTGCTAAAGATGTGTTGCACACTTCCTGCTTTTTAAATGCTCTCAGGGACTGACAAAAAAATAGCTGCCATAACCCACTCCCAGGCCGACATATTGCTGTGCCTCAACACCATCACAGCATTGGCTGCAAAAAACACCAGCTTGCAGTTGCAGGGAGATACAAGACAAGACAACACAGGCTTCACCAATAAATTCACTGCTGATTCTTCATGAACTGCTACAATCTCAACATCTCTTATCTACAACTCAACAACAGAAACAGACTAACAAATATGCAGTAAACAATGACAAAAGAATTCTTACCTCGACACCTTGAACTACATAAAAGTTAAAAGATTAAAAACTCATTTACTCACCCCCTTGTGAGAATGAAAGAAATGATCCACTGTTAACAAACTCTTATATCCTCATCTTCCATTTTCAGTGGAGCAGTTTTTCTTAAACTCCACTCCTAATTAATTAAACTTTATCTAGTAAACTAATTCATGTCCACAGCTGCAATCTAATGTCATTCTCTGAGTTGGTAGATAACATTCATTAAACTATGTGGTGTAAAACTAAAATGTCAGCAAATGGAATAGATCAGAAGCAATGAGCTGGCTTTACAAAGCAAAGAAAGTGGATTCAAATCTGATTCAGGACTGCATCAGTCAACCCTGGCCTCAGAATGGGGCTTACGTCATTTCTGACCTACTTTTGACCTACTGTTGAGCAATATTTTTAAGTTTGCTTCCAGGATCTCTATGAAGAGGCTGGACAGAAAGGACAGAGTCTTGGCCAGGTTTAGTTCACTATTCCCAGTAACCCAGCCACTTCTCTAACACCATCACTGTTCACCACCGCTAAACTGGGATATTAGAGGAGCGGCACACTTTCAGCATTGCTAGAAACAGTCAAGCCAGTAAAGCATGCAGAAAGAATTAGAGCTAAAGTAACAGTTAAAGAAGTGGGCAGATGAGCTTTTGCTGTGGCATGCAAGTAAGCCATGGAGAACCAAGGGCAAGTAATAAAAACAAGACCACTGTAAAACTTGGCCAGAAAAGGATTACGATGGGCTTCAATTAAGTACAATTAGCAATGACCATATCAAACATTTTTAACATGTTACTCTGAAAATTAGTTCTGCCAGACAGAACAGCGAAGATGCATGCTTAAGCACTAGCGCTAAACAGGGACTGGCTAGCATAGTGGTTAGAGCACTCGTCTAGCAACCAAATGGTCGAGGGTTCGAATCCCCAGCTGAGCGGGGGATTTTTTTCTGACCAATTTTCTGACCCAGCCTCATAAAATTGGTAGCAGAGAAAATCTGGGAAGGAAAGGCAGCAAGGAAAGGAACTGGCCACCCTAGCTCATAAGCTGATGGCTCAGCATAATGAGGTCTCTAACACTTCATCCCCTACGGCATTTGCTATGGGACTATCTTTACCCATCTATCTTATCTTTACTAAACAGCAGTTTGCAGTTCAATTCCAGGAACTGGGTTAGCTGATATGGGTGAGTGGGTGCTAAAGGCGGGTGAGGCAGGGGGATAATGTAGGATGGGGAAGGGCAATGAAAAAAACAACTCACAGAGCTCTAGAAGTCATGACTTGTTGGGGTCCACCCCCTAACAGTACTTCAGAAGTGTAAAAAACTGAAACACTTGTCTGGAAAGCTGTTGAGTTTGTTTTGCTCTCTATGTTAGAAATTTTACTGCATTATAGTAAGATATGATTTTTTTTAATGATTAAAATATAATCAAAGATTAATTGAAAATACTGTATTAAACAAAATTTCTTACACACTTTATGTAAGTGTATAAAAAAAAAAAAGCCAAATACAACAGCTGTCTTGCTGAAAAAAAAATGTGAGTTAAATTTATGTAAACATTTCGGTGTTTGAAAAGGTGCAAGCCCAGGTTCCTTCCTTCTTGTTAGCACTCTTCTCTTATTTTAATGTAGTACAACCCCAGATTCCTTCCTTCTTGTTAGCACTCTTCTCTTATTTTAATGTAGTACAACCCCAGATTCCTTCCTTCTTGTTAGCACTCTTCTCTTATTTTAATGTAGTACAACCCCAGATTCCTTCCTTCTTGTTAGCACTCTTCTCTTATTTTAATGTAGTACAACCCCAGATTCCTTCCTTCTTGTTAGCACTCTTCTCTTATTTTAATGTAGTACAACCCCAGATTCCTTTCTTCTTGTTAGCACTCTTCTCTTATTTTAATGTAGTACAACCCCAGATTCCTTCCTTCTTGTTAGCACTCTTCTGTTATTTTAATGTAGCACAACTCCAGACTCCTTCCTTCTTGTTAATACTGAGATTAATGGCAATAGAACTCAAGCTTTGACTGTGCACTTACACCACCTGCTTCTTGCCCTTTTCTTAATGCTGTCCATCCTCACTACAATAAAATTGCCCTTTTCTTAATGATGTCCATAACTTTTCCATACTTTATGTGTATGATTCTTGGTTCACCCAACATATTTCTTACTCTTCTTTTTGTCAGTTCATAACTTGACAATCCATTCCTTCTTTCTGCTTTTATGAATTCTAAATGTCGTTGTTGCATTATATCTCCCAGAACTGTAAGCATGACATACTTGACAGAAGAAGCAGCAAAACTGTTAAGTATAAGCACTGTACCAAACTGGGAGCAGGTCACAGGAGTTAAATTAAAAGATTCAGAATAGACCCAAAAAAGGCCAGCATCCCTGCAGTCTCCATCAACATGGAGGATCAGAACAGGCTCTGCTCCATTAACCAGGCTCACCCTGTTACCAGAACCACCGAAAGAAACATAGGACCTGTTCTGAGCCAGGTCTGCCTGACCCCTCTCAAAAGAACACTTGCTCCTTAAACACAAATTTTCTTCATTCCTTATCATTTTCTCATTCATTATCCACTTATATCTCACTGCACTGACCTTAACTGCTAATATGATCAGTTTGCTGTTCTGTAACTGCACTTTCCAAGACCAAAATTTTCTTATGACATGTCCTTCTAGGTTTATTTTCTCACTTTGTCAGTGAAATCTTCAAACATGACAATGCTTAGGTTCCTTGACTTGCACAGTTAGAGGAAGCAGAGCAGAGGTTCTCAACATTCCAGATCCCAAACCCTCCTTTTTCAACCCAGACTGGTCCCTGAATCTTCCCCTATATCACCATCCAAAAAATAAAAGATTTTAACTACTGTACATGTTTATACAGAAGGGAAAAAACTCCTCCCCCTACACTTAAAATTACCCCCTCCCACCCCTAAACTGAGAATCACTGAAGCAGATCTTTTAGTTAACAGTTTCAATTACAACTCTAAACAAAATCAATTACAACTCCTATATACAAAATTAACATGAAGGAATTGATATCACAAGGAATGAAGAAGCAATATAACTAAAAAGATATGCATTTGTAGTTCTTTTTTTTTTCTTTTTTGGAGTGGGAGGGAGAGGATGAGGAGAACAAATGTTCACCTTGAAAGAATGCAGTGCTGTGATGATCAATCAAAATATGAAAAAAAGATCACAACTGTCCAACAGTATCCTGAAAGATCTTTCAGCATAATCCATCCTGTCAATAATGAAATACAATGGCACATCCTGAATGAGGATTATCCTTAGTGATTAACTCAAATAACAATTTAAGACAAAATCAGAAAAATATATTTTTAAAAAATGAAAAAAAAAACACATGCATGCACACATACACGCATACACACATACACATGTGCAGACACACATAAGCACAATAGGCAATTCCAAAATCACTCTCTGATTAGCTGGTAAAATAAAAACTAGTTGACATAGCAATACTGTGAATTTCCTGTTAAAACCAGTGAAGTTTTATCATGCTAACTGTCAAACCACAATCCATTTTATTCAGATGTGCATGAGTAGTGAATGAGTAAACATGGACCCTGTAAATGGCATTCATTCCTGCCAGCTGTGAGGTCCATGGTGTGATACATTTTATGCAAACACAGCATAACTGAGGTTCATCAATGACTGCATCAAATGTAGGTGATAACATTATGAATGACAGTTCTGTAAGGGATTGGTGCACAAAACTTAGAGACAGGTGTAAAGATCTGCATGACATGGAAGGACAAGGATGGTAGTCAAATGTGACCAATGAACTTGTTAACAGAAATCAACGAAGTCAAGTGTGAAAAATTTTGTCTCATGATTTCTGATCTTTCTGATGAATTTCCTCACATTTCAAGGACTAGTCTTGATTGAACTGTCACAGAGATATTGGGTCACCAACGAGGAGCTCATGGATAGAGTAAACAACTATCTGGAAACCCTAGCAACACCATTCTTTTATGAGAGATTGCAAAAACAGGTGCCATGGTTTGACAAGTTTTGGGAGGCAACTACATGAAGAAATAATGCTGTTATGTATGTAAGTTTTGTAAATAATACATTTTTTCCCCTCTCTATTTGTGGCTTTTTTTTTAACAGCCACTTGGAGGTTTGATTTTGGAATACTGTTTGTATTTTTTATAAACTCAAGTAAAAGACAAATTACTTAACAAAATACCAACCCTAGTAAGGCTAACTAGTTCTCAGTCAAACTTCAGGTTAGAGCAAAACAAAAAAAAAAGAAAAAAAAAGGTGAAAGTCAAGAGCCCTTGTTCTTTCACTGATTGACAGATCTTGGATGGGGGGTTTAATCTGCATTCACTGTCTAACCATTAGGTTGATATCTAAGAAGAGATAAACAGGGTCTCATGCACTCAGAAATGCTAAGTGATAAACCAACTGTTCGCATTTCATCAGTGACCTAGAGATCAACAAAGAAGGTTTATAAACCTAATCAGCAATTTGTTATATACAAAATAAAAGTTAATAGATTATGTGATGAAGTATTTCTGATACATTTATCAGTCATGGCCATTTCACATATTTAAAGTGTAAAGATTCTTCAGTACCCAAAGTGGTGCAACAGGTAGTGACATGATCATGGAAAATACGCAGACAAAACATCTCCATTATTTTTTTTGTTTTTTTTTTTGTTTTAGTGTTTGCTGTAAATATGTAGTAATATGTAATAAATAATACACATAGTAAATAAGTAATACACAAGAAATTCTAATGTTGTAAGATCCTAATTTCCTTCTTTCCTTCTGGAAAACAAGACCAAGAGGTATACCAAAACAGAGATGGAGAGACAACACAGAAAAGCATATAAAGGAAACTGGTGCCACCAAATAAAGAGAGCAGATCAGGAATAGGGAGGAATGGAGGCAAACAATCTACAGCAAAGAGCCTCAGTGGGCTGGAAAGTGGAGGAATAATAATAATTTCCTTCTGGATAAATTATGTAATACATACATACACATATACAATATATATATATATATATATATATATATATATGTATATATATTACTAGGAATACAAGAAGCAAGATGGACAGGACAAGGCAGAAGGAAATTAACAACACAGCACACAGAAGATACAATAATATGGTCAGGTAAAGAAGATCTTCATGAAGGAGGAGTAGCATTGATTATAACAAAAGAAGCATCAAGAGCATTGCTGAAATGGACCCCAATAAATGAGAGATTATTATATGCACGGTTCAACTCAAGATTCACGAAGCTGTCTATTATAGTTTGTTATGCACCAACAGAAGCAGCTGAAGAGGAATTAAAAGAAGATTTTTACAACAGCCTCCAAGCAACAGTAGAAACAATACCCAAGCATGATATGCTACTCATCTTGGGCGACTTCAATGCAAAAGTAGGTGAAGGAAATGAAGATAGAAGAAGAATCATGGGAAGAGAAGGAATTGGAGAAATAAATGAAAATGGAGAAAGACTGTGCAGTTTCTGTGAAGAAAACATGATGACCATCGGAGGGACAATTTTCCAACACAAAAACATCCATAAGGTGACTTGGAGGTCACCAGATAAAACCATAGAAAACCAAATCGATCACATACTAATAAACAACAAGTGGAAACGGTCACTACAAGATGTACGAGCAAGGAAAGGAGCAGATGTAGGAAGTGATCACAACCTTCTGGTAGCAAAAATAAAACTAAAATTAAGGAAAGCCAAAATCGGAGAACACAGAAAGATACATTTTGATACAAGCAAACTGATAGACCAGCAAACAAGAAATGAATTCTCAGTAGTACTTAAGGACCGCTTCAGTGTCCTACAAGACGAAGCAGAAATGTCCATATTAGAGTTCAATAAAACACTACAGGAAACAGCAAAAGAGGTGCTGGGATATCGGAAAGGGAGAAAAGAGGAATGGATAAGCGAGACCACATGGGAAAAGATAGAGCAAAGAAAAGAAATCAAGAAAAAATTACTGAACACCAAATCACAACGGCTTAAAGAACGAGTTTTAAGTAATTATGCACAAAAAGACAAAGAAGTGAAGGAATCATGCCGTCAAGATAAACGTCAATATTATGACAATTTAGCAGAAACAGCAGAGAAAGCAGCATATACAAATGACATGAAAACCATATATAAAATCACAAAGCAGATGACAGGTAACTTCAACACAAGATGTGAAAGTGCAGTAAGAACACAAAATGGACAACTGGTCAGTGGAGAAAGAGAAAAAATTGAAAGATGGAGGGAACACTTTAACACCCTACTAAACAGAACACAAGCAGCACAAACAATAAACATACCTGAAGCAAAAACGGAACTAAACATCAGTACAGGACCAATAACAATAAATGAAGTAAAGGAGGCGATAAAGAAGCTAAAATCAGACAGGGCACCAGGTGAAGATGAAGTGACTGCGGAGATGTTGAAAGCAGAAGAAACAGAAACACCAAAACAACTTTGCCGGATATTACAACAAATTTGGGATTTAGAAAAAGCCCCAGAGGAGTGGAAAACTGGTCTTATAGTAAAACTACCAAAGAAGGGTGACCTCAGAGATTGCGGGAACTGGAGAGGCATTACCCTACTGCCTCTCACCAGTAAAGTATTTTGCAGAATAATCATCAACAGAATTGTACCAACACTTGAGGAAAAACTTCGGAAAGAGCAGGCAGGATTTAGGAAAGGAAGATCATGCATAGACCACATATTTGTACTTAGACAAATATTAGAACAGGCAAATGAGTGGCATAGCACAACATATGCATTATTCATAGATTTTGAGAAAGCCTTTGACAGTGTCAACAGAGATGCACTGTGGAAAATCCTAAGATGGCATGGCCTCCCCCATAAAATAGTTAATGTAATCAAAGCCCTATACGAGGGTTTTCAGTGCAAAGTTATCTGTGGAGAACATACCTCCAGCAGCTTTAGGGTACAAACAGGAGTGAAACAGGGATGTGTACTATCACCAACATTATTTATCTTGGCAGTAGACTGGTTAATGAAGGAGGCAACATCAGACAAACGCAGAGGATTACAATGGACCCTTGACACAGTGCTGGAGGACCTTGACTTTGCGGACGACATTTGTCTATTATCAAGCAGTCACAAAGATATGCAAGATAAAATAAACAAGCTAACTCAGAATGCAAACAACATAGGACTAAAGATCAACGTAGGAAAAACAAAGTTAATGAAGCAAAATGTGAACAACAGAAATGTACTCAGAGTAGATAACAAGTTAGTGGAGGAGGTCAACGAATTTGTATACCTTGGCAGCAGAGTAGTAGAAAATGGAGACAGCACAGAGGACATCAACAGCAGACTTACTAGAGCAAACCAGGCTTTTGCAATGCTGCAGAATATATGGAAATCAAAAAAACTAAGCATAAATATGAAAATCAGGATATTTAAGAGTAATGTTCTAAGTGTACTACTCTATGGAAGCGAATGCTGGAAAATCACCAAAACCATAGAAAACAAGTTGAATTCTTTCCAGACTAAATGTTTACGAAGAATTAGAAAACTATTTTGGCCAAACACTATAAGAAATAACATCTTATTAGCAGAAATGCAGATGAAACCACTGACAACAATTATTGAGGAAAGACGCTGGCAATGGTTGGGACATGTGCTCCGAATGACTGACAACTCACTACCAAAAATAGCACTAAGATGGACACCACAGGGGAGCAGAAGTAAGGGTAGACCAAAAGAGACATGGAGAAGAACAACAGAAAGGATGTTGAGCAATAGAGGGCTCACCTGGGCAAGAGCAGAAAAAAAGGCGAAGGACAGGCATTTGTGGAAAACCCTTGCGGAAGCCCCATGTGCCCTGGGCACTTAAGGTTCAGAGAGAGAGATGTATATATATATACAATATATATATATGTATATATATATAAAATATATATATATATCTTATATATTACATCTTACATCATTCCCACATACTGTTAAATGTCACACAGAGCTCACACTGAAGTTCGCCAAGCTCTCCTGTTTTCAGCGAGTTTTTCAACCTCATCAAGGGATTTTAAGCCTACTAATTTGGCCTCTCTTATAAAGCTAATCAGCAATTTGTTATATACAAAATAAAAGTTAATAGATTATGTGATGAAGTATTTCTGAAACATCACAGATAGAAAACGTTAGCGGGCACAAAACACTAGGTCTTATTACTGACCACCATCTGACCTGGAACTCTCATGTGCAAGGTCTAACAAAACTCATCGCACAAAATGTATACCAGTTAGCCAAAATCAAGCACTTCATCGATAAAGACACAAGGAGGATATATTACATATCACATATACAAACACATTTAGACTACTGCTCAACTATCTGGGATGGTTTCTCTGTGTCAAATACAAAGAGGTTATATTAACTTCAAAAGCGAGGAGTAAAGCTTATTAGTGACAAAGATCAAGCAAAAAACAGCTAACCACCACAAACGTATCAAAATACTGCCTCTTAAGAACAGGTTCCTCTTCAACAAAGCCAAGTTGGTACATTAAATTCTTTCACGGCATGCTCCGCCTTATCTATGGAACCTGTTTAAATTTAGCCCAAAGTGCAGCCAATGCTTGAACAACATAAATCTTCCAAAACCTTGACTTGACCTTTACAAGAAAAGTTTACTTATTCTGCTGCTCATCTTTGGAATACCCTCCCATCCTGTATTAAAAAATATAAACTATATACTCCTTCCTACAACTACAAACTTTTCCAATATCTGTTTGGTGTCGACTATATGCCTCCATGAACTGTAAAGCTTAAAAGTTATTTAGACTGCTCTTATAGACACCGAACTCATTATTCTGAATAGTAATGAAATTTTTGTTTGATAGATAGTCATTTGGCGAAAGAGGCAGAAAAAGCAGCAAAAACAGGAGACAGCAAAACTTTATATAACATACAAAAGAGGCTAACAGGTACTATTACATCTAAAGAAAGACTAATCCTTAGCAAAACTGGAACACTATTAACATCAAATAAAGACCAAAAGCAAAGATGGGCTGAACACTTCCAAGAAATACTCAATCGACCACACCCAAAAGAATTGTTAAACCTTGAAACTGACTTACCAGCCCCACAACTAAATGTCAATCTAGATGAAATTGAATTGCATGAAATTGAAACAGCAGTGAATTTAATGGCTAACAACAAAGCTGCAGGTGAAGATGAAATAACAGCCGAGATGCTAAAAGCTATCAATAGTGACAACATGAGACAACTACAGAGAATGTTTAACAAGATTTGGAAAGAAGAAAAGGTCCCTTCTAATTGGAAGAAGGGAATCATTGTGAAAATACCAAAAAAGGGCAACCTTAGTGACTGTAACAACTGGAGAGGAGTAACCTTAATATCAGTTGTGTCAAAAGTATTTTGCAAGGTCATTTTGAATAGACTCAAAGATATAGTGGATACTGCAATGAGAGAAGAACAAGCAGGATTTCGAAAAGGGAGAAGCTGTCTCGACCAGATCTTTACTCTCAGAATAATACTTGAAGAACATATTGAAAAGCAGAAACCATTAATACTGAATTTCATAGATTTTAAGAAGGCATTTGATAGCATACACAGAGATTCATTATGGAGAATTTTATGTCTATATGGAATACCATCTAAAATTGTCAACATCATTAAGGACTTATACAATGGATATGGTTGTGCAGTCAAGACAGAAGAAGGGATGAGTGAATGGTTCCAGATTGAAACAGGCGTGAAACAAGGATGTATACTGTCTCCTTTACTTTTTGGGATTACAATAGACTTCATAATGAAAAAATGCTGCACAGGTAACACAGGTATTGACTGGGTACATGGGACAAAACTAGAAGATCTTGATTTTGCTGATGACATAACTCTTATCAGTAATAATGTGAATTCCATGCAAGAAAAAACAGATAGCCTATCTTCACTGGCTAGCAAAATAGGACTTGAAATTAACAAGGACAAAACAAAAATAATGAAAATTCCCTTCAATCAAAATGGAAAAATACACATAGAAGGGACAGATATTGAAGAAGTCAATCAATTTGCATACCTTGGCAGCTACATAGACCAGGATGGTGACACTAGAAAGGAAGTTAGGATCAGAATTGCAAAAGCAGCATCAATCTTCAAGAATCTTGAGAACATATGGAATTCAAAAGTTATAAGCACAAAAACCAAGTTAAGACTATTCAATTCAAATGTAATATCCACCCTCATTTATGCATGCGAAAGCTGGAAAACAACTAAAGAAATAGAAAAGAAATTAGGCTCTTTTGAAAACAAATGCCTAAGGAAAATACTCGGCATCAAGTGGAATGAATTCAAGAACAATGCAGAGATAAGACAGATGACTGAACAACAACCAGTCTCACGGGTGATCAGGAAAAGGAGATGGACATATGTTGGCCACTTGATGAGAAGAAATGAGCAGAGAATCCCAAAACAAGCTATCAAGTGGAACACAACAGGCCGAAGAAAAAGGGGCAGACCGCGTGAAACTCTGAAGAGAACATTATTAAGAGAGGCCAAGTTAACAGGCATAAAATCCTTTGATGAGGTTGAAAGACTCGCCGAAGACAGGAAAAATTGGCGAACTACTTTGCGAGCCCTATGTGACGTCTAACGGCACGGGAAGGATATAAGATATAAGAAGATAAGATAGTCATTTATATGTGTATGTAGTTAGTCATTTTATGTGAATGTAGTTACTTTATTGTTAATTATGTTTGTTATATGAGCAGTATATTTGTAGAATGTCTGGAACAGAATGAAAGTTGTATGATAAAGGGCAGAATGTCAGACAGGTCTGCGTGCCCAATTCTTAACTCTTTTGGAATAAAGATCAATCAATCAATCTCTTAACAGTGTCCTCTTTAGAGTTTCACCTGGTCAACCTCTTTTCTTCAGCTTGCTGTGTTCCATTTGATAGCTTGTTTTGGGATTCTCTGGTTATTTCTTTTCATCTCTCTCTCTCTCTCTCTCTTTCTGAACCTTAAGTGCCCACATGGGGCTTCCACAAGGGCTTTCCACAAACATCTGTCTTTTGGTTTTTTTTTATTCTTCTGCCCAAGTGAGCCCTCTACTGCTCAACATCCTCACTGTTGTTCTTCTCCATGTCTCCTTTGGTCCACCCTTACTTCTGTTCCCCTGTGGTGTCCATCTTAGTGCTATTTTTGGTAGTGAGTCGTCAGTCATCCGGAGCACATGTCCCAATCGTCGCCAGAGCCTTTCCTCAATAATTGCTATCAGTGGCTTCATCTGCATTTCTGCCAACAAGATGTTATTGCTTACAGTGTTTGGTCAAAATATTCTTCTAATTCTTCATAAACATTTAGTCTGGAAAGAATTCAGCTTGTTTTCTATAGTTTTGGTGATTTTCCAGCATTCACTTCCATAGAGTAGTACACTTAGAACATTAAATATTCTGATTTTCATCTTTGTGCTTAGTTTTTTAGATTTCCATATAGTCTGAAGCATTGCAAAAGCCTGGTTTGCTCTAGTAAGTCTGTTGTTGATGTCCTCCGTGCTGTCTCCATCTTCTACTACTCTACTTCCTAGATATACAAATTCATTGACCTCCTCCAACAGCTTGTTACGCGTATCTACTCTTAGTGAATTTCTGTTGTTCACATTTTGTTTCATTAACTTTGTATTTCATACAGTCAGTAATTTGCATGTCCCTTGCAGAACTTTGCCTCCCTAACAGCACACCTGTAGGCCTCTCAGTTGTAAGCAAGATGCCCTGCTGCTGATGCATCCATTTGCAGATCATCAACTATGTCTTGCAACCATCTTCGTCTTGGTCTTCCTCTTTTTTTTTCCATTATGTATCCTTCCAAGATGGTCTTCTCTAGATTATCATGACATTTAATGTGTCCAAAATATTTAAATTTTCTTTGTTTAATAATCTTTACTACCCAGCCTTCTTCAATATTAAGTTCTTGTAATATGAATATATTTGTTCTTTTTTATGTCCATGATATCTGAAGAACTCTTCTGTAGCATTTACACTCAAAGGCATTTATTTGTTTCTCAGCTGCTTTGTTAAATGTCCAGGTCTCACAGGCATATGTTGCGATAGGAAAGATGCATGCCCTTAAAAATCTTATTTTTGTAGTTCTGCCTGTTATTCTCTGCAGATTCTTTAGTTGTTTTACTTTCTGAAAAGCGATAGATGTCCTCCTTTTAATTTTCCTCATTGTATCTCCATTATTTACTTACATATAATACTTGATGCCGAGTATTTTCCTTAGGCATTTGTTTTCAAAAGCGTCAAATTTGTCTTCCTTAGGCATTTGTTTTCAAAAGCGTCAAATTTGTTGTCTATTTCTTTAGCTTTTTCCGGCTTTCACATGCATTAATGAGGATGGATCTTACATTTGAACTGAATAATCTTACTTAGTTTTTGTGCTTATAACTTTTGAGTGCCATATGTTCTCAAGATTCTTGATGGTCAATACTGCTTTTGCATTTTAATTCTAACTTCCTTTCTGGTGTCACCATCCTGGTCTGTGTAACTGCCAAGATTTGCAAACTGGTTTATCTCTTCCCCACCTATTCCTTCTATGTATATTTTTCCTTCTATGTATATTTTTCCTTCTTGATTAATGGGAAGTTTCATTATTTTTGTTATTTCCATGTTAATTTCAAGTTTTATTTTCCTAGCCAGTGAAAACAGGGTATCTGTTTTCTCTTGCATCAAAATCACATTGTCGCTGATAAGAGTTATGTCACCTGCAAAATCAAGATCTTCTAGATGGGTTCCATGTACCCAATCAATGCCTGTTTTACCTGTAAACATTTTTTTTCATTATGAAGTCTATGGCAATTTCAAAAAAAGCAAAGGAAAAGTCTATGGCAATTTCAAAAAAAGCAAAGGAAAAGTCTATGGCAATTTCAAAAAAACCAAAGGAAGTAGTATGCATCCTTGTTATATGCCCGCTTCAGTCTGAAACCATTCGCTCATTTCTTCTTCTGTGTTGGGTGAACAAACATATCCGTTGTAAGATCCTTAATGATGTTGACAATTTTAGATGGCATTTCATAGGGTGTTTTTAAAGTCTCACTACACTTTCTATGTAAAAATGAAGAAAATGACGTCATTAAAAAATGTGCTGCGCAGTCAGTCATGAAGAAAAACACAGTGAATGGTTGTCATCTGCTGGAGTAATTTTTTGCACTCAAAACAGAATGGTGTTATCAACGGAAGAAAGAATTTTTTTGGTTGAACAAGTGTTTCGAAATGGCAGTCGATACACATAGATGGTTGTTCAAAGATTTATAGCAAAATTTCCTGATAAACAACCTCCTCATCGCACTACGGTAAGAAATTTGTTGAATAAGTTACATGATACAGGAACTGTGGAAGATGCTCCACGATCTGGTAGGCCTGCTATGTCTGAAGAAAAATGTCTAGATATCCAAGACAGAATCCTGAAAAGTCCATGCAAGTCCTTAAGGAAAATGTCGCAAGTAGTGAGTGTATCACTGAGCACAGTGCACAAAATTCTTAAACATTGGTTAAATTTTCATCCATACAAGATTTCTGTTATGTCTGAACTAAAAGAGTGTGACAATCAATCCAGCGTCAACTACTCCACGTGGCTTAAAGCATTTTTAGCTAAAGAAGAGTCAATTTTTGATTTAACATTCTTCTCTGATGAGGCATGGTTTCATCTATCTGGATATGTTAATAGCCAAAATAATCGTATATGGAGTAGTGTTAATCCCAATGCATTTCATGAAGCGCTGCTACACGATGCAAAAACTGGGCTATGGTGTGCCATCGGTAGAAAACGTTTAATTGGACCAATTTTCATCAACAACACTATAAATGCCAATCGGTACCGTACCGACATTCTGCAACCTTTTTTAGATCAGCTGAATGAACGTGAAATTGAGGAAGCGTGGTTCCAGCAAGATGGTGCAACTGCACACACAGCTAGAGCAACACACAGTTTTTTTAAAGAAATTTTCGCAAATAGTATAATATCTCGTGGAATTTGGCCTGCTCATTATCCAGATCTAAATCCATTAGATTATTATCTATGGGCTTTCTTGAAAGGAAATGTTTACAAAACTAATGTACAAACAATTGAGGACCTGAAAGAACCAATCAGAATTACCATTCAAGAAATAACAACAGACACGTTGCACAAGGTATTTGACAATATGTAAAGACGTGTACGGTCATGTCTTGAAGCCCGTGGTGGACATTTCCAACACCTGTTGTAATGAATATTTCAGTGGTACATTCCAGCTAACCAAAAACAGGGTTGTATCATTGCAGTCACTATTGTAACTAATTAAATGACTTTTTTGAGCACATTTTGTGATGACATCATTTACTTCATTTCTCAAATTTTTCTTATAGAAAGAGTAGTGAGACTTTAAAAACAAACTGTATATATATATATATGCCACCTACAACATATATATCAGTTTTCCAAAATCTACTTTTTATTTGGGGGGGGGGGGGGCTGAAGATTTACAGCAGTTACAACAGGCTGTGCAGGCTGGGTTTTTAATTTGCCCTGACAGAAAAAGAACTCAGACCAATCAGACCAATGTTCCCTCTAAGCTGTGCTGCAGCGCAGCCACTCACATAAAAACATCATTCCATGTATAAAATTTTATATGCTGCAGAAAATAAAACATAATAATCATAAGAATAAGAATAATAAAAATGCTACTTTTATTTGTTACTCTCCTGATGTTACTATGTGCCACAGTAGCACTGAAGATAAATATGACTGTGTTACATGAGTTCGTTTTCTTGATTTTTTTGGATTTTTTTTTTTCTATGAGAACCTTAAATTAACTTTGTAATCTGACATTATGATGCATATTTGCACACAAATTTATTTTAGAATATATTTGCACAAGGGTTCAAAATTTTATGCATGAACTGCAAAACCTTGGGGGTACATTGCCTTGAATCTTACCATGACTCAAACTCATGTTTCACTAGAAAGACACCAACTTTTAAAGCACATGACCATAACACTGTACTATTCAGTAAATAAGCTCTATGTGGTTATTTAATCTGTTAGTAATGTTAATAATTTACACTTAGTAGCCTTCCCTTCACCTTGTATAATTGAAATATTACATTTTTGTCTGGTTATTTAGCCAATGTAAATCTTGTTATTGTTTTTTTTTCTTCTTTAGCCCTGACATATTGTAAATTAAACAGCTTTACCTGTTATAAGTAAGTGTTATCAGAGGTGAGTCTGGTATGGTGATTTGTAAAGCAATCTGTTGCATAACACATTTAATGTTACAGACTGACAAAGACATCATTTTTCTGTTAAAGTAAATTAAACACATTTTTAAAAAAAAGAAATGTGTTACAGCTCATGAAATAAGAATACAGCATTTATGACAAGACAGCAGCTTATTGTAGTTTCTTACTAAAACAGTATAATGTTTATGAGGAGAATTTTATTTTTTTTAAAATCATAACAATTTACGAACATAATACCTTTTATGAAGTCAAAAGTTAAGTATTCTTAAGAACACTAATATTTGTTCACTTCCCTTGTCTTGTCATCTTCTTCGTGTACCCTTCTGTGTTGAGGGAACAATTAAACGTCTCGATAAGGATCGCGGTTTAATTTGTAAAAAAAAAATAGTATTGTATTTTAAAGTTTCTGTTCCTCTTACCTCCTGCACGGGCAGTCTCTCCCTCTGTTTCTTACAATCCTAACCGTGGATGCCTGTTACACACTGATTATAACTCTTACAGCAAACAAAATCTTCAGCACGGAAATAAATTTTCACATAAATGAACTACGAATACTTCGTTACGTCAAAATAGGAGCCCAAGACAGAAAACTGAAATATTGATCACCTTATTCAATGCTTCACCAGTTTGTATTCCTCCTCAATGGATCTAACTGTCAATGCTACAAAGACTTACATAAATCATAAGTAAATTCTTTGATGTATCAGAACAAATGTCTCGTACACAAATTTCGATCCATCTATTGGCAGGCGGACATTGTTTAGCATTCGATTCACGTCTGCTGTTTACTTACTTAGAGTAACGTCCCTCGATGATATCACATGATCGCAGGTCACATGATTTTGAATTGTAGGAGGGGTGATTGGTAAGTTCTCGGCACAAGGTACAACGGAATATATGTGGACAACTTTCAACTTTTTTGGGTTATTTCTCAGCATAGTCCCCTTCCAAGTTTATGCACTTAGTCCAGCGATCCTGGAGCATACAAATCCCTTCTTTGTAAAAATTAGAATTTTGTGCCAGTAGAAAGTGGTCTACAGCATGAATGACGTTATTATCTGAAGGAAATGTGCGACCACTGAGCTCCTTTTTGAGTTTGGTAAACAGGTAATAGTCCGAAGGGGACAAATCTGTGGAATAAGAGGAATGTTCAATAAGCTGGAAGCCGCATTCATGAATGGCAGCCATTGCCACTGCCGACTTGTGAACTGGAGCATTGTCTTGCTGAAAGATGACTCCTCTCGTCAATTTCCCTCGATGCTTTTCCTTCAGTTTGACCCGCAGTTGCTTCACAAGATTAGCGTAATAGGCCCCAGTGACCGTTCTGCCCTTTTGAAGATAGTCTACCAATAGCACACCTTCTGAATCCCAGAAGATGGAAGCCATCACTTTGCCTGCAGACAGAACCACCCTTGCTTTCTTTGGAAGTGAGGATCCATGATGTTTCCACTGTTTTGACTGTTCTTTTATTTCTGTTTCAAAATGATGAACCCAAATCTCATCCATAGTCACAAACTGCTGAAGAAACTTTTCAGAATCTGCAGAAAAATGGCCAAGTTTGTCTCTTGACATGCTGAGACGCTGCCTTTTGTGATCAGCTCCAAGAAGTTTCGGGGCCCGTCGAGCAGAGACCTTTGTCATTTGAAGATCATTGTGAATAATGGCATAAACACGTTCCTAGGAGATTCCCAACTCAGTAGCAATGTATCGCTCAGTTAGTCGTCGATCCTCCATTATCGTGTCATGGATTCTGCCGGTGGTTTCATCGGTGGTTACCGTTCTTGGTCTTCCTGGACGGGGATCATCTTCTAGACTCTCCCTTCCGTGTTTGAATTAAGCTGCCCATCTCTTCACTGTGCGTAAGAAGGGGCACTCTCCCCTAGAGTCTCTACCATATCCTCATGGATCTCTTTGGATGATAAGCCCTTGATGCAGAGGCAACGAATGACTGCTTGATGAGACATTTAATCCATTTTCTCAATTTCTGCCACCATTTACCACTTCAGTAGCCTGTAAAGAAAAATTGATTGCAGTTAATTTCTTGAAATTTAGTGTTTAATCTTACATTAACCTGCTCTACAAATGCACCTAGTATCAACTGTGTGTTTCAAGTATTTGCACCTTATGCCGAGAACTTATCAATCACCCCTCGTAGATACGTGTTGTATGTAGGTTAACTCTTTGGCTCAAGATTTCCACGCTCTGTCAGAATACATTGAAGGGAGCAATGTTGATAGAAAGAAACTGTGAACTGTACAAATATGGGTTGGGTTTGAAATATGCTACTTTTTGTTTTCTTATGGCTTTGCCTAAATATTGCTCCGAGCACTGATTCTCGTGGGTGTGTAAGAGCTATCATAACCGCCAGTGTAGTTTTTTGAGTGAAGAAGTTCATATTATTGAATGTCTTTGTCACAGATCGTGGAACGCACGGCTGCTCTAATGTTCTTACATCTTACATCCTTCCCGTGCCGTTAAGCGTTACATAGGGCTGACATAGTAGTTAGGCAAGTTTTCCTGTTTTCGACGAGTTTTTCAAACTCATCACGGAATTTTATGCCTATTAATTTGACCTTTCTTAACATTGTCCTCTTTAGAGTTTCACTTGGTCGACTTCTTTTTCTTCGGCCTTGTGTTCCACTTGATAGCTTGTTTTGGGGATTCTCTGATTGTTTTTCTTCTCATCACGTGACCGATATATGCCCATCTCCTTTTTCTGATCACCCATGAGACAGGTTGTTGTTCGCTCATCTGTCTTATCTCTGCGTTGTTCTTGAATTCGTTCCACTTTATACAGAGTATTTTCTTAAGCATTTGTTTTCAAAAGAGTCTAATTTCTTGCCTATTTCTTTAGTTGTTTTCCAGCTTTCATATGCATAAATGAGGGTGGATATTGCATTTGAATTGAACAATCTTAACTTGGTTTCTATCCTTCTAACTTTTGAATGCCATATGTTCTCAAAATTCTTGAATGTCGGTGCTGCTTTTGCGATTCTAACTTCCTTTCTGGTGTCACAATCGTGATCTTTGTAGATTGGTTTAATTCTTCAACAACTGTTCCTTCTATGTATATTTTTCCTTCTTGATTAATGGGAAGTTTCATTTATTTTTTTTTCCTTGTTAATTTCAAGTCCTATTTTCCTAGTCAGTGAAAACAGGGTATTTGTTTTTCCTTCCATCAAATTTACATTGTCACTGATAAGAGACGCTATGTGGTTATTCTGGACAGCAAACTAGAGCTGGCCAAGAACCTATACCACTTCACCGCTGGTGGTCCTAGTAACAGACTAACGGGGCAGAGTTTCTAGACCCATGGAAGTGAGGAGACTTGTCCACTTAGGGTCTTTGAGCCAGCCGCTTGATCCACTTAGACACTACGCGTGTGACTTTCAACAGCCTCACTGCATCGTCTGCGAAGAAGATCGTGCTGGCCGTTCAACACCGTCAAGACGATTATTATCAGTACTTTTCCGACAACTCCATAAGTAAACAAGGGTGGCACCAGGAATTTTGCTCCACCCCCAGTCCCCGCCCCCCCCCCAATGCAGTAGCATACCCAGACACTTCACCCAGTTTTCAAATTAACAGTTAATAGTTTAAAACACTCTGTGTTCAGTAAATTTTACCATAATCGAACATTAATTTGAAATAGCGTTAACAAAAATTTATAAGTGAATTTAAAAACCATCAGGTAAGCTATACATTTATTGCCGCTATCTATCTATCTATCTATCTATCTATCTATCTATCTATCTATCTATCTATCTATCTATCTATCTATCTATCTGTCTGTCTGTCTGTCTGTCTGTCTGTCTGCCTGCCTGTCTGTCTGTCTGTCTGTCTGTCTGTCCTTGTCTATCCATCTCTTTCTGTCTGTCTATTTACAAAAGATCAATATATTTGCTACTGTTTCTGCTACGAAGCGGTGCAGACATAACCTAAAATAGATCATATCAACCAGACACGACCTGATCCCCATCCTGCCTGACCCCCATCCTGCCTGATCCCCATCCTGCCTGACCCCCATCCTGCCTGATCCCCATCCTGCCTGATCCCCATCCTGCCTGACCCCCATCCTGCCTGATCCCCATCCTGCCTGATCCCCATCCTGCCTGATCCCCATCCTGCCTGACCCCCATCCTGCCTGATCCCATCCTGCCTGACCCCCATCCTGCCTGATCCCCATCCTGCCTGATCCCCATCCTGCCTGATCCCCATCCTGCCTGACCCCCATCCTGCCTGATCCCCATCCTGCCTGACGGAATGTTAACACGAATGAATTTCTTTAAGATCCGTGTCTCGCCCTTGCTCAAGTTTTTACCCCCTTCGACTCAAACTGATCAGTTATCCTCCACTCATAATAGCAGAATAAGAACACAAAGGTGAACATATGCAAATTACTCGTAAATTACATCAAACCGTTAAATTAACTTGGTTACAGTAAACGTATCACGTGTGAAGGGAGTGTTCGTTTTCTTATGCTAATTAAATTGTTATAGGAGCGTGCGACGCGCCAACTGATAGTGTTGAAACTTTCACGAAGAAAGAAAACGGGAATAACAAAGAAGCATGGAGAATGGTCATGTGAATAGTTCTTTTATATGTTACTGAAGAGAATTATACTCACATATGCATATATATGAAGCTCTAAAGAGGACATCGTCAAGAGAGGCCAGTTTAATGGGCATGATATCCCCTGATGAGATTGAAAAGCTCGCCGAAAACAGGAAAACTTGGTGGAACTGTCATGCGAGCTCTATGTAATATTTAACAGCACGGGAAGGTTGTAAGATGAAAGATACATATATAAGTAATGAGAGGAATATATATTACGTCAGTGTTCGACCGTGAATGAAATAAGGTGACAATGGATTGGGCATGTTATGAAGAATGATAGATGGATCCTTACCACGAACAGCTGTGATGTGGATTCCACAGCGTAAAAGAAGCAATGGGACGAGCCAAAGAGACGTACAGAAGAGAAAATGCTGATAAAACAAAGGCCTGACATGGGAGACAGCCCAGAAGACAAGAAAGGACAGAGAAAAAATGGAGCTCTCAACCAGCTTACCAGCAGCCTCTTGTGTCTTGGGCACTGAATGGACAAGATATGTGTATGTATATATATATATATATATATATATATATATATATATATATATATATATGTTGTATATGCACACGAAAAACAAAGAGCACAGTCATATAAAAAGATAAGATAAAAGAAAGAGAATTATTTATACAGATCATGCTTTTTTATGTTTAATTAGAGACAACAGCTCAAGGTTTCCCAACCTTTTTACTGCTTGCGACTTTCATTTGGATATTAAAATATATTATGTAGTCCTACTCCCTCTATATAACTCTAGAGAAAGGACGTTTATTTCCGTCTTCTAGCTCTAACTCTGCCTCTCCTCTTCTTACTCCCTCCCCCCATCCCCATCCCCTCACCCCCTCAAATTTCACATCGTTCTTCTGAAAAGGGAAGGTGGGGGGAGGAGAGGGACTATGAGACTTGCACTAAGAAACACTGCATTAAACTTCTTTTTTTTTCCCCAAATTCCCCCAGTCTAAACTTGGCTTTTGGCTGTCTCTTTGAACCTTTGGGTATTGTTACCTTCTTGTTATTATTGTTGCTAATGTTTCTCAAGGGTTTTCCACAAACGCCTGTCACTTCGCTTCCTTTTTTTTTCCCGCTCTTGCCCAGGTGAGCCCTCCGTTGCTCAACATCCTCTCTACTGTTCTTTCACGTGACTTCTTTGGTCTACCCTTACTCCTGTTCCCCTGGTGTGTTCGTTCCAGTGCTATTTTTTGGTAATGAGTCACCAGTCATCCCGAGCACGTACCAACCATCACTGGCGTCTTTCCACAATAACGGAAGTCAATGGTTTCATCTACTTTTCTGCCAGCAAAGTGTTATTTCTTATGGCTTTAGGGTTTCTTTTTTTTTTTTTTTTCTTAAAGAATGGATTTTTTAAAACTTGAGGTTATTTCTGAAACACAAATGTTGTTTTACGTTGAGCATCCAGAGTGTTAGTTGGTAATTCGTTTACTGTTTAGTAGCGTTTATTTTCTGATCACCGGTCCTCACTTGCCCGCGAGTTGATCTAGAAAGTTTGGCTGATGTAGTGCTCTCCATATAGTAAACCCTAAGCTGAAATATTTCTTTACTTTATACGAATTCATATTTTAGATGCAGCTTTGAATCAAGCAAATGTCTCGAAGAATGAGTGTATTCCTATTACCAGACATGCTGTCGCCAAAAGCATAAAAGGAAGCGAGTTAATATCTCAGCTGGAATAATGCTCCTTCGACAAGAATTATTTTTTATAACTATTGCGCGTTAGATTGTTCTGGCTAGGTTATACGAATGATGTTATGTTCCTAAATATAGAAAGAGTCAAATTTCTTCTTTTTTTTTTCCTTGCTGGCAATCTTGATTTTCTGGCAGGTTACATCTGGTGGTTTGCCGTTGCCTTCTTCACGGATGACAGAGAAGATGGTTAGATCGGGTTATCACTGACACTCTAAACACCACACTCACTGAAGCATTCCACTCCGACCAAACACTGAGACCTTTTTTTCAGATTGATCATAGCAATAATAACTTTCTGCTATGGCCGGGCTATTAACTTGTACAAACTGCCTGTAACTGCGAGCGGTTGTTCTTTGCAGCCGATGCTGTAGAGATATTGAGGCATAGCATCGTATCGGCGTGGGAGCAGGTTATGGCAGCTATTTTGCAGTCCCGGAGTACACCTAAAAAGCAGGGGGGTGTGCAATGCTTCTTTAGCAGACTCCACCACCATGGGGACTATGGTGATCCCTGCCCCGTTAGCCAGGCTAGGACTGTTACTGGGGGACAGCAGCGGAGAGGTGGGACAGGGTCTTGGTCAGCTATGGTTCGCTACCCTTGACGCTGGCATATCAGCCATGGGGCGCGGATTCCCTCATCAGACAGGCGCCTTCACCCCTGTCGAGCTATGAATGACACTTCTACATAATGGGCATGAACTGGAACTGAGTCAAGCCAAGAAATTGTTTCATATTTTTCAGGTTCAGGTGAATTCTGGTCTGTACTTGTTATCTGAAAACAAACAAACAAACAAGCAAAGAAACAAACAAACAAACAGCAACAACAACAACAATAACAAAATAGCGAGAGCTTATGTTTCACGTTGTTGTTTTGATTCTTCATCATCTTCTTCTTGTTATTGTTGTTGTTACTGTTGTTCTCATTCTTGTTACTGTTGTCCTTCTCCTCCTCCTCCTTCTTCTTCTTCATTTTGCTGTTGTTGTTCTTCTTGTTCTTTTTATTTTTATTATTGCTGTTGCTGTTCTTCTTATTCTGCTTGTTCTTCTTGTCTTCTTGTTCTTCTTGTTGTTCTTCTTGTTCTTCTTATTCGGCTTGCTCTACGTCTTGCTCTTCTTGTTGTCTTTCTTGTTCTTATTCTTCTAGTTATTCTTGTTCTTTTTGTTAGTCTTCTTCTTCTTGTTCTTCTTATTATGCCTGTTCTACGTCTTGTTTTTCTTGCTATTTTTCTTCTTCGTGTTCTTCTTCTTGTCATTCTTATTCTCCTTGTTATTCTTGTTCTTCTTATTCCGCTTGTTCTACGTCTTTTTCTTCTTGTTATTCTTGTTCTTCTTATTATTATTGTTCTTCGTGTTCTTCTTGTTCCTCTTGTTATTTCGTCCTTCTCATTCGTCTTCGTTCGCCACGACAAGCACGTTATCTGCGCTGTTATGCGCTGCACACACCAGCTCGGTGCATTTTTAGGACTTCCCTATTTCAGTCCCTATTCACTCAATCAGACCATTGTCTTTTTCTATGGAGCACCACTGGAAGCTATAACAGAGTCCTAGTCGATCCATGACCCGCAGACCTTATGCAAGTTGCCCAGCTGTCCCATTCAGTTTGGATACAATATTTGTTCCAAATATATTCTACGTTTTAAATTGTTGTTTTTAACGCTCTCTATCTCATCTGTCTGACTCTGTTACACAGGTTAATCGTTTTAAGCTGCTATTTTAAAGGATATGTAAGGAAACGCGCTCTTCATAAATTGTTTCTTCAAATAAATACGTGCATGTAGGACGGGAGACATCTTCACACTTAACTGGTGAATGTCTGCACCTTTCTTGTTCCCCGCGCCCTAACTGACAGCCCAGCTTTCGTAATGGTATCTCCAGTCCTGCAGGAAGAAGACTTGAATGTGAGTTATGTATACGCGTGGAACCTGGCTTTGACATTATGTATCTGTTCGTAGCTAAAGGCATTTCTTAGCAGTATCAGAGGTTTTCTGAGTGACGTGTCGAAAACCTGTCATTCAGCAAAGCCACTTCTCTCATACTTTGGGTGGTTTCTGTCTGTACAAGTTTGCTGCTTTTTGTGAAGGAAAAAAAAAAGATAAATGACTCGCTGAGTGTTTCGGTGTCAAGACAACACAGTATGACACATTGGATCTGTGTGTTTCATTGTCAAGACAACACAGTGTGATACAGTGGCTCTGTGTGTTTCAGTGTCAAGACATCACAGTGTGACACAGTGGCTCTGTGTGTTTCTGTGTCAAGACAACACAATATGACACAGTGGCTTTCTCTGTGTATTTCAGTGTCAAGACAACACAGTATGACACAGTGGAGCTGTGTGTTTCAATGTCAAAACAGCACAGTATGATACACTGGCTCTCTCTGTGTTTCAATGTCAAGACAACACAGTATGACACATTGGCTCTGTGTGTTTCAGTGTCATTTCAGTGTCAAGACAACACACACAGTGGCTCTGTGTGTTTCAGTGTCAAGACAACACAGTGTGACACATTGGCTCTGTGTGTTTCAGTGTCAAGACAACATAATATGACACAGTGGCTTTCTCTGTGTTTTTCAGTGTCGAGACAACACAGTATGACACAGTGTATCTTTCTTCAGAGACAGTGTAACATTTAACCTTGTGTGCGCTTGAAGGACAATTTTCTACACAAAAAAATGGACTGGGTTCATTGTTTTTGTGACTCGTAGAATTTCTGAAAGATTTCATTATAAAACTAAACACATACTCTGCAACTCGAGCAATACCTGAAAGATTTCATTATACATCTAAACACATAATGTGCGACCCGAGTAATACCTGAAAGATTTCATTACAAAACTAAACACATACTCTGCTATAGCAGTATAGGCTAGGGGTTATAACTAGGATAGGTATTTAGGAATTAATTAATAGAGTGAGTACCCTTGTTTGAGAGGTAGGTTGGTTGAGACCATTGAGCGGGGGTCTTGGGAAAAGCGTGCAGCATGGGGAAAACTGAGTGGATAGGGATAGTATAAAAACCTCCCACGGTTTAGTCAAAGAGAGAGCCTTACTTGATTGTTGTAGCAGGAGCCTTACTTGTTTGTATTGTAGGATGAACCTTGCTAGTTTTGATGTAGATGGAATCTCGTTTAGGAAGAGTTTCTTTTGTTAAGGGCAGGTTTTATGTAGTTGAGATTGGAAGAATTAGGTTTTATTGTGATGGCTGAGGTTTTTGGTGGAACTTTGTAAGTATGATTTTATGTGTATAGGACATTGTAAGGTTTCTGCCATATGGCGTAGAGTTCTCTCACGCCGGGCATTTGTTACTGTGAATTTTGTTCAGCCTGATGGCTACATTCCCATCATCATGATTTCACCCCTCATTTTGGTCCATTAATAAATGTATGTTGTCTGATGATAAACTACACCGATTGGCTTTGTTGGAATTCTCATTGTTGACCAGTTTGTTTTGGTTGGAAGACTGCCAAGTTATGTTAAGTTGTTGTATCTGGATTATTCTGTGGAGTTGGAAGCCTGAGTATCTTGTTGTATTTTCTCAGTGTATAATATAGAAAATTAGGTGGTTTTAGAACACCAACAACAAGAAGAAATTTATAAGTTGAAACTGTACTCCACAAGAAGATTTAATTAAACCAGTAGTCATACCATTTCAGTGGTCCCCTTTGAACAGAGAAATAGTAAATTCTGTTATAGTGATGCCGTGACCAGCCCTTTCTTTCACGGCCTGTCACAAAGTGTTTTAGTTGTTGCTCGTGGGCCGCTGGTTTCATGCACGGTCCATACTTCTAACTGTGAAGTCTTGGCAATTCTCCATTGGTGTAGTACACACAAAGTTTTGTCTATTGTTACCATGCCCTAGATTACGATTATCGATTGATGACCTGTTTATTTAGCCTCGTTTTTGTCTCTCGTGACATGCGCAGACTAGTGTTTTGGTCATTAGGGAATGCGTTGGTAGAGTAAGGATAGCTACCTTAAGTTTTGGAAGTTGCCTGCAGATAGATTAGAAGTGGATAGGTTTGTAGTTAGTTAGGGAATCAAGATTGGAGTTCGGTTAGTTAGCTAGCGTTCGAATTTCGGTTGGTAGTTCTGTCAGCATTGGCTTCCCGACATCTTCTGCCGGAGAAGAAAAGGAGTCTAGATTAGGAAAAGAGTTGAGTTGCATTGGCGTCCTTTTTCATTCAAATTGGCGTTAGGGGTGTGTTGACGAGTCTTTGTGGCGTCTACTCAAGGCGGCGACGATGTCCAGCTTGCTCAGAATCTTGGGGGGTACCTCTAGCTCCTGGGCCCTAGGCAGCATAGTGGATGAAGCCGTACCAGTAACTTGTATCCAGTCCAGTGAAGCTGATCCTGAACCAGTATCCTGCCAGGAACCAGTGCAGCTTGTACGGTACATTTCTCTGGTACTACGTAGGAAGGGACAGGTAACAATTTGTAACTTAACTGTGACCTCTGAAATTTCAGCAAGAAGTCAAGCCAAATCGTGCAGACTGAACATTATTAATTATAGCTCAAATAGTGAATGTTGGATTTATTTACTGTCATTCTCTTTGGAAGTTTGTTGGACAATTGAGTAGTTCTGATTCATCCAGTCACCAGACATTCATACAGAGAGATATAGTAACTTTTTGGACTCCCTTCAACTGTGAAAAAAAATTGTTTTTGGAAATGAACATTCTGTTGATTTGAAGTTGCCAGATATGCTTCTTCTGGATAGATTATCTAGAAATTTCAGGAACATTATTGTGTTTATACATTAGGGACAATTATTTTGTTCTGCTGCGGAATTTTTCTGGATTGCGATTAATTAGCATTTAGTTTACCATTTTGTTGTGATTTTGCATTAGCAAGGATGATATTGATATTTGACATTAGTGTATGTGTCATTAATTTGAGTTTCTTTACTCTGATAGGTGCTAGAAAACTGAGGATTCTTAGCTATTTTTTTTTTGGAAGATTGCCATTTGCTGTTGTTACGTATTTAATTAAAAAGTACAGCAATCATTCTGGTTAGTATTACACGAAAGTATGGTTGGATTAATTTGGGTAGATTGTATAATTCTAATATTGTGTTTTTTTTTTGTTTTGTTATAGATATTGGTTACATGTCTGAGTTTTTCCAGAAACAGTCTTTGCACTATGGAAGAGGTTAGGCTTTGTCACGCAGTGCATTGGAAATGTACCAGAAGCCCTGGAAGTATTATTGCTACATATGGGATGTCCCTGGGAGATAAGGCTACAGTTAGAGATTCTCTTAAGCATATTTTTTTTATAGATTATATAGTTCTTGTGCAGCAGTTAGTGAATGTATTTTTTTCCTCTGTTTATTTTTTGTATAACGGATTTATTAGTAGTTAGTTAGGATGGATGATAAATCATGTAGCCTTGAATAAGGTGACATTACTGATGATGACTTATCGATAGCCAATTGTTCTGGCATATACCATGTTCAAATTGGTTATTACCTGTGATGTGACAGCATTGCTTCGGATGTGACATTATTACCTCGGATGTGATGTTATGAGGAGATTACAAAAACAGGTGTAGTTCTCTGATTGGGTACCTAGCCCGGAACATGGAGATTCCATGTGACCGAGCTCAGGGTACAAATTACCAGAGGGGTCTTTTTTTTTAAGGACCTAGATATTACATTATCTTTTGTTGCGCGTACATGTGGTACATGGCACAATCCCTTTGGGGATAAATGAAGGCGGATTAGCCTAATACTCAAGTTCTGCCCATTCTGCACATGTGTAGCGTATAGACTCGTATGTTAAGAATGGATGATTGTATATGATACCTAAAGTTTTGCCTATTCTGCATATGTTTAATGGATATTTACATATGTTTAAGAATGGAGGATTAATATTTGTAACCCAGATGAACCTATTCTGCGTATGTACAGCATATAGCTGCATTTGTCGGTAATAGCAGATTATATACGGTACCAGAGTTTACCTATTCTATGTATGTGTATTGAGGAGTCACACATAATAGAAATAGATGACTGTATATGAAGTGGACATGGGCTGAGTATAGCCGAATGTCACAGGAACAGTTTATGGGTATAGTCAGAGTATGAAGTTCTATGTTGAGAGTCGATTATTATCTTTGAATTAGCCCGGAGTTATAATTTAGATAAGTAGATTGGTTTTTTGAGAGTTTTGACAGGCAAAACTCTACTTTTTGGGAGGGGGGAATATTATAGCAGTATAGGCTAGGGGTTATAACCAGGATTGGTATTTAGGAAATAATTAATAGAGTGAGTACCCTTGTTTGAGAGGTAGGTTGGTTGAGACCATTGAGCGGGGGTCTTGGGAAAAGCGTGCAGCATGGGGAAAACTGAGTGGATAGGGATAGTATAAAAACCTCTCACGGTTTAGTCAAAGAGAGAGCCTTACTTGATTGTTGTAGCAGGAGCCTTACTTGTTTGTGTTGTAAGATGAACCTTACTAGTTTTGATGTAGATGGAATCTCGTTTAGGAAGAGTTTCTTTTGTTAAGGGCAGGTTTTATGTAGTTGAGATTGGAAGAATTAGGTTTTCTTGTGATGGCTGAGGTTTTTGGTGGAACGTTGTAAGTATGATTTTATGTGTATAGGACATTGTAAGGTTTCTGCCCATATGGCGTAGAGTTCTCTCACGCCGGGCATTTGTTACTGTGAATTTTGTTCAGCCTGATGGCTACATTCCCATCATCATGATTTCACCCCTCATTTTGGTCCATTAATAAATGTATGTTGTCTGATGATAAACTACACCGATTTGTTGGAATTCTCATTGTTGACCAGTTTGTTTTGGTTGGAAGACTGCCAAGTTATGTTAAGTTGTTGTATCTGTATTATTCTGTGGAGTTGGAAGCCTGGGTATCTTGTTGTATTTTCTCAGTGTATAACATAGAAAATTAGGTGGTTTTAGAACACCAACAACAAGAAGAAAATTTATAAGAAGAAACTGTTTTAGTACGACGCAACACTACTTTAGTTGGCGCCAGGTATAGTAAATTCTATTACACTGCAACTCGAGCAATACCTGATTCAATTATAAGAGATTCAATTATAAAACTAAAAACATACTATGCGACTCGAGCAATACCTGAAAGATTCAATTATAAAACTAAGAGAAACCAACAGACAACAACTTTCAACCTCCCAGCAGGATATTGCACACTTTAAAGGCCGTCTACATCAATCCATCAGTGTCCATGCCAGAAGAGTGTCCAGATTAAAGAACACATTCTATAAATCTTCAATGTGTACGGAGAAAAAAGAGTAGAGATATTCAGAGATGTATGATTCACCTTTTATTCACTTTTTTTTTAAAGTGTGAGATGGACTATCAAAAGATAGCAATAGGATGAAAAGGTAGAAATGTGAAACAAACAGTAGCAAATCAATATTTCGGCGATATGCCTTTATCAAGGACGACGAAACTAATGAAAAAAAAATGGCACTTGACTGGCAGAGGTCCTTTTAGTTAGGATGTCAAATAAAAGAATTAAGAATCGAAACCCGGCCTTCATTCATTCATTTGCATGTCCCTTGCGGAACTTTGCCTCCCAAACAGCACTCCTGTAGGCCTCTCGGTTGTGAGCAAGATGGCCTGCTGCTGTTGCATCCATTTCCAGATCGTCAACGATGTCTTGCAGCCATCTTCGTCTTGGTCTTCTTCTTTTTATTTTTCCCATTATGTATCCTTCCAATACGGTCTTCTCTAAATTATCATGACGTTTAATGTGTCCAAAATATTTCAGTTTTCTCTCTTTAATCCTCTTCACTAGCCAGCCTTATGGACCTTAAAATATGGTTGCAAAACTGAGAGGGGAGAGAACTCCTGTTGATGATGGGATTCGGGTAGGCAAACCATCTATTTGTTTCGATAGCTGAATTTATTGCATTGAACACAGAATAAAAAAGAATAACTTTTCTCCTTCTCTTTTTTCTACGAAGGAAAATCAAAAAGAAAATGGAGATTTGAAAAATACGCGGTAACCACAATACTTGTAGATAGAAGCTAACGAATGTAAGACGTTCACAAAGGCTGGTGGGTAATTCCAGGATGCACAGAGCAGCGATTTGTCTTTAGTCTAGTGTCAAATAACCAGTATATATATATATATATATATATATATATATATATAAATAACATGGACGCTCCGCTGCAGGATTGCACCATCATTGTTGAGCAGAGACGGGGAAACCTGTTGAAACAGACCGTAGGATGGTGAGCTTCGTTACTGAAGTGAAAACAGCTCCACTCAGCGGAAAGGTATATGAGTCAGCAGAAAGGTTTTACAGTGGAGAAAGCAAAACGTAAACCATCGAAACTCAGTCAACATCGCGCGCACAAGCCCACATCAGCAGGACCCGCAAGTCTTGATCAGACAAGACTGACATATCACGGTGCACGTTGCTGCTGCACACTCTTTGGAGTATCAGCTATGTAGCCGAATATGGCATAGTTTGTACACGGTATTAAAGTTAGCTGTGAAGATCTGGTTTCGGGAGCAGGTGAAATGTTTCATCTCCCGAAGAATTCTTAAGATGAGGAATGACACAAGAAGTGCGTCGGCGCGCTAGAGGACATATGGAGAAATAATAACCGTGTGTTACCCGGGGCTTGGGCGCATGCCTAGGAAGCAAAGAATAGGACCACTGTAGCATACCACGCATGATCGTAAAAGGCGACTAAGGAGGGTTCGGCATAGGGCCAGCAACCCTATCTGGTAAAAAAAAACAAACTATCAGACTGCTACAGAAACAGAAGCAAGAGAAAAAAACAAATGCAAGTGGAAGGAGAAATGCTTATCAGGAAGACGCTGGCGATAGTTGAGACACGTGCTCTGGATGACTGACAACTCAATGCCAAGAATAGCACTAAGATGGACCCACAGAGGAACAGAAGTAAGGGTAGACCAAAGGAGACATGGGGAAGAACAACAGAGAGGATTATGAGCAATAGAGGGCTCACCTGGGCAAGAGCGAAAAAAAAAGCAAAGGACAGGCGTTTGTGGAAAACCCTTGCGGAACCCCCACTGTTCCCTTTCTGAGCACTTAAGGTTCAGAGAGAGAGAGAGAGAGAGAGAGAGAGAGAGGAGGAGGAGGAGGAGGAGGAAGAGGAGATGAGAATATAACCTTTATGTTCATTTATTCACAGTTTAAAAAGTTAAAAATTCCCTCTTCAAGCCATTAAGGCATATTGTAGACACAGTGTCAGGCCCGTATTTCCAAAACCCTCGGCACATGAAAGTATAAAATGGTCAGTATCACACCTGGCCGCATTTATCTTCCCACATTTCTCTGCTACCCATTTTTAGAGGCTGGGTGGACCCTAGGGTCTTTCTAGTGTGGTGATACCAGAAAGGAAAAAAAAATCCCTACTGCTGCGATTTGAACCCTGTAGCACCGGATTAGTAGACTGAGCGTCTGCCTACTCGGCCAACCTGGCCTCCGTTTATCCACAGTTATCAATATTAAAGGTTTTGTTTATAACTTTCCTCTTCGGCGTATTTGCTTTTGCAGTAGCTGTCAGGTCCCACAACTCCCGCCTTCTCGTGACACGCCCTCAAAATTCTTCGTGTGACAAATTTTGATTGTCTTTTCCTCATGGTTTGACCCGAAAGTCACGGTAGCATAGCCAGAATCTTAATGCATCAAGAGGGGAGGGGGGGGGGAGGGGGATGCTGGGGAATTCTACACATTTTCTAAATATGCAACATAACTCGGGTTAAACTCGTTTCAAATTCTGCTTCTTCAGCTGAAAAGAATTACGTGGCTCTGCAATAGCTGTATTGATTACAAACTACAGTTTGTATTTTGAAGATAAAAGAGCAGTGTTGCTTTTAAGAGGGTTCTATCCATATTCGCTAGTCGCTACCTGTTAATTCTGGTCTGTTGGCGGTTTTAAGGTCAGCAGGTGAATTAAGCTTGAGGTGGGCGTTTCAAGAGTGGCTCCCCCTCGTTATGTATGGGAAGCTGTTTTGTTTTCTTTTTTAAGGTTTCGGTTTTGTTTTGTTTTTTTTTTGTTTGTTTATGGCGTATCGACAGCAGATGCTGTTCTCATGCTTCCGCTTTCTGTCTGGCTGTTCTGCTACTGTTCCTGCTTTGTGCCTGGCTGTTCTGCTACTGTTCCTGCTTTCTGCCTGACTGTTCTGCTACTGTTCCTGCTTTGTGCCTGGCTGTTCTGCCAATGTTCCTGCTTTCTGCCTGGCTGTTCTGCCACTGTTCTTGCTTTCTGCCTGGCTGTTCTACCAATGTTCTTGCTTTCTGCCTGGCTGTTCTGCCAATGTTCCTGCTTTGTGCCTGGCTGTTCTGCCAATGTTCTTGCTTTGTACCTGGCTGTTCTGCCAATGTTCCTGCTTTGTGCCTGGCTGTTTGGCCACTGTTCTTGCTTTCTGCCTGGTTGTTCTGCCACTGTTCTTGCTTTGTGCCTGGCTGTTCTGTCACTGTTCCTGCTTTGTGCCTGGCTGCTCTGCCAATGTTCCTGCTTTGTGCTTGGCTGTTTTGCTGCTGTTCCTGCTTTGTGCTTGGCTGTTCTGCCACTGTTCTTGCTTTCTGCCTGGCTGTTCTGCTAATGTTCCTGCTTTGTGCCTGGCTGTTCTGCTACCGTTCCTGCTTTGTGCCTGGCTGTTCTGCTACTGTTCCTGCTTTCTGCCTGGCTGTTCTGCTACTGTTCCTGCTTTGTGCCTGGCTGTTCTGCCACTGTTCCCGCTTTCTGTCAGCTTTCTTCCTTACTGTCTGTTTTCTCTCCCTGATTTTCTTCTGAATCCAGCATTCTGTTTCCATTTTGAAATAAAGTTGAAACAAACCAGTCGATCAATCTCTTTCTCTTCATTGTGCTCACAGGTCTTTCTTTCTTTCTTTCTTTCTTTCTTTCTTTTTTTCTTTGGGTAACTTTTCACTTCTGTTGCATTTCTCTATTTCTCTCTGTTGACACTCCGTCTTTCCATTGTGACCATCTTGTCGCTTTCTTATTTCTAGTTATATACACATACACACACACATATATACACACACATGCACACAAACACACTCTTTCACCATCTCTCTCTCTCTCCTCTCTCTCTCTCTCCTTTCTCTGTCTCTCCATTCTCGATCTTTCCCTATTTCCTTCTCTCTGTAGCTATCTCTAGTTCTCTCTCCTGTCTTTGCCTCTCTCTTCACTCTCTCTCTCTTTTTTTATTAAAGGCCCACCCCCTCCCATCTCTCTGTTCCTCTCAATTAGTGTCTCCGTCTTTCTTCTCCCTTTTATCTCCCTCCTTTCTCTTTCTAATTTCTCCATTCTGTTTCGACGTACCTCCTACGTGTTTTTTTTTCTCCTTATCTGTCTTTTCTCTGTTTTTTTTTCTTTTTTTTCTTTGGGTAACTTTTCACTTCTGTTGCATTTCTCTATTTCTCTCTGTTGACACTCCGTCTTTCCATTGTGACCATCTTGTCGCTTTCTTATTTCTAGTTATATACACATACACACACACATATATACACACACATGCACACAAACACACTCTTTCACCATCTCTCTCTCTCTCCTCTCTCTCTCTCTCCTTTCTCTGTCTCTCCATTCTCGATCTTTCCCTATTTCCTTCTCTCTGTAGCTATCTCTAGTTCTCTCTCCTGTCTTTGCCTCTCTCTTCACTCTCTCTCTCTTTTTTTATTAAAGGCCCACCCCCTCCCATCTCTCTGTTCCTCTCAATTAGTGTCTCCGTCTTTCTTCTCCCTTTTATCTCCCTCCTTTCTCTTTCTAATTTCTCCATTCTGTTTCGACGTACCTCCTACGTGTTTTTTTTTCTCCTTATCTGTCTTTTCTCTGTTTTTTTTTCTTTTTTTTCTTTGGGTAACTTTTCACTTCTGTTGCATTTCTCTATTTCTCTCTGTTGACACTCCGTCTTTCCATTGTGACCATCTTGTCGCTTTCTTATTTCTAGTTATATACACATACACACACACATATATACACACACATGCACACAAACACACTCTTTCACCATCTCTCTCTCTCTCCTCTCTCTCTCTCTCCTTTCTCTGTCTCTCCATTCTCGATCTTTCCCTATTTCCTTCTCTCTGTAGCTATCTCTAGTTCTCTCTCCTGTCTTTGCCTCTCTCTTCACTCTCTCTCTCTTTTTTTATTAAAGGCCCACCCCCTCCCATCTCTCTGTTCCTCTCAATTAGTGTCTCCGTCTTTCTTCTCCCTTTTATCTCCCTCCTTTCTCTTTCTAATTTCTCCATTCTGTTTCGACGTACCTCCTACGTGTTTTTTTTTCTCCTTATCTGTCTTTTCTCTGTTTTTTTTTCTTTCTTTTTTTTCTCCTTCTATACGACTGTCTTGCCTCCTTCCTCAGATACCTCCCAGTGTTAAGGAGGAACAAAGAGGGGTCTTGAAAGGGCCCTGGGAATTGTTTCATGTAACTGGATATTTATGATTTCTGTAATTTCTTGCGTGGATGAGCCTCTTCCTGCTTCCAACAAATGTTGGTGTGAATTGTTGTCTGTTGTATACCGTCTGGTGGTGATCATGTAATGTGGCCAGACCATTTCACTTGTTTCTGGATGTAGCGTAGTGCTGGTGTTACTCCAACCCTGGCCTTGATGATGCCGTTTCTGATTTGGTCTTTTTCCTTCTACATTTTGTATTACTATTAAGCATCTCATTTCTATCACGATGACTTTCCTTTCGTTTTTTTTTGGGGGGGGGGGGGTGTTTGATTGTTGGTGCCCATGTTTGGCATTAGCTGTAGAAATGGGTACCCGACTTCTTCTGGAGTTGGGGAAGGAAAAGGCGGCCAGGCGTGATACTGACCATATCACCCTCTAGTGCGCTGACAGGTCAAGGAAAATATGGGCACTAACACCATATCCCTATGTGCCTCTAAGGCATGACAGGGTTACCTTTACTTTTTACTTTTTATGTTTGGCATTCGTAGCACAGAGCTGGAAGGAAAATTTATGTTTCAGTGTTACGTATGTGTTTTTTCAGTAGAGGTGTCATTTGCCTAATGGCCTGCTTTTTTTAATATATATATTGCATCTATTCTCAATTTCGTTATTGATTTTACTATAAGGTGATACTGTACTCCCTAGGTATTTGAATTGCTTTCACTTGTTTCAAAGGCTGATTGTCTAGGAAGATCTTTGATGGAATTTCTTCTCTGGCAATGGCTATGTCTTCCGTTTTTTTTCAGCGCTGATCATCATGTTGTGAATTTTATAGGCCCTTTCAGATTTATGCATGTTCTACTGTAGGTCTTTCTCTGATGTGGCCATCAGTGCTCGGTCGTCAGTAAAAAGGAGTTAATTTATAGTCCGCCTACTTGATATGTTTTCGCGAAGGGTGTTCTGAGTTTCACATGTTGTGAGTCCCACGTGTTGTGAGTGCCATGTGTTGTGAGTGTCACGTGTTGTTAGTGCCAAGTGTTGTGAGTGTCACGTGTTGTGAGTGTCACGTGTTGTTAGTGCCAGATGTTGTGAGTGTCACGTGTTATGAGTGTCACATGATATGAGTGGCACGTGTTGTGAGTGTGACTCTTCTTAGTTTCTCTCTCTTTCTGTCTCTCTGCTTCTCTCTCTCTCTCTCCCTCTCTCTCTCTCTCTCTTTCTTTCTCTCACTACAACAGTCTCTGTTGTTTTACTATCAAAATAGTAAATTCTATACACAGAGAAATTTGTTTTCAGGCAGAGAAAGTAAGGATGGGAGAGTGTGACATTATGTGAAGACTGATGATGGAAGTGACGTAAATGTAAGCCAAACTTCTATATCAGACTTCAGAAGGGAGATAACGCCAAGTCTATATACTTGATTAGAAGACATCTCGAGGTGGTTGTTAGCTAACTAGTTACTTGGTTAGTTCGTTAGCTAGCTAGTTAGTTAGTTAGTTAGTTAGTTAGTTAGTTAGTTAGCTAGATAGTTAGGTAGTTAGATAGTTAGTTAGTTAGTTAGTTAGTTAGTTAGTTAGTTAGTTAGTTAGTTAGTTAGTTAGGTAGTTTCAACATGATGGGTGGGAAAGGTAGCGCAGCTGCAGGTATAAAATAAACAAGTTATAACTGTTAAGTGAGAGTAGCCATATCAGACACGGACTATATTCATCTGGTTAAAACCTCGAACACACAATACTACTAGAACATTTTTTGCCTGTACGTCAACTTTCGTCATAAGCATTGGATTTAATGATAGATGTGTTTCATTCATTGCTGGAGTATTAATGTGCAAAAGTTTTAAGTGTAAAACATTTCGGTAATCATAGCAGCAAATGCAGAAAGTATGACCGAAAAATGAGATCAGTCATTCGCTACACCGTTGAGAAGCGTGGAGTATTTATCAACCACAACTGGCAAAAGTGTGCAGAAATATGAACTTTACATTGTCTACACAAAGAATCAAGGATCACATTTCCTTTTTTTTTGCTGGTTCTAGAAATAAAATTCATGCCTGGTTACAGCAAGTTTTTGACAAATATTGTTTCATTCACAACATTCAAGACTCGGTGAAGAAATCTATACTTCTTCAATCATTTTCTGGTGCAGTTTCGGATTTTATCTGCAGACATTCGTTGGCAAATTCCGAACTATCCTATGCACAATTAAAGGATGAACTTAGACATAGTTTTAGATCTGTTGGTAGATGCCCATCTTGTTGTGAAGAAGATGCTGTCACTTAGATCTGTTGGTAGATCCCCATCTTGTTGTGAAGAAGATGCTGTCACTTAGATCTGTTGGTAGATCTTCATCTTGTTGTGAAGAAGATGCTGTCACTTAGATCTGTTGGTAGATCCCCATCTTCTCGTGAAGAAGATGCTGTCACTTAGATCTGTTGGTAGATCCCCATCTTCTCGTGAAGAAGATGCTGTCACTTAAGCAAGAACATGGAGGAGATTTTCAAATGCTTGCAGAGAAGCTATGGAAGGTCGCTAGTCAAACGTTCACTGTATATTTACAAAAAACAATTTGTAACTTGTTTCATTGACGTAGTACATTAAACATCCGTAAAAACCAAGCTACTACGTAAAGGGCTTAAGACATTCAGTGAGTTCACAAAAGTTGCCATTGAAGTAGAAAGATCATTTAACATAATGAAACTTCGTATAAACTTCAATGAAAAACCTTTTTTTCTTCAGGTAATTCCATGCAAACACCAGTAAAATCGTCTGTGAATCAGATTCAAACAGATATACGCAAAGTCAGACATTGCTTTGTTATGTGACAGAAGTAGTCATCAAGCAACAAAAAAAACCAGCTGGTGTAACCCTCGCAACAGACATTTTGTGAAGAAAAATGCCCCTGTTAAGAGCTCCAGTTTCTAGAGACACTATGCAATCAAGAAAATATCCCGGCCTGTCGGCCAAATTTACCCTGAATCAAGACAGTAACAACACGCAGCCAGTACTGTGCTACGACATACCACCAGGTCACCAAGTGTAACATAATAATAACCTGCTCAGTTCAGTACAACCTCGATCACCTATGACCTTTTTCAAGAGCAAGTGTTATTTATGAGGAAGGGAAGCAACTCCGACAACGACACTAGCACTGAACATTTTAGTACATCAAGCAGAAGTAAACAACGATCAATGCCAACATCTTTCGGGCCTGCATTCACCAGAAAGAAGAGATTCTTCAAAGAGCCCCACACGGATTGACCTTTGGAAATAGGCCAAGTTTATGAGAAATCACAGTCGCCCACGTCATACAGATCACTATTTGGACACTCAAATATCGGGCGCAAATTACCGAGATAAACAGTGTAATTTGTTGGGTTGTGATATATTGGAACATTATTCTAAAGTAACGCTATGTACCATGTATTTTCCGCCCCAGCTGGATGAGAATATATAAATGGAAAAGAAAGGGGGGGGGGAGGTGGGGAGGACAGCTGTACCGGCTTAAGAGTGCTTCGTGTATATCCTATATCTTATATTTTATATCCTTCCCGTGCCGTTAAACGTCACATAGGGCTCGTAAAGTAGTTCGCCAATTTTTCCTGTCTTCGGCGAGTCTTTCAACCTCATCAAAGGATTTTATGCCTGTTAGCTTGGCCTCTCTTAATAATGTCCTCTTCAGAGTTTCACGCGGTCTGCCCCTTTTTCTTCGGCCTGTTGTGTTCCACTTTATAGCTTGTTTTGGGATTCTCTGATCATTTCTTCTCATCAAGTGACCAACATATGTCCATCTCCTTTTCCTGATCACCCATGAGACTGGTTGTTGTTCAGTCATCTGTCTTATCTCTGCATTGTTCTTGAATTCATTCCACTTGATGCCGAGTATTTTCCTTAGGCATTTGTATAGTTATATACTTATACACTAATTATTGTGTGTTACGGCTTAAGAGAGTTCTCATAGAGACCCCCCCTCCCCTCCACCATACATATATACATGTTTCCGTAAATTTATATAATTGTTAAGATTAAAAGACCACATTTGAAATGACAGAAAGTGAATTTTAAAAAATAAAATGGGAAATATATTGAAAATAAAACATGATTCTTTCCTATTCTGTATTTCAATATTTTTTTTTAATACACCGTGATAGTGCTGCTAGATAATTGTACCAGGGTGAGATAGTGAGGGTTTTTAGAGTACATTGGCCACATGCTTCAGTTTACAGAGAGAACTACTTCAATGAATTGCACTATGTGCTGCAGATCGTTTGTGAATGATGATGTTTCTCTGCGCTCTACTAAGTCCGTGCGTACGCTCAAGAATATTTTAAAAATTGATGTTCTGAGACCTGTAACCTTTTTATTTGTGGTACACAGTAACCAGTCATCTATCACCACAAGACATGCTAGCGTCAAGATTGGCGAACCACTGCTAGTCAAAAACCCTTGTAATAGAGTATGGAATGTTCAGAGTTTGTTCTCTTGAGTTATTTATTAAAGTTAAAGCCCTTAGTTTGCTTTGTTTTTTTTTTATAGTTAAAATATGTGTATTGATCTCCCCTTACGTTGTCCACGCTGAGCTTTGACTTGCACAAAAGTTCACTTGTGAGTGTTTCGCAAAGCACAGGACTTGTTGGGAAACTCTGTAGGGGTGATGTCTGGTCTGTGAGAGATTGTAGTATCAGTGTGTCTAACGCTGAAAGACAGCAGCCTTGTTTTCGCTGGTGTCATGTCATTTCAGAAGTGTCTCGAATGATCTCTGTCTGTTACGACGAAACCGGCTGGCGACTGTTCTCTGTTGCTAGGGATAATCATGTTCTAGGTAGTTCCTCCGGCGGTTTCAGATGTTTGATACTTTATCCATCATCAAGGGATTTCATCACCGTATCATAGTCTTCCATTATTAAACTGGTTTGACTTCGGCAAGCGACATTTGTTCCGTTGATTTGTAGTTCAACCGTGAGATGCCCAGAGTGGGTCATGATTCGAGTGTAGTGCAGCAGAGGAATTGTAACTCCCCGTCATAAGCGTGGCATTGTCTTTCTTCATCAAAAATCATCTCAGTATTTGGCACGCTCCTAGTAAGTCTAGAAGGTTTTATCCCACTTTTCATTTAGTACCCCCAGTAACTGGCCTAGCCTGGCTAACGGGGCAAGGATCCCTATAAACTCCATGGCGGTAGAGTCTGGTAAAGATGTATTGCACACCCCCTCCTGCTTTCTAGCTCCATTCAGCGATCGAAGAACTTGGGCTACGGAATTCTCTCCTCACTCGAGACAGTGGAGTGCCTCATCATCTTCACAACATCAGCCACAAAGAACATGCTGTCCGCAGATCTAGGCACATACAGCAACAACAACAACAACAACAACGGCAATCAAGCAGCCGCAATGTAGATTTACAATAAGTTAAGATGCACAAAGTATTCGATTCGAGTTTGTGTTCGGCAAATAATGAAGATATTCGAACATTTCATACTGAAAATTCCAGTCGTAAAATTTCAAACTAAATAATTTTTCGTACATTCCTCATCATTAACTTCTTCTTCTTCTTCAGCTTTCCGAGCTATTAAGGCTCATTGCTGCAGATAAAGTTCACCTCCATTCCTCTCTATTCCTAATCTCTCTCCAGTTGGTGACACCAATTTCTTTTATATCCTCTTCTATGTTGTCTTTCCATCTTTATCTTGGTCTACCCCTTGGTCTTGTTTCCCCCATCTCTTGTGTTTGTCTGTTCTCTTCCATTCTTTCTACATGCCCCAGCCAGCGTAGTCTGTTCAGATTCAAGACATTTATAATTCTTTCGGATTTAAATAAGTTGTTCAGTTCAGTGTTCTTTCTAGCTCTCCATTCTCCACTGTTGGCATCCTTTATCGGCCCAAAGATTCTTCTTAGGATCTTGTTCTCAAAGATCTGCAATTGTTGTTCATCTTTCTTTGTTGTACTCCACATTTCTGATCCCTACATGACGGCTGGTCATCATCAACATAACACTGAAGTATAAATTAACTTGTGTTCTATTGGAAACGGAATGTTTAACTTGCAATTTGCAGTTCGCATGTACTGAGATACCTCAGAACTTCTGAAAACGTGACCCCCAGTTCAGCACTCATCGGTTGGTCGGTCGGATTTGGCCGTTTCACGCTTTCACAAGCGGTACTCCCATTGTTATGATATCCCATGTGGAGTTGGATTTCTGTTTGAAGTGCTTGTGTCATGAGGGGTGGTTCTTCACAAACTGACTGATTGTAGTGCGGGTCAGGAGCGCACATACGTGCAACAGTGACGCCGCTGCTTTCAAGATGGAGGTCGGTTCAGTGTGCCAAGCGACTGAGCTTAGTGCTATGGCACCACTGTGAGCTGTGAACTTCGCATACACAGCATTAGTGATTCTTCGTTGTCTGCTTGGCCAGAGGTGAACTATGGTCTTGTGTGTGCCCTGACTTGTCTTGACGTCTGAGCTACAGAGTTCGTGCCGAGAGCACAGAGTTTCGCCTTTGAACTTTTTTTTGTAGCACCTAAAATGGCGTCGTCACTGGGTGGCTCATCATCAAGATGAGAAAGGTTATCGATGAACATTCTATGATACTCACTGACACAGGCGGCGGAGCCATTATAGAAATGTCTCTTTCGCAAGGATACTGATAACCTAGTCAAATTCAACACGGTTCTGCTATAGTGTAGAACATTGCACAAGAAATAATAAATCTTGGGTTTAAAGTCAAATTTCCTCTAATTATAATTATAACACAACTTTTATATTCAGACCTTTAGGGAGCAGTCTTGTTTCCATAGATCTACTATTCGTATTCTTTCAAACAGATATTAGTGTTTCAGACTCAGCTGAATACTTAAAACTCGGTATTCCTCAACAGGAAAATGTAATCTTTATTCCATGAAGCTATCGCCCGTTGAAACAAAGCTACGTTTATTTCATGTATTTGGAAGATGATACTAAAACAAAGATTACAAAGGTGATAATATGAAAAAAAAGACTAGAAAGGTGATAATATGAAAATAAAGACTGGGCTACTGTAATCTTACGTAGCCATTAGATCAATAAATTTAAACTCATGCAGACGGATTCACAGGGGAGATAAGCAGACCGCAAGACGTTTCCCTGAAGATTGACTGCTCTTGGTAAGAGACAGAACGATGTACCAGAATGATCTGTGTCTGAAGGTCTCGCAGCTGTCAGTTTTGTCATAGAGAACGAAACAGTTATTTGAGAGTGGCTGGAAGATGATAGACTTTTGTTTCTTATGGAGAAGGAGAGGGAGCACAGGGCTGGCAAAGGACCAGTTCAGCAAGTACCAATCTTCTTATTTGTAAAGATCCGCTCAGATACCCTGTATTACAACAGCTTAGCGGTAGGAATTCTATAAGCCTTCTGCCCTTCTTTCGTGAAAGAGCTAACTAAAAAAAAATATATTTTTTACTTCAGTAGTCTATAAGGACATTGTCTCAGCCTTCTTGGATGTGCTATTAGAAAGTATGACAACCACACAGCTTCTTGACTCATCGCCGCCATCTTCTTTCATTATGTTCAGGCTCATCCTCCATAGAGAACATCATTTCCCAGCAGGTCGTACTCTCATGTTGTTATGTGGATCCTAACAGCTGACAGATCCTCTTAAGTCGAGATCAGTGAATTGTAAAGAACATGAAACTCGTATATATATATATATATATATGAACCTTAAGTGCCCAAGGGACATGGGGCTTCCGTAAGGGTTTTCCACAAGCGCCTGTCCTTTGGCTTTATTTCCGGTCTTGCCTCTGTGGTTCTTCTCCATGTCTCCTTTGGTCAGCCCTCACTTCTGTTCCCCTGTGGTGCCCATCTTAGTGCTGTTTTTGGTAGTGAGTTGTCAGTCATTCGGAGCACATGTCCCAACCATCGCCAGCGTCTTTCCTCAGTAATTGCTGTCAGTGGCTTCTTCTACATTTCTGCCAACAAGATGTTATTTCTTACGGTGTTTGGCCAAAATATTCTTCTAATTCTTCGTAAGCATTTAGACTGGAAAGAATTCAGGATGTTTTCTATAGTTTTGTAACACTCGTATACCCATTTAATATTCTGCCTTTCATCTCTAAACTTTCACTAACCCTTTCACTTTAGTACAGGTATAAGAAATATATAAGAAAAATGAGTAAAATTTAGATAATAAAACATCCATATTCGACCTCTTATCCACACACTCATATGCATAAAGAAACTACAAACATGAACATGACGAAACATCTACTTATTGTAAAGTAACTAAAAACATGAAAATGATGAAACATCTACTTATTGTAAAGTAACTAAAAACATGAAAACGACCTCTTCTTCTTCTTCGTTCGCTTCTACCATCAAGACCGCCCCGTCATCCTCCTAAATTTACTCCCGTGGTCCTCGATAGGTCCTGTGGTCCCCCTGTGGTCCCCGAAAGGACCACACAAGATACACGAGAGGACCACAAAAGGTTCAGAGTATCGCAGGGCTTGAGCCTGTATTCTTGGTGGGTCTCCGAAGCGAGACTGTGTGACATCGTGGTTTTCGCTGCACAAGTTTAATCTAGAGTTGGACTTTCTCACCGGAAAACCTCGACATGTTTTGGATATCAGCACATCCCCGCTGGCTGAGAGGTGGTTGCCCATCCAGCCTAGAGGTGGACTTTCTCACCGGAAAATCTCGACGTGTTTTGGGATACATGTGTATCCCCGCCGGGTGAGAGGTGGATGAAAACGATGAAACATCTACTTAGTGTAAAGGAAATAAAAACATGAAAATGATGAAATACCTGATTTGAGTAAGACGAAAAGATAAAGCTAGCCGTGCCATAAAGCAGGTGCTTCTAGGGAATACCGTGTTTATGCCCCATGAATATTTGTTGGGTATAGGTATATATATATATATATATATATATATCTTATATCCTTCCCCTGCCGTTAAACGTCACATAGGCGTGACGTGCAAGATGGCGGTCGTTTTTAAAACGCTCTCGCCGGCATGCAGAAATCAGCGGAATTCCGCTTGATCTGTTACATATCATGTACCGGGAGTTGGGCATAAGGCTAACAACCTTATCCTGGGACCTATCTAGAGGCAACTCCAGATGGGAAAAAAAGATATCGTTATGGAAACTCGCAGAGAAACCAACCGAGCATCAGGGATGCCAACTCCGAAGAGCTCATTCGTCTGCCCCAAACATGTGACAAGGATTGGATTCTGGAATGTGAGAACGATGGCAGCACCAACAAAAACTACTCAGGTCATCAGAGAAATGGAGAGATACCATCTAGACATACTGGGCATCAGCGAAATGCGATGGCCAGAAGCAGGTAAAAGATCGGCGGAAAATGGTAAGTTAATTATACATTCAGGCAGAAATGACGGTAAATTCCGAGAAGGAGTGGGCATTATTATGTCAAATGTAGCTGCAAAGAGCCTTGTAGAATGGGAACCGGTGAACAGTCGTATAATAAGAGCACGATACAACCTACGACACGGAAGAATGACAATAATACAGTGTTATGCACCCACGAATGATGCAGATGATGATGTGAAAGACGACTTCTATCACTAACTACAACAAATCATCAACAAAGTCCCTAAACACAACATCTTAATTGCTATGGGGGACTTCAACGCTAAGGTAGGGAAGGATAATACTGACGTTGAAAAAGTGATGGGGAAAGAAGGAACTGACATGGTTAATCAGAATGGAGAAAGATTAATTGAAGTATGTCTAACAGAGGGCATGGTCATTGGAGGCACAATATATATATATATATATATATATATATAGGTAAAGGTAATCCTGTCATGCCTTAGGTGCACATAGGGATATGGTGTTCTTGCCCATATTTTCCTTAAATATACACAAAGCCGCTGCAGTAAACTTGTGATACCAAAACAGTATGACTATTTAAAACAAAAGCAGGAAGAACTTTATAAATTAGCGAGCACACAGTTGTAGCGTCTCGATTTACACCTTAATCACATAAAAACATAAAGGACAAAGAAAATAAGAAAAGAAAACATAACTTTAGGTTCGTGAAATATAAGAAATAAAAATGAAGAAAATAATATAAAAAGAGGGAGCACTTAGCTGTGACCTGCAAGAAGCTGTGTCTCAGAGGGCGAGTGGTGAAGTACTGGTAAGGTAAAGGTAAAATTCACGTTTCCACATCATTATGGAATATTTGGGGAATACGGTGTTAGGCCCGTATTTTCCATGACCTTCGGCACATGAAAGTGTGATGTGGTCAGTATCACGACTGGCCGCTTTACTTCTGAAGATTTCTCTGGTGCCCATTTTTAGAGGCTGGGAGAAACACGTGGCCTTTTTCGGTGTGTATCAGAAAAGAATCCCACTCCTGGGACTGAACCCAGTAAAGTATTGGGAATATTTAAATGAAGACTTTTAAGTTGCGATGCCAATCTGACTGGCAGGAGAAACGGGAAATGTGAGGGATATATATATATATATATATATATATATATATGTTGCGAATCCCCTGGACAGCAAAAATAACTAATGAAGAATGTAGGAGAAGAGCTGGAGAGACAAAAAAAATCTTGTCAAAAAGATAAGAGAGAGACAATGTACTTTCATAGGACATGCAATGAGAAGAGGGGGCATTGAAAATATTATAACAACAGGAAAAATAGAAGGAAGAAGATCAAGAGGAAGACCAAGAGAAATGATACTGGACAGTCTGACGGGATGGTGTGAGAGGAGATCACCAACTGAGCTGATGGCATGCATGAAGGATCGCGTACTCTGGAGAAGCATAATAGCCAACGCCAGTCGGCACGGCACATGATGATGATGATATATATATATATGTATATATATATGTATATATGTATATATATATACACTATTTTCCAACTCGAGAAAAGCCTGGGTAGAATAGATTAATGTAGTTAGGGTAGACAGTATTGGCACTGAATGCTCCTAGAATATGAGATGCAGGTGAGAAAAAGGGTATGAGAACTAGTAGGAAAGGAAAGGTGAATATATATATATATATATATATAAATAGCTGACTTTCGAGTTCAAACCGTGTGGTTCCTGTGTCCCATATTCCTGTATGTAGCGGTTCTCGGGCACCAGGCGGTTTATGTCATCAGAGCATCAGAGTGACATTGTTTAATGGCTGTTGCTAGGAAATCAGACTTGCCTCTGTGGATGGGGTCTTGAAGCATGCTGGGAGATGCCCTAAAGATGTTACTACGTGCTGTCACTTGAACTGTCTTTGTGCTCATATTTTACTTGGCCTGTCCTCACGATAGACTGAATGGTAATGTATTCAGCTTCACGCTTGGTTGCATTTCCTTCCAAATCTCCTCAAGGAGCCGTATTTTCTGGCTGAACTGGGCCCTCGCTCTGATTGGAACCATCGACTTTCGTCTTGACAGACAAGTGCACTAACCAATTCACTACTCACGTCTTCCAACAATGGTTCTTAGCTCTTTTCTTTTGGCAGTGAACCCACTTTCCGGCCTGAGAACCGCTGTGGATCCCTCGGGAAAACGTCAGACAGTAAATGCAACCCAGAATAAGCCAATTTTTGTTTTGATAGAGCCAGTCTATTTTTTGTCCTGTGGTACCCCATAAAAAAACTTCCGTGGACTTTTACGGGGTCTATGGATCTCTACAGGGCCCATGGGCCCTATGTTTAAAACCTCTGTCTTAGTATATTACGATTTGAAACGGGTCGAAACATTTTCTCAATGATCTCTAACAAGGTAAAGCTTTGGTGCTCTGTCTTCTTTTCATGTGTCTTCCTGGAGTCCAAGGTTCGATTCCAAGTAATTTTGTTTTGGCCCTATCTTCTCTGAAGAACCTTTATTCTTCGGTTTCCTCTTGAGTTGGTAATCTTTCTCATTTTGTGTGGATGGTGGGGGATCTTTAACTTCATCATTAAAAAATAAAGGTGATAGTAATAATAATAATAGATGAACTACGAATAATGTTTATTGTAAGAAATAACACGTTTCAAAGATACAGCAGTTAGTGAGAGGCTTTGTGCTTTCTCTCTCTCTCTCTCTCTCTCTCTCTCTCTCTCTCTCTCTCTCTCTCTCTCTCAAGAGAGAGAGCTTTGATGAGGGGAGATTTCTGACCGGCGTGAGTCACTCGGTCTGTTCCTGTATTTCATTTCTGATAATGTTACAAGCTCTTACAGATTCTATCTAATACAGATGTCATATCTTTGCGTGATCAACGAAGAAGACATATTTTCCAAAATTCACGGAGATATTTCTTCTGGAACACTGAGATACAACATCCTGCATGAAATGGGTGTGGTAACAGATCAGTTGATTGCATGTATTGTCATTAAGGTGAAGCTGAATATTGTTTGCCTCAGTGTCGTCTGTCTCGTGTATAACGGACTAGCACACATCTGGGAATCACGAAAAAGGAACATATTTTAAAATCACATATAACAGTCGCAAGTGCCATCACAAAGAGTAAGCAATTTGAAAATTGGAGGGGAGGGGGAGGGGTAACCACGAGGGATAAAAACTGAAGCAATACAAAACATTCGCAATGACTAATGGGTAGTTCGAACACTCACAGCGCAACCCTTGGTCTAAGTGAAGCCGGTGGTCAAATAAACACAGACACTCCGCTACATGATTGCATCGTTGTCGGACAACGAGCCATAGCGAGTGAGCTTTCTTTGGGCAGAGGGAGTGAAACCTGCTGAAATTTATCGTAGGATGTTGAGCTTTCAGTCCGCAAGTGAAAACAGCAAGACTCAACGAAAAGTTTGTGAATATGCAGAGAGGTTTACAGCGGGGAGAACAAATGTAACCGACGAAGATTGATCTGGCCGGCCATCATCATGGTGCTCACGGATCCATATCGGCAATGCTACAGCTGCGGTTTGAACGCCTTTCTCATCCTACTTACAGCCCTGCTCTGGCGCAATGAGATCATCGTGTCTTCGGTTCACTTAAAGAGGCTCTGCGCAGTGACAGGTTGACCTCGGATGATGAACTTAAAGAAGCGCTGCAGACCTGGATTCGGGAGCGGCCGGAAAGCTTCTTCTCCCAAGAAGTTATAAGAAGGTAGTGGAGCAATACAAGAAGTTATAAGAAGGTAGTGAAACAATACAAGAAGTTATAAGAAGGTAGTGGAACAATACAAGAAGTTATAAGAAGGTAGTGGAACAATACAAGAAGTTATAAGAAGGTAGTGGAACAATACAAGAAGTTTTAAGAAGGTAGTGAAACAATACAAGAAGTTATAAGAAGGTAGTGGAACAATACAAGAAGTTATAAGAAGGTAGTGGAACAATACAAGAAGTTATAAGAAGGTAGTGGAACAATACAAGAAGTTTTAAGAAGGTAGTGGAACAATACAAGAAGTTATAAGAAGGTAGTGGAACAATACAAGAAGTTATAAGAAGGTAGTGGAACAATACAAGAAGTTATAAGAAGGTAGTGGAACAAGACAAGAAGTTATAAGAAGGTAGTTGAACAATACAAGAAGTTATAAGAAGGTAGTGGAACAATACAAGAAGTTATAAGAAGGTAGTAGAACAATACAAGAAGTTATTAGAAGGTAGTGGAACAATACAAGAAGTGCACGGACTTGCGCGGAGACCATATGAAGAAGCGATATAACCTTTATGTTCATTTGTTCACAGTTACCGCTAGTAAAGGAATGCGGGCCTAAACACCATATCCCGCAGTCTGTCATTAAAACGTGGATTTTACCCTTTTTTAAACTTGTGGGTTTTTTTTTTAATCGTTACGTATTTCTGTCAGCTTCTTTTCTCTTTCTTCTATATTACGACATGGATATTTTGTATAGGGTTATCACTTTGGTGATACAAGTGGTATCTAATGTAGCTATAGCTGGGGGAAGGGATTGGATGGTCCAACCAGTGCATTGATCCTGGGCCCAGATGGCTTCCCCTCTGTTTTAAGGAAAGTGGGCCGGTAGTGGATTAAAACATTAGAGTTGGCTGGGCAGGGGGGAAAACATATTCTTGCAATAGCTCAGAAAATTCCTGCAGGTGGCCCCCAATCATGGATGTCTGTAAAGTCTAAACGTGTCTGCTGCCAAAATTTATTTATAAGGGCTGAATTTCTCTGCCGTCACTATTATTTAAGAAGCTACACAACTTGAAGGTTGGCTAGTGAAGAGGAAAACTGAAATATTTTGGACACATTAAACGTCATGAGAATTTAGAGAAGACTCTCTTGGAAGGGTACATAATGGGAAAAAGAAAGAGAGAAAGACCAAGGCGAAGATGGCTGCAAGACATCGTTGATGACCTGCAAATGGATGCATCAGCAGCAGGGCATCTTGCTTACAACCGAGAGGCCTAGAGGAAAGCTGTTAGGGAGGCAAATTTCCGCAAGGGACATGCAAATGAGTGAGTGAATGACTAAGTGACACAGATTGTTCTGGTTCTTCTTCTTCAGTCCCCGCTAGAACTGCAAACTGGGTGTTCTTTGCGAGCCCATGCTGTGAAGATGTTGAGGCACACATTGCATCAGCTTGGAATCGAGGTTATGTCGGCTGCTCTTTCCAGTCCCTGAGTTGAGCTAAAAAGCTGTAGATGTGCAGTACTTCTTTAGGAGACTCCAACACCTGGGGGGGGGGGGGGGTTATCGTGATCCCTGGCCCCGCTAGTCAGACTAGGCCTATCTTTGGGGGTACCAACGGAGAGCTGGGACAAGGTCTTGGTTCTCCAACCCCGACGCTGGAATGTCATATGTGGGTCCATCACTGCCAGTTCGACTAACGTTCCATCCTTGTTTCCTGACATTAACAATTCTGATAGAGCTTAAATCTAACCTATAATAAAACACATTTATGATAAAAGGCGGAATTGTTATATTATAACACCTAAAATATCCATCATCTTTTGCTATAATAACTAACAATGAAGATTACATTCTGTACAGTCACAAAAATTAGTAATAATGTATAAATGTCCAGAACTGTTCGTGAAGTTAAAGACTTCCTTACACCAGGCCCGGGAATTCTTTCAACCAGCAAAAGTGATAATAAAAAAGTTAAAAAATCTCTCTACTGTCTCAGTCGTTGTCGAATGTTACATTGTTGTACTATCACAGTTATTAGTGAAGGCAAAAATACACTTTTCTATATTAAGAAGTTATCTCTCTCACTCTGAACCTTAAGTGCCCAGGGCACATGGGGCTTCCGCAAGAGTTTTCCACAAATGCCTGTCCTTCGCCTTTTTTTCTGCTCTTGCCCAGGTGAGCCCTCTATTGCTCAACATCCTTTCTGTTGTTCTTCTCCCTTTTGGTCTACCCTTACTTCTGCTCCCCTGTGGTGTCCATCTTAGTGCTATTTTTGGTAGTGAGTTGTCAGTCATTCGGAGCACATGTCCCAACCATCGCCAGCGTCTTTCCTCAATAATTGTTGTCAGTGGTTTCATCTGCATTTCTGCTAATAAGATGTTATTTCTTATGGTGTTTGGCCAAAATATTTTTCTAATACTTCGTAAACATTTAGTCTGGAAAGAATTCAACTTGTTTTCTATGGTTTTGGTGATTTTCCAGCGTTCAGAAGTTATAGTGATTGTTAATTAAATTTATCATATTGGGTGAATATGCTGTCCGCTTAGGCAATCAGTGATCCATATCTGATATGTTAGTGTCAGGATTAGCGAATCATAGCTGGCCAAGACCCTGTCCCACCTCTCCGTTGGTACCCCCAGTAACAGGCATAGCCTGGCTAACGGGGCAGGGACCGCCATAGTCACCATGGTGGTGGAGTCTGATAAAAAAAGCATTTCACACGCCCTGCTTTTTAGCTGTACTTTGGTACTGAAAAAATAGCTGCTATAACCCGCTCCCAAGCCGATACGATGCTGTACCTCAACACCTTCACATCATCGGCTGCAAAGAACACCAGCTCGCAGTTACAGGGAGATAGACAAGACAAGAATCATCACATTTATTAATGAAGGATAAATCTTTCTTCCTTATGAAGTTATAAATAATGTTAACTAAATTTAATATGACAGCTATTAACGAAGTATAAGTCTTTCACATACCGCAGCCATTACTGAGAGAAACACTGTTTTATCACGGGAGAAGCAAATACGAGGCTAAATCTCTCTACCATTGTAATTGTTATTGGTTGGTCATGTTTCTTGTTAGTGCTCTGTCTTCCTGGAACTGCTGGTAGAGTGTTCTTTGCAGCTGATGCAGTGGGGATGTTGAAGCACAGCACCACGTCGACTAAGAAGCTCGTTAAGAGCAGCCATTTTTTTTTTTAGCTAAAACGTAGTGGGACGGATGTGTAATGCTTCTTTAGCACACCACCACCACGAGACCTGTAGCAAATCCTTGCTCCCTGTTAATCTAACTAGAGCTGTGTCTGGATGAATGCGACAGTGTCTTGGTCGGCTATGAACCTCCAAACATTGACACTAGCATGTCAGCAGAGGGTCTCTGACTGGCAAATAGGACAGGGTGTTATCCCCACTTGGTAATATTTGTCTGCGCTGCTAAAGAAAGCAATGATGCAGTCTTCTCATTTGCTGTAAGTTGTAGAGGAGGGCATTCAGTTCCAAATGTCCGTCACTCCTTGGACGAACTAAGAATCGTCATTGTGAGACAATACTCGAAACCGATTACGTCTTTGGGATTTAGTTGCACTGAATACTTATCACACCTATGTGCGTGAATGTGAGGACTGTGTCACGCAGGTATTTTTGTCACATGTGTAACAAGCGTGACATAGTATGACAAGCAGCAGTTGGGTCAGCTTATGGTAACAATTCCTTTGTTCTCTTCCTCTTCTTCTTATTCTTCTTCGCCTACAGTCCGAGTCTAGTCTGCAGTCAGTCTGAGTCTATAGTCAGCCTGCATTCTGAGTCTACAGTCTGGGTCTACAGTCAGCCTGCATTCTGAGTCTACAGTCTGGGTCTACAGTCAGCCTGCATTCTGAGTCTACAGTCTGGGTCTACAGTCAGCCTGCATTCTGAGTCTACAGTCAATCTACAGTCTGGGTCTACAGTCAGCCTGCATTCTGAGTCTACAGTCAATCTACAGTCTGGGTTTACATTCCAAGTCCACAGTCCGAGTCATCGCTATAGTTTGAATCTAAACTTCGGGTCTTCGAGTCTACAGTACGAGTCTACACTACATTTGGAACCTAAACTTCGATTGTACAGTTCGAATCTAGTCTACACTTCCAGTCTACAGTTCGAGTCTACACTTCGAGTCTACACTTCGAGTCTACAGTTCGAGTCTACAGTTCGAGTCTACAGCCTTAGGACCATTCTAACTAGTACTTAATGAGACTCACGAGGCTGTGCTACGACGACTGTTTCCAGGTTTTCTTTATTCATAAGTCCTGGGACATAGCAATGGCTAGATTCTTTTTTAACAAGCCCTGGGACATAGAAGTGGCTAGATTCTTTATTCATAAGCACTGGGACATAGCAGTTGCTAGGTTCTTTATTTATAAGCCCTGGGACATAGCAATGGCTAGGTTCTTTATTCATAAGCCCTGAGACATAGCAATGGATAGGTTCTTTATTCATAAGCCCTGAGACATAGCAGTTGCTAGGTCCTTTATTAATAAGCACTGAGACATAGCAGTGGCTGGGTTCTTTATTGATAAGCACTGAGACATAGCAGTGACTGGGTTCTTTATTGATAAGCACTGGGATATAGCAGTGACTGGGTTCTTTATTGATAAGCACTGGGATATAGCAGTGGCTGAGTTCTTTATTGATAAGCACTGGGATATAGCAGTGGCTGGATTCTTTATTGATAAGCACTAGGACATAGCAGTGGCTAGGTTCTTTATTGATAAGCACTGGGATATAGCAGTGGCTGGGTTCTTTATTGATAAGCACTTGGATATACCAGTGACTGGGTTCTTTATTGATAAGCACTGGGACATAGCAGTGGCTGGGTTCTTTATTGATAAGCACTAGGACATAGCAGTGGCTAGGTTCTTGCACCTTGGGCAATTTCGCTTGCAAGTGTCGGAAAGAAATAAATGGAACCAAAAATATCTTTATTTCTTTTCTCGTTACTCATACTTAGCGAAGATTTCAACTATGGAAATCTTGAAGGCACACACGCAGAAACACTGAATGTATGACTGGAAAGGCTTCAGGGGGGGTCTTGACGCAAAGAGATGTCCAATGTTTTTTTTTATTTTTTAATTCAGCATGCAGACATCACTGATGTAAGCAACGTGAACTGGCCACAAAATGTAAGCCAGTAATTGTAAAACTTTTCTGCTCACAATGCAATTCATTTCAGATTACGCAACGCGTGACGCACTCAGTTCAATATGCGTCTGACGAACTAGCAATTATTTAGAAGGCCAAATTTAGACACTTTTTGTTTCCCAATCTCGGTATATATATATATATATATATATATATATATATATATATATATAATTAAAGTAACACTTTTTTAACAGTGATAAACCACTGTCTGGCAACTGGATAAATTGTTATTAGATAATACCGCAACTTAAAAAAAAAGTATTATCTGCGACGCATTTGGTGAAAGAGTTAATTTACTTTAAAGTATAAAACATTGTCATCCCGTAGGTAGCCATTAATTCTTTGGACAACTTAATTACACAGGACTGGAACCTAGCACTCTATGGTTCATGGCAATCAGGCGTTGGTGGTTACTGATTTCCACAACCATCTATACTTTGGTCTTTCTATAAGATGTGTTTTGAACTGTGCTCCATGTCATACTTTTAGTCACTAAGTATCTGGTTTCTTTGTCTTCCTCTGTCCCTTTGTCCCTCCAGTTTTCCTGTTCTCGCTAGATGTTCCAGACTGTCTCTTCTCAAAACATGTCCTACAAATCTGGCTTGTCGCGTTCTGAATTTTGCCATAATTTCTCTCTTTTTTTTGCCTGGCCTCACTTGGAGTCTCTTCATGTGTTTTCTTGGCTGTCCCTCGATATTCTCATCATTCTTCTTAGGGACCACATCTCTGCTGCTTCTGGGTGCTCTTGGCTACTGCCCATGCCCCTCAAGCAATTAACAACACAGGTTCGATGTAGCACTGAATAACTCTTCTTTTTATTTATTTATTTATTTTTTGGTATTCATCAACAGAACTTTATTGCAAAGCATGTTTTCCATTTTCATAAATACTCTCTTAATCTGGAAATATGTTGATCTTTATTTTGCAACAGTGGGAGGAAAAAACACTTTTCGGATAATCATTTATGTTTGGTGGCCTTTTTTCCCGTACATGAAAGTGCCTTTAAAAGTGTTTTTGTTAATAAAAGTGTCTTCTCAGCGAACTAAAGGCTTATCGAAGAGCTCCATTATCGTATATTTTCTTCTGTGTCTGTCTCATTTACCACGATATACTGCCAGTAGGGTCTGATTCCAAGCCACGTGTGGGATGTAGGACAGTGTCAAAGCTGACCTTTCTTGGTTGTCTTGCATGATAGCGTTTCCTCGGCTGCCTTTAACGGCTGTAAGGCGACCGAGTAATTTGAAGTTGAAGGGTTTTAGCAATAAACCTTGCGGCAGGCGTAACTTCGTTTTCATTTCAATTCACGGAAGTGCTGCTTGTAACTGTGCGCTCGCCAAATTACGCCAGTGGTTCTTAATATCTTTACGATTACTGACCCCGTATGTAGTGGTGAATATGTTCCCGTACCCCATTAGTCAGACTGCACAAATCATCATCATCATCATCATCATATCATCACCATTTCTATTAGGTACTTCGTGTATGAAGGGGAAGACTGACTGATTTGGCAAACAGTGACCCATAGCTGATATGCTAGCGTCAAGGCTGGTGAAACATAACTGACCAAGACCCTGTCCAACCTCTCTGCTGGTACCCATAGTAACAGGCCTAGCTTGTCTAACGAGGCAGGGATCGCCACAATTCCTGTGCTGGTGGAGTCTGTTAAAGAAGTATTCCACACCCCTACTTTTTAATTTCATTCAGGGACTGAAAAAAAAAGATCCCCAGCCAATACGATATTGTGCCTTAAGATCTTCACCACATCGGCTGCAAAGAACATCAGCTTGAAAAAGAAGAAGAACAAGAAGAAGAAGAAGAAGAAGAACAACAACAACACTAACAACAACAACAACAAGAGATCATTATCTTGGTTTTTATTTCTCATAAGGATAGCTGATCATATGTTCTCAAGATTCTTGAAGATCGATGCTGCTTTTGCAATTCTGATTCCAACTTCCTTTCTGGTGTCACCATCCTGGTCTATGTAGCTGCCAAGGTATGCAAATTGATTGACTTCTTCATTATCTGTCCCTTCTATGTGTATTTTTTCCATTTTGATTAAGGGGAATTTTCATTATTTTTGTTTTGTCCTTGTTAATTTCAAGTCCTATTTTGCTAGCCAGTGAAGACAGGCTATCTGTTTTTTCTTGCATGGAATTCACATTGTTATTGATAAGAGTTATGTCATCAGCAAAATCAAGATCTTCTAGTTGGGTCCCATGTACCCAGTCAATACCTGTGTTACCTGTGCAGCATTTTTCATTATGAAGTCTACTGTAATTCCAAAAAGTAAAGGAGACAGTATACATCCTTGTTTCACACCTGTTTCAATCTGGAACCATTCACTCATCCCTTCTTTTGTCTTGACTGCCCAAACATATCTTCAGTTACATTTCTAAAATGTATCCTAGTTTTATAAATTATGAAACAGAAGTCGGAATCTTACATCTTACATCCTGCCCGTGCCGTTAAACGTCACACAGAGCTCGCATGATAGTTCGCCATATTTTCCTGTTTTCGGCAAGTTTTTCAACCTCATCAAGGGATTTTATGCCTACTAATTTGGCATGTAAAGTTCTTCAAATATCATAGACACAAAAAATAACAAATATATCCATACTACAAGAACTTAATATTGAAGAAGGCTGGTTAGTAAAGAAGATTAAAGAGAGAAAACTTAAATATTTTGGACACATTAAACGTCATGATAATCTAGAGAAGACCATCTTGGAAGGGTACATAATGGGAAAAAGAAAGAGAGGACAACCAAGGCGAAGATGGCTGCAAGACATCGTTGATGATCTGCAAATGGATGCGTCAGCAGCAGGCCATCTTGCTCAGAACCGAGAGGCCACAGGAGTGCTGTTAGGGAGGCAAAGTTCCTCAAGGGACGTGCAAATGAATGAATGAATGAATATGGCCTCTCATAACAATGTCCTCTTTAGAGTTTCACGTGGTCGACCTCTTTTTTTTCGGCCTATTGAGTTCCACTTGATAGCTTGTTTTGGAGTTCTCTGATTGTTTCTTCTGATCACATAGCCGACATATGTCCACCTCCTTTTTCTGATCACCCATGAGACAGAAATTCTGCTTCTCAGAGAGGGAATATATATATACATATATATTTTTTCATAAGTTTTGGTTATTTACTGACTAATAATTACGATAGTTGAAAAAAAGATTTTTCTTGTGATCCGGCGTTGTTGATTCAACAAGCATTCACGGAGTCTTAATCTAGTCATTCCTTCACGTTTCCCTAGAGTCTTTACAGATCCATGTTTTGAAGTTTTCAATGAGCTAATTTTTACGTAGTTTTGACGCATCCCCCCACTCCCCCAATGCAGATGCGCTGTAGTTTTGACGTAAACGTATATTTTCTGTGTTTTTCATTGATTCATGTTTCTGCAATCTTGATGCGTTCATTTAATCAGTTATCATGGAGTACTGATGTATCCATAAAGCAAGTTTACAGGAGTTTGTGTCTTTCACAGTGTAAGTTTACTTTGGTCTTCGTGTATCATAGTGTAAGTTTACTTTGGTCTTCGTGTATCATAGTGTAAGTTTACTTTGGTCTTCGTGTATCATAGTGTAAGTTTACTTTGGTCTTCGTGTATCATAGTGTAAGTTTACTTTGGTCTTCGTGTATCATAGTGTAAGTTTACTTTGGTCTTCGTGTATCACAGTGTAAGTTTACTTTGGTCTTCGTGTATCATAGTTTAAATTTACTTTGGTCTTCGTGTATCACAATGTAAACTTACTTTGGTCTTCGTGTATCACAGTGCAATTTTTATCAGTCCTGATGTAGAGCAAATTTGCTACATCCTGATGTTGCATTAAAGAAATTAAATTAAAGCTACATCCTGATTTAGCCATAAAGTAAATTTTCTACATTGTGATGTAACCATAAACATATGTGTTAGATCATGATATAGCTATGTAGCTCATTTGCTACATCCTAATGTGGCCATAAAGCAAATTTGCTAGATCCTGATGTAGCCATAAAGCAAATTTGCTACATCCTGGTGTAGCCAGAAAGCATATTTGCTACATCCTGGTGTAGCCGTACTTGACTATGACTTTTCCGATCCCCGGGTTTACGAGTTTTCACTCTTGTCTCCCTTGTGCCAGATAATGAAACGTACAGGTCCTCTTCAGCTGTTCTACATCTCCATACATAATGTCGGTGATTGAGGAGTGTGGTGGTATCAGGTTCTTCCGAAATCCTTCAATGCACTGCAGTCCAGCAGATGGTGCTTAAGAGTTTCTTCTTCCTGTTTGTTGCAGTGCATGCAGTTTGGTGTGTGGTCAGCTGTCACTCTGTGTAAGTGCTTATTGAGGGTGATGTGTCCTGTTCTCAAACTGAAAATTGTGCACTGGTCTCTATGACATAAGTTGTTGATGTGGTCTCCAGGGTTAGGCTTTGGCCGGTGTGTATATAGGGATCTTCCAGTTGGATTACTGTCCCAGCTGTCCATCCACTGCTGCTTGCAGTTATTGTGTATAATGTGTTTAGCTGTTCTCGTGTTGGTGGAGATGTGGGGCTGTGACATGGTGGCTCCACTCTTTGCCATTCTGTTAGCACTTTCATTTCCTCTGATATCTATGCGCCCTGGTATCCACTGTAGGGTGGTCTTGATGTCATAAGAGGCGAGTTGTTTTATTGCACTGAGTATGTCAGTTGTAATGTGATCAGCTGATGGTATCCAGTTTTCAAGGGCTGGAGAGCAGACTGGGAGTCTGAGAAAATAACAAGGTTTTTTGGGGTTGGGAGGCACTGTTTTTGTATTTGGTGGTGGTGGCTGCCAGGGCTGCTAATATTGCCTTCGTCTCTGCATCATAACTGGAACAGCGAGATCCACAAGGAGCAGAAATCTGCCTCGCTGTCTTGTCTGGAAACATTATGAGTACCCCGTATCCTGCATTGTCTGTTTCCTTGAACTCTGACCCATCTGTGTATGCATGGATCCAGCCCTTGGGGTAGAATTCTATGGTCTCCGGTGCACACAGCTTTAGGGTGTTGGGATCTGATGATTTGTTCATTAATTTGTTCTTGAGTCTGGCGTTAGTTTGAGGAATGTGGCCGTGAAACAAATTTACTAGATCTTGGTTTAGCCGTAAAGCAAATTTACTAGATCTTGGTATAGCCATAAACAAATTTACCAGATCTTATGTAGCCAAGTAGCAACTTTGCTACATTTTAATGTAGCTCCTAAAAGCAAGCTTTGACAATCCTGGCAACAGAATCATCAACTCTCTGCCTCACGTCTTAACATAAACTGAAATACCGTCAAGGAAATCTTTTTCTTTGTTTTTTAACGAAGAAAAGAACGTGACAGCACTAACCTGCTGAGAACCAAGAGCAGAAAATGGCCAGGAACAAAGAGCCATTAGTGCCTCCCCAAAAAAGAGGCTAAAGCTCAAGTGATCGTGTCGCTAATCAGTGGGTAATCTCCCTAGGGAGAACGAACAAAAGGCAATGCAAACAGCCACAAAACCAGGAGTCGAATGAAGGACAATGCTGGCCCGTGTAATCGAAGATTTCTCATTCGACGCCGGAATAACTGCAACTATGCTCGATCGTTATGGCCCCGTGCGACTTTTTTTCACGTGCATTTTCCGTGCTGTATAGTTTTGACTTTTTAATCTCTGACTAAGTAATCTAAGTTGCTTATTAATCTCTGACTAAGTAATCTAAGTTGCTTATTAATCTCTGACTAGGTAATCTAAGTTGCTTATTAATCTCTGACTAGGTAATCTAAGTTGCTTATTAATCTCTGACTAAGTAATCTAAGTTGCTTATTAATCTCTGACTAAGTAATCTAAGTTGCTTATTAATCTCTGACTAGGTAATCTAAGTTGCTTATTAATCTCTGACTAAGCAATCTAAGTTGCTTATTAATCTCTGACTAAGTAATCTAAGTTGATACATTTTTTTGGACATTCTTTTGTGTGTTTTTTTTTGGGTTCCTCATGCGTCCCTGATGAAGACTCTTTGTCAAAATATTTAATATTTAAACAAAAAAATTTAAACAGACTGAGAGACTGATTTTTACCTTTATCAGTTTTGCTGCGAACTTTTTACTAATTCATCAAACTGGACAAGGATAAGAGAGGACTGATTGATTGATTGATTGATTGACTGATTGATTGATCTTTATTTCAAAAGGGTTAAGAATTGGGCACGCGGGCCCGTCTGACATTCTGCCCTTTATCATACATATTTCACTCTGTTCCAGACATTCTACAACTATGCTGTTCATATAACAAACATAACTAACATTGAAGCTGAGAGACATAAAATAAAATATAACATTTACGTTTCGCTCTTGAACATTCACTCAGTACAGAAGTACATTACTGCAGGCGAGTAGAGCTGAATAGACTGCTTTGTGCGATATTTTCTTTAGTGAAAGACTTAGAGGAGTCCTAAAGAAAGAAACTAGAATAAGCTAGGAACGTAACAAACAGGATATAGCAGTTTGGTAAAGTTTCCAAACAATCTTTGCTTTTTTTATTATTCTCAAGTTTTTCATTTTACAAGTCGAAGGAAAACCTTGAATATATTTAGCGAGGGCAAAGTTTAAAAGTTTTCCTACATTTTTTTTTATTTACTCTTTGAGAAGCTCCAAAAACTCTGAATCATGTCTAAATTTTATAGTTCTCTGAATCAGGTCTAAATTTTATAGTTCTCTGAATCAGGTCTAAATGTTATATTTCTCTGAATCAGGTCTAAATGTTATAGTTCTCTGAATCAGGTCTAAATGTTATGGTTCTCTGAATCAAGTCTAATTTTATAGTTCTATGAATCAGGTCTAAATGTTATGGTTCTCTGAATCAAGTCTAATTTTATAGTTCTCTGAATCAGGCCTAAATGTTATGGTTCTCTGAATCAAGTCTAATTTTATAGTTCTATGAATCAGGTCTAAATGTTATGATTCTCTGAATCAAGTCTAATTTTATAGTTCTCTGAATCAGGTCTAAATGTTATGGTTCTCTGAATCAAGTCTAATTTTATAGTTAATTCTGAGAACGTAGAGATGGGAGCGGTTAAAAGGGGTGACGTAACAAAGGAGTAACATAACGAAAAAGCAACATAACGAAAAAGCAACATAACGAAAAAGCAATATAACGAAAAAGCAATACAACGAAGGAGTGAAATAACAAAGAAGCAATACAATGAAGGAGTGAAATAACGAAGGAGTGACATAACGAAGAAGCGGCATAACGAAGGAGTGACATTTGAAAGACGTGACATAACGAAGTGGGTACATTACGAAGTTGCCACTTAACGACGGAGTGACATGTCGAACGAACAGTAAAGAAAATTGGGACACGGGTTTCAAAGGAATAACATGAATAATACCGTGGCGAAATAGTCACATACCTCGTGTCAAATGAGCGATCCAGTCTCTGCTATAAGCTTGGTGAGGTCTTAAGCTAATACAAAACTTGAAGGCCCCGTGTTACTTAAGAAGCTACACAAGACAGTTTCACAAAAATTAGTACCAGAACAGAGAATTCTGAAATTTTGAGAGACCCTAAGATGCAGTTTTTGTTTATTTGTTTGTTTTATTTTAGTTCGTGCTTAAATCCGGGGCCATCACAAGTCGACGAGGAAGACCAGCATGAAATCGACGGAGTTAGGTCAAGATTTAGAGGTAAAACACCTGGGACTTTATTAACTGTAACTATTTTTAGCTACTATCCGACTCTTTACTAGAGCATAATTCTGAGAAAGTTATACATCATCATCATCATCATCAGGTGCCGTGCTGACTGGCGTTGGCTATTATGCTTCTTCAGAGTACACGATCCTTCATGCAGGCCATCCGCTCAGTTGGTGTTCTCCTCTCACACCATCCCGTCAGACTGTCCAGTATCATTTCTCTTGGCCTTCCTCTTGATCTTTTTCCTTCTAATTGTTCCTGTTGTTATAATATTTTCAATGCTCCCTCTACTCACTGCATGTCCTATGAAAGTACATTGTCTCTCTCTTATTTTTTTGACAAGATTTTTTTCTCTCTCCAGCTCTTCTCAAACATTCTTCATTAGTTATTTTTGCTATCCAGGGGATTCGCAACATTCTTCTAATAAACCACATTTCTGCTGCTTCCAATGATTTTTGTGCAAACCTGCTTATTGTCCATGATTCACTTCCATATAACAAGACAGGTTCAATATAGCATTTTAGGACTCGTTTTCTAACATTCATTGATAAGTATGTGTTGCATAATATGTTTCTCATTCTCTGAAATGCAGTCTTTGCTTGGCCTATTCTGTTCCTAATTTCTGTTCTGCATTTCCCATCTGAAGTTCTTACTGCTCCAATGTATTTGAATTTCTGCACCTGCTTTAGAATAGTTCCATTTAATTTTATACTGCATGTTGGTGGATTTTATTTCTAAGATATAACCATAGTCTCTGTCTTTTTGATGTTCAAAGTAAGGCCTTTCTTTGGCTACTTTATTCAAGAAATTTTGCAGGTCTTGTTGGTTCTCAGCTATCAGTACTGTGTCATCAGCATACTGAAGGTTGTTAATATTGTATCCTCCAATTTTTATGCCTGGTTCTGTGATGACCGTTTTTAGAATATTCTCGCTGTACAGAGAAAAAAGGTCTGGAGACATCCTTGTCGCATCCCTTGTTTTATAGGTTGATATTTTCCAGTTTTATTTTTAACTCAGATTGCTGCCAGTATAGATATTTTACAATCCTCACGTCTTTGCCGTCTATACTGATGTCTTCAAGCATTTTAATAATTTCATTATGTTTCACTTGTCGAATGCCTTGGAGTAATCAATGAAGCATAAGTAGAGATCTTTCCATACTTCTAAAGCTCTTTTTGTTAGTGTTCGTAAAGCATAAATGGCATTGTGTGTTTCCTTTCCTTCAACAAATCCAAACTGTTCATCTGCTATTTTCATTTTTATATTTTTCCTTGTTCTTCTCATATTAATTCTCATAAGTAGTTTCGTTATGTGACATGAGAGGCTGATAGTCCTGTGGTTATCACATTCCTTTGCACCTGGTTTATTTGGTAATGCTATAAACGTGAAATTAATCAGGTCACTGGGAATATAACCACTGTTGTAAATGTCATTCAGTAACTTGGTTATTATTTTTATTCCTATCCCCTCTAGCGCCTCTATTTCTTATATTGTTATATTATCAGGCCCAGTCGCTTTTTCTTTCTTCATGTGTGTGATGGCATCTATGATTTCATCTTCAAGTATTGGTGGTCCATCACAGTTTTCAGTATCTGGTGTTAATTCTGGTCTTTCTCCTCCATATAGCTCATCGATGTACTCTGTCCACCTGTCCACAATGTCTTCTTTTCCCATTAATATTTTACCTTCTTTTTATTTCAGGCATCCTGTGGTATATTTTGTTTTCCTGCCTGTGAGTTCACTAATTCGTTTGTGCATGTTTTTGCTGTCTTTATTATGAGTCCTCTAAATGTCTGCAATGTTAATTTAACCACACTTAATTTGCTTCTCTGCATTTGCGTCTTATTTTTTTATTTATCTTTCTATATTTTTCTTGGTTATTTGTATTCCTCCTCCTCTTGTCCATCAGTCCTAAGATGTCGTCTGTCATCTATTTATTTTTAAGGGCTTCTTTTTTTCGGTGGTATTATCTCCTTAATAGTTTGGTGGATAGAATCTCTTAAAATTGCCCATTGTTCATCTATACTATTTATCTTTGCTACTGCATTGTATCTATTTGTTATAATAACTTTGTATTGTTCTCGCAGTTCTTGGTCATTTTTAAGGAATTCTGTATTCAGTTTGGCGTTTCTCATTTTTCTGCATGCTTTATTGAGCTTTATTGTAATTTTTCCACAGAGTGGGTCATGGTCACTATTGTAGTCGGCTCTTGACATGGTTTTTGTTGTCAGTAATGCATTTCGGAATCGTTTGTTGATTAATACGTAGTCTATCTGGTTAAAAGTCTTTTTCTCTGGTCTGCACCACGTTGCCAGTCTTAGGGGATGTTGTTTAAACCAGGTGTTTCATACAACCATGCTATGTATTCTTGCCCATTCAGTTAGTTTACTACCTCTGTCATTCCTCTCCCCCAGTCCATAGTCACCAGCGATGTCTGAAGTTCTTCCTTTACCAACTTTGGCATTGACATCTCCTATCACTATAGTAACTTCATGTGACTTTTTGTGTTTTAGAGCTGTCTCTATGTCATTATAAAATAGATGTACATCTTCTTCAGAACTTTCAGATGTTGGAGCGTACACTTGTATAATATTTATGTTTAATGGTTGTCCTTTCAGTTGGGCTAGCAGGACTCGGTCCGAGATGTTCAAATATTCTACATTTGTCCTTGCTGTTTGTTCGTCAAATATTATTCCTACTCCTCGTTCATGTTTCTCACTTCCTGAATATATTATTGTATATTTATCAGAGTCTATCTTCCCTGCACTTGTCCATCTAACTTCACTCATTCCTAATATGTTGATCTTCATCCTTTCCATTTCCCTCTTTACATTTTCTAATTTTCCAGCCTGGAATAAAGTTCTAACATTCCATGTTGCTATTTTGAACTTGTTAGTTTTGCCACCAGTAGCTTGATGACGATCTGGCCTCACCTGTGGCTCGTGAGTTGCCCTACCGGATGAGGCTGTTCCAGAGGAACATCCATTAACGTCGTTCGTGACAAATCTATTACTCTAAATAAGCATAATTGTTCTTGGGAGCTACAACAGTAGTTTCCCGTTGCCTTCTGTTGGTTTGTGTACGGACTCTCCGCTAGCCTTTGGACTCCCTGTCCTACCCTCAAGGCAGCGGGAGCGAGAGGTTTTAAGGCGCCTCTTACCCGCCTGGTATTCCCTTCACCGAGCACCTGAGGCACTTTAGTAGAGCCAATTACTACCCCACCTCGCTCTCAGAGTCTACCGTCAGTTGATCCGCCCCTGCTTATTTGAAAAGTTATACATGTCAGTAAGTTATTTGCATGTCCCTTGCGGAACTTTGCCTCCCTAAAAGCTATCCTTTAGGCCTCACGGTTGTAAGCAAGATGCCCTGCTGCTTGATGCGTCCATTTGCAGATCATCAACGATGTCTTGCAGCCTATCCTGTGAATGAACATATCTTCGCCTTGGTCTTCCTCTCTTTCTTTTTCCAATTATGTACCCTTCTAAGACGGTCTTCTCTAAATTCTCATGACGTTTAATGTGTCCAAATATTTAAGTTTTCTCTGTTTTATCCTCTTTACTAGCCAGCCATCTTCAATATTAAGTTCTTGTAGTATGGATATATTTGTTCTTTTTTGTGTCCATAATATTTGAAGAACTCTTCTGTAGCATTTACATTCAAAGGCATTTATGTGTTTCTCAGCTGTTTTGTTAAGTGTCCAGGTCTCACAGGCATATGTTGGGTTGGGTAAGATGCATGCCTTTAAAAATCTTATTTTTGTAGTTCTGTCTGTTCTTATCCACACTTCTTTAGTTGTTTTAATTCTCGAAGAGCGATAGACGTCGTCTTTTTAATCTCCCTCATTTTATCTCCATTATTAGTAAGTAATTATCCAATATATTCAAAACACTAAACCTCTTCCAATTTTTCCTCATTGATAAATATTTCAGCTGCCTTATTTGTTGTATCAGTTGTCATCAATTTAGTTTTGCTCGCATTAAGATAGAGGTTTTGCTTTTCACTATTCTTACGGACGGACATTTTTTCTGTTCCTTTTTGTGTTGTGAACAGTGATACTGTGTCATCAGTTTTATAACCTCCAATTGTTATGGCATCGTAATATTCTTTGTCTACATCTTCTTTAACATTCCTCATTATATTTTCAGTATACAAGTTAAATAAGTAAGGTGACAATATGCACCCCTGACGAACCCCTTGTTTCATGTCAAGCCAAGTTGTTGTTTCACCATTTATTCTCACTGCTGCCTGTTGGTCTACATACAGTAGTGATGTTAATTGTATTAAATGTATTGAAATCTCATGTTTTCTATTATTTCCCAAAGTTTCTGGTGTTTATACATATATATATTAACAAACCACCCTCGTGATCTCTGGGACTCAGGTCTAAATCTATGGAGAAAAGAATAGAACCACTGCCACCTTCTTCATATGTGGTAAGAGGTGACAAAAGAGACCAGGAGATTGGTCAACGACCTGCTCACCAGGGAATAGAAGGGTCGTAGAATTTTATAGAAACACAAAGAAAACCAGGAGACAAAACTTGTGTCTTGGAAAAGGAATGGACTTTGATAAAAAAAAAAAAAAAAAGCAAAGTGGCCAGAGACAAGGGATACACATGGAGAGAAGCAGAGAACAAATCCAAGAAAAAGGCCGACTGGAGAAACCTTTTATCCGTGGCCTATAATCCCAAGGGAGCTTCAGGCAATGGCGAAGATGATATCAATAAACATATCTGTCGTTTCTAAGGTATGTCTTTCCTTCATTACAGCATTCATGTCACTCCTTTGTTGGGCCATCTCCCATCTCTTTGTTCACATCTATACAGTTATATGTAGGGCAGAGCATTCTTATAGCACAGATTCAATCTGAAATTAATCACATATCCTTAACAATGCCTGATAGCTAGATGCTCGTTCAATATAATATTGTTTAGGTAAGGAATACACGCAATACCCATCGGGAATTGTTGGATATATACAACACTCACATTCATGTGCACATACAACATTCTCTGAGACATGAAGAAATAAAACATAGGATAAAATGATATGAACAAGAAACACTTTTTTTTAATACTGATGATCATATAAACCGCATGGTTTTTGTTACAGAGAGAATGAAATACACAATAATATTAACACGTGCACAATGTGTTTTTGTCCTCGAAGGACACACAATGCTTGCTCTGTGTACAATACACAGGCAAGCAAGAGCCAATAACTTCAAGCGATTACGTGAAGCTATTTTTGGTTTTCATTTCTTTCTGTTTCATTTGGTCATGTTTCTTCTTCCTATACCCTCATTTTATCTTCTTTTTTTTTCGAACTGAATATGAAAGATTTTTTGATTATGTAACGTCATAGGTTCTCACGTCTCGTCCAATGACTTTTGAGTTTCCTCAGCCTTGACACAGTACAAGCTAGAAGAATAGAGAATAAAGGCTTGAAGACCGTGAGGTTTGAAGGTCCGACTTGTATAAATAGATACACTCAAACTGGAAGACAAAAGGCATGGATACTTTTGACTGTACCTTTGGACATCACACAAGATCTGTTCGTGATGCGACTGGATCCACAGACAAAACTTTAGCCCAGTCAGCAGGAAACTTATTTTTATTTTCAAGATCAAATTAGGCATTCACGTGGTTCATTACCGTTTTGGAAAGACAAAATAATGGCTGCTTTGTGAAAGAAAAAAGCAAATCTTTAAGAATACAGCTAATGATACATGAACTGATTTATGAAATGATTCATTAATTTTCTAGTTCATTCAGTTAGATCTCTAATTTCTTAATATTTGTTCCAACTGGCTGAATCCAACAAACGTCGAAACAATTACCGTAATCAGTGAGCCATTGAATGTCTACCGAACTACAAGTCTGAGCGGCGGTTTTCAAATTATTTTTACTTTTGGAACTATAATCAATAAAGCTAGTCAGATTACCATCAACAGCCTGTTATCAAGAACACAATGCAAAGGTAAGATGTTCTTTCTATTTTCAGAAAAAAAGGTTTGTTTGAACAGATTAGCTCAAGTTTTAAAATCAAATATTCCTGAGCTAGTTTTATTAGAATAAATAATATCCCTTACATCCCCCCTACATTCTATACAAGTTCATGGACTCTCCGATCTACTCTCCAGTACCTTACAGATCTTCTCTCCGGTACCGTACCTCGTTGTAACAGCGAGCGACGACACCATCTCTATGTCCGTTTTCATATTCTTCTTGTGCCATTGAAACAATCTTTACCTCTAGCATTGTCACATTTTAAAATCAGTTCATTCACCCCCCCCCCCCAAAAAAAAAGAGATGAGGCGTTGTGGTTTGTTTGTGTATGTGTCACAATCATCTGTCGTAGTTGGTTTCACAGGAACATTAAAGACGTTCAATAATTCAGCATGTCACAATGAATATAAAAACGGTTGCAAAAAAAAAAAGTGGCGTTAAAACTAAAAATAAAATCATTGAAAGCTTTTGAATGTGGCCTACAACCGCTCGCAAAACTGCAAGTTACTGCTGGTCTACCAGTTTGAAAAGCTCTTGATTTGGAAGTAACGCAGTATTCCCTCCATAATAAATCACAGCGCGTGGGGATCACCAGACGTGATGGAACAGGAAAAATAGCGCACGAGAAAATAGTTCCGTAACAATGAGTGGGATGGAGTCGGTCCTAGATGACTGCCTTCTCATGCGCAGGTGATGTAGTGTCACAGATTGGAAGATGGATATAAATGTGATGGCCGATGCCGGGCAGAATTCTAGAAACTGGAACAGTAATTACAGGTAATAGGCGGTGAACATTTCAACTTAACAGCAAAGTCAGATACTGCGGAAGTAAAGAAGATAAGGAAGGCGACTGAAAGAGGATAAAACAAAAGAAGATAGGAACGGCGACTAAAAGAGGATAAAAAAATAGAAGATAAGGAAGGCGACTGAAATAGGATAACAACATAGAAAATAAGGCAGGCAATTAGATGAGGATAAAATCGAGGGTTTGGGGATATAATGGTAAGTTCTGTGTGGTTACGTACTCTTGGTAACAGGTATCTTGTTCGCTAAGCTAAGGGAAAGCGAGGTTCAAGATGTTTTCAATGAGAATTCTTGTATGGCGTAGCAGGATTCAGGCCAAGAAATGTGGCTATGAAAGTTAGATGGGTGGTTGTCTGTACATTATATGAGAGAGAGAGAGAGAGAGAGAGAGAGAGAGAGAGAGAGAGAGAGAGAGAGAGTAATGTATAAGAGTGTGTGAGTGTATGAGAGATATTGTGTGTATGAGAGAGAATGTGTGTGTGAAAAAGACTGCGAGAGAAAGAGTGCGCTCGTGTGAGAGAAATTTTACACGTGTGTGCGTGAACGTGTGTGATTGTGCGTGAGTGTGAAAGAGACTGTGAGTGAGAGAGTGTGCTTTGTGTGTGTGTGAGAGAAAGAGAGAGTATATGTTTGAGTGAGAAAGTATATGTGTGAGAGAGTGTGCGTGTGTGTGAGGGACAGCGTGTATGCGTGTGAGAAAGATTTGTGTGATGAGTTAAAGTGAGAGAGAGAGAGAGAGAGAGAAAGAGGAGGAGGAATGTGTTTTATATATATATATATGCATATATATACATATATATATACATATATATTATATATATATATAAAATTAGACCAAGACAAAGATGGAAAGACGACGTAGAAGAGGATATAAAATAAACTGGTGTCATCAGCTGGAGAGAGAAGAGTAGGAATAGAAAGGGATGGAGGCGAACTTTTTCTGCAGCAGTGGGCATTAATTGCTAAAAAAAGCTGAAGAAGAAAAAGAAGAAGAAGAAGAATATAACATTAGAAAGGATAAATGATGTAACAAAGAATATCATGAAAAGATAATAGACAAAATGGCTGCATAAATCGAGGAAATAATATTTGTCCCTGCCTTCCTGTACCTACAAAGAAAATGCCCTTTGTTGTTGATGCCCCGGATGACGCCTGTGTGATAAACATTATATCTAGTAAAACAATTGCTTCCTTTTCCGGTTTGAAAAGAAATCATTTTCCTGAAAAAGAAATCATTTTCCTGAAAAAAAGAAATCATTTTCCTGGTGGGGCGGCTACCGTGGCGTTTTACGGACTTTGGTATTTGTGACAGTATTTGTTTTTCATTACTTTGTCCCAGTGTCACTATATCCACGAACAGGATATAATATTAAGTGTCCAAGTTTTCCTTGACCTTGTCCAGATACTAAAGGAATAACTTTCCTTCCCTAGCTGCCGAGGCAAGTTTTAAAAGCTGTTCTGGTACGAGAAGTCATGACAGCGGTATACATGTCACTCCCCGCTTACCGTACTAGATTTTAGGCAGGGAAACTATCTGATGTAGAGACCAAAACAACAACAACATAGATCATCAGAGAAGTACCCCCCACCCAGGCAAGCGTTTCGGCCCTTTAAACTGTTTTATAGCAGACTATTTTCGTCAGAACATGGACAGGTGGGGGGGGGGGGGGGTGAATATGCAGAAATGAAAGAAATAAGAAACAGAAATAGTTCAATATTTTGGCAAAATACCTTTGTCAAGGACAACTCAAATGACAAAACGACAGATAAATGAACGGCAAAAAACGTAAGAGATTCCCCCATAGTTTGACTGTTTAGATAAGCCTACATAATTATGGCAAGAATAAAATAAAAGAACTTTTTTTTTCTTTTTTGCCTGATACAATACCATCAACTATTTCTTTCTTTCTGTCATTTCTATCTGGGATATCTTGCTATCTGCTACCATCATTTCTGTCTAATCATTCCTTCCTCTTTCCGTTTATAAAACCGAACCGTGAACTCTGTCTGCATCTACTTCCCTAGCACAAGTTTTACCATGCTCGTTATCTCACTTATCAACAGAACTTCCTGGACTTCGGTTGCATTTTTTTTAATCAGATCTGTTTTCTTGACCATGACAAAAAGATTTGATCTCTGATATAACCATCAAGATTCCTTTCCTCCTCTGCTTTCTCATTCCTTTGGAGATTTATGGAGGTACAAAGATCAAAAGAGAAAAAGTTAGTGGAGAAATGCCGCAGGAAGAGAAATTCATCGTTTTATAGGAAAAAGACTTGAAGCAAATGTTACAGAAGAAGAAAAAGCAAGTTCTTCGTGAGGCAGGAGAGTTGTTACGGAGGCAGATGGTTATACCAAGGCAGTAGCCATGAACTCTGACCTTAGATAACTCACGAAGGACACAATTTACATTCATTTAGCTCGACCTGACCTCAAAATAACCTTGGCTTAGGGAGGAAAAGAATGAAATAAGAAACATGCGAAGATCAACTTTTGAGTCTAAAAAAACAGAAACGAAGAAGCTAAGAGAGTTATGAATCTAACGTAATCACAAGTTAGTAACACTACAGCCGTGACCTACTTTATCAGATGACAGACCCGGGGCAACGGATGTCAAAACATCACTACCAGCTCATCCACAGCCCAACAAACAGCAGGAGTCTTGTATATCCAACAAACAGAAACCCATTTTCTCCTAATCCTGTTAATTACTCTAAAAAACTATCTGTTATCGGACGGGCTTAAAGCAACCACCAACGCCCGCCCCCCCCCCCCCCCTGCTACTAGGTTATGGAATCTATGAGGCTAAGTTTAGAGATAAGCTCAGCTGTACTTAGGGATTACGCAGCGTGTTCATGACAAGCACATAGTGTCGTTAATGTGGGTTATTTATTATTGTTTATTATACACAGGTTGTATTCTCTATTGCCTTTTATGAGATTGAGGAGGAAAGGGGGAGGGGGGGGGAGAGACTTATTTTCCTGCAGCAAAATAAAGAGAAAAACTCTTTACAAAAAAAACATAACAAAGGCAGGATGTACAAGGTGTCTCTCCCACCCACCCCAAAAAAAGAAGTCTCCATGCACAGGGAAATTTAACACTTTTGAGAAAGTTCTATATTTAGTTATAGAACACTCACCGTATTACTACCATTTCTTTCTAAACAGAGGCAGATGTATCTGTACCAGTCAAGACGCACATTTGGTATTAAGATAGTAACTGAACTTGGAACGCTTTCCGCAGCTATCTAAGGAGACATTTGGCACATCCTGTAGATCATGTCTTTCTTTTGATGAAGCAGATTCAGAATTCGCATCGAACGCCATACAACAAGATGAAGCACAGCCACAAATCTTTGCAAGAATAGAATGTTTTGTTTAGAAGAATGTTGGGACCTCTTGGAGATTCTATATCACAAGAATGGAAAACTAGAAATAATAAGGAAATCCACGCCCTATTACAATCCCCACTTATAACTGCCATTATGAAAAAACAACAGACTTGACATGGCTCGGACACTTGGAGAGGATGGGCGAGAATAGACAGACAAAAAGGCAGACCAAGACAACTTGGAATAAAACCTACAAGCCCTTGATGTGGACAATTGGCAGGAGAAGACTAAGAACCGAGAAAAACAGAGACAAGTCTCGTCTGCAGCAAAGACCCGCGATGGCTCGGAATACTGAATGAATGAAAACAGATTCGGAACTCAGTAATCGGTTAAAAAGAGGTTAAAATACTTACTCTTGGTTGTGAAGCAGAGTAAGGAAAACATTGAGAATTTCCTACGGCAGTTCTGAAGTCTATAAACATTTGCGTTGTATTTAAACAATTTGTTTGGCACCCTCGCCAAAAGCTCGCCATTTGGCGAACCACATGAACTCCTACCCCCCCCCCCCCCCACACCCCACCCCCGTTTCAAGTTCATTCTACTAATCTGGCTGTACCAGGCTGAATTCCCAGAAATGGCGAATTTTTCTGGTGCCACCACACCAAAAAAGTCTCCGGGCGGCTTTAACCAGCTTCTAAAAATGGGTACCAAATCTGGGAAGGTAAATTCGGCCAGGCGTAATACTGACCACATCACGCTTTCATGCGCTGAAGGTCTTGATAACCGGATCCCCCAACATGCCTTGATGGCATGGAAATGGGGAGTTTACCTTTAAACTGTCGGTTTGTTTAATTCCACGTGAAAGTAGTTTAAATAAATCAATGCACTGAACAAATGAGAAACGGGCTGTTTGTAAACACGTATCTGCGAGGGAAGTATACAGAAACATGTATGAGGCCACTACAGTGATAGAGCAGTGTGCTTCGTTATTAAATAAAGCTCTTCCTAATGGTGAAGATGAATAACTGAATTAACTCTTTCATTTCAAAACAACACCAGCGGGGTTGGTAGGTCTTACACCCTTATATATGAGTGATATTTAAGCTAAGTCTAAATCAAATGAAAAGTAGTATATTTATAACCCAAAGCATAGTTTTAGATTATACACCAACTTACTTCCAGTTTCTTTCAATCAAAATTTCTCATCAAAATTTATTCTGCTAGTGCAAGGAAATCATTTCCGGACTGAAAGAGTTAAAGAAAAGTTTGAGACAGATTTCTACCCCAGACTACAGCCCTAACACTGATTGAACGTTCCACTATACACTGATTGAACGTTCCACTATACACTGATTGAACGTTCCACTATACACTGATTGAACGTTCCACTATTTTCAAAAAGTCTGGGTTTTACTTTTTCTTTCATGAATCACGAAAATGAGACAGGTGACAATCTAATGGCATTTTGCATGGAAAATGAGCTAATGATCGCTAACACACTTTTTAAACAACATCTAAGAAGACTTTACACAAGGACATTATCTGATGGGAAAACCAAGAATCAGATAGATTACATTTTACTGCAAAGAAGGTGGAGATCAAGTATAACATCAGCAAAAACTTTACCAGGTGCTGATTGTGACACGGACCATGAGTTATTAATAGCAGACATGAAGATAAAGATAAAAAAGACAGTTACAGGATCAAGACCACTCTGCTTTGATCTTACATAAATACTAGAACAAAACGGTATAGAAGAGAAGAACCGTTTCGAAATCCTGGCTGTACAGGAGGAGATGACACCAGAAATATCTTAATAACAACAGGTAAAGACATGGTTCCAGTAAAGAAAACACAAAAGATTGGATGGATTACAGCAGGCACACTAGAACTGATAAAACACCGTAGAGAAATGAAGACGCAATGGAAAGTGACAAACAACAACAAAGAGGAATATAAATCTTTAACAAAAGAAGTACGAAGAAGCATAAGAAAAGACACAAAAAAAAACAATACATACAAGATTGTTGTGAAAGAATAGAAGGATATCAGAAGTGTGGAAGAGATAGCGAAATGTTTAAAGAAATGAAAACATTGACAATAAATGTCACACCTAAGCTAAATGTAATTTGTGACGAGATGGGGAATACCTTGACAGAGACAGAGGGAATTCTAGAAAGACAGAAGGAATATTGCAGAGGAATATATGAAACAACTGACTGTGAAAGCAGAAATCAACAGTGTGAATATTAGTGGTGGAGAAAGAACTCGAACCGACAATAGAAGAAGTTTTATGGGCAATAAAGAATCTGAAAAATGGTAAATCACCAGGATGTGAGATAACAGCTGAACTTAATAAAACAGGAGGAAAGGAATGTGCAACAATCTATCATGCACTATGTAAAAAGATATGGCATTCAGGTATTTGGCCAAAAGAATGGAAAAGAACTCTATTCATACCACTGGCAAAAAAAGTTAACCTGAAATTCTGCACAAACTACAGAGCTGTTGCCCTGATTAGTCATACCAGTAAAATTCTGTTAAAAATCATAATGGGTAGATTTCGTAAGAAAACAGAAGAAGTCAATATGGTCCAAGCTGGTTTCAGGCAAGGAAGAGGATCAAGAGATCATATATTAAATATAAGATTAATAATAGTGAAATGCAGAGAGTTTAATATGAATCTATATTTATCTTTTATAGACTACTCAAAGGCATTTGATTGTGTACAACACCAGAAATTTTGGGAAATAATGGAAAAAAAATAAGATATCCAACACATTTGATACAATTAACACCACAGTTGTAAATAGACCAACAGGCAGCAGTAAGAATAAATAGTGAAACAAAAACTTGGTTTGACACAAAACAAAGGGTCCGTCAGCGATGCATATTGTCGCCTTACTTATTTAACTTGTATATTGAAAATATAATGAGGAATGTTAAAGAATATGTAGACAAAGAATATTACGATGCCATAACAATTGGAGGTTATAACATATCAGAGATTTTATATCTCAGGGCACAGTATTACTGTCCACAACACAAAAAGGAATGGAAAAAACTAATTATGTCAGTCCGTAAGAAAAGCGAAGAGCAAAACCTCTATCTTAATGTGAAGGAAACTAAATTGATGACAACTGACAAAACAAACAAGGCAGCTGAAATATATATCAATGCGGAAAAACTGGAAGAAGTGGAGAGTTTTGAATATCTTGGATCACTGCTAACTAATAATAGAGATACAATGAGGGAAGTTCAAAGGAGGACATCTATCGCTCTTCAGAAAGTAAAACAACTAAAGAATCTGTGGAGAGGGACAGACAGAACCACAAAAATAAGATTTTTAAAGGCATGTATCTTTCCCATCACAACATATGCCTGTGAGACCTGGACACTTAACATAACAGTTGAGAAAGGCATGAACGCCTTTGAATATAAATGCTACAGGAGAGTTCTTCAAATATCATGGACACAAAAAAGAACAAATATATCCATACTACAATAACTCAATATTAAAGAATGCTGGCTAGTAAAGAGGATTAAACAGAGAAAACTTAAATATTTTGGACACATTAAACGTCATGATAATCTAGAGAAGACCATCTTGAAAGGGTACATAATGGGAAAAAGAAAGAGAGGAAGACCAACGCGAAGATGGCTGCAAGACATCGTTGATGATCTGCATATGGATACATCAGCAGCAGGGCATCTTGCTTACAACCTAGAAATCTACAGGAGTCCTATTAGGGAAGCAAAGGTCCGCAAGTGACATGCAAATGACTGAATGTCGATTATTTCTTAATCTCCAAGGTTGATTATTTCCTAATTTCCAATGTTGATTATTTCCAAATTTCTAATGTTGATGATTTTCATTTATCTGTAATACAGATAATTTCATCGTCTGTAATATCGGCGATTTTCTTATCTGTAATGTTCATAATTTCCTCATCCGTAATGCTCATGATTTCCTCATGTGTAATGTTCATAATGTCCTCATCTGTAATGTTCATAATTTCCTCATTTATAATGTCCATAATTTCATCAGTCGTAATACTGACGATATCCTTGTATGCAATATTCAGGTTTTTCCTCATCTGTAATGTTAAAGACTTCTTCATCCGCAATATTGACAATTTCCTCCCTTGTAATACCGATGACTGACTCCTCTGTAACACTGATGATTTTATTCACGCCTATCGTTCATGATTTATTAACCTCAAATGCTGGTGAAAGCTGACAATCATGAAGATCATCATTTTCTGACAAGAAGTGTATTCCCGAGTTCAGAGAAGAGTAGTGCTCCCCCTCCCTCCCCCCTCAAATTAACTCCCATTATGTTATTCTCTTCTACTGCCGCCGTTGTCTGCATCAACACCATAAGGACTCCCTAACTATGGCTTTATCCGTGATCTGTCCCTTACGTTTACATATTACACGGATAATGATTAATGTAACATAAAATAATACAACATGGGACAAGTGAATTGGGGAAAAGACAAGCAGAAAGCAGCAACGAGGGGAATAAATTATACAGGGCATGCTTTGTTTAATGGTTTTGAATAGGATTTTTTATATATATAGAAACGAGGAAGTGTAGTCAAGCTAAGGGAAAAACAGCAGATGGATATTATGGCAAGACTCTGTGTACCAGGTTTTTGCGTGATGTCATCTTAGTGAAGAATTATAAAGCGAAGATGAATGGAGATATCAACTGAAGTTTTGCTACAGATAAAGAGACGAGTTTTAAAATAAATTGGAGTTGAAAATGGGGTGAGGGAAACGACAAAATGTACAAAAATCAGTTAAAAGTAATCAATATTTCGGCTACAGTCCTTCTTCGTATTAGGTAAAGATAGATAGATAGATAGATAGATAGATAGATAGATAGATAGATAGATAGATAGATAGATAGATAGATAGATAGATAGATAGAGATAGATTCAGCGGTTCAGTTTTATAAAAATACAATTTGAAAAAAGAAGCAAGAGGAGAGAGAGAGAGAAAGAGAGAGAGAAAAAGAGAGAGAGAGAAAGAGAGAGAGAGAAAGAAAGAGTGAGAGAGAGAAAGAGAGAGAAAGCAGCTGAATATAACATGAGGGACATGCAGTCATACATAATAGCAAGAACAGCCGATATTTCAACAGAAGGCTTTAATCCGGGACAACATTTTAAAAAACCGTCGGTTCAACACTAATTTTTTTTTTAAGCGTTGGTCTAAGAGACACCCGCCTGGTGCAAAATTAAGTCAAAGAATGCGTTTAGTTAGACATCGGTGAGCTTTTAAAATAGGGATTATATCACGATGAAGGAGGAGAGTAGGACATTGTAGTAAGAGGCTGGACATGGAATCTCTCTCTCTCTCTCTCTCTCTCTGGTCAGTGCCAATCAGGCGTTGGTTGTCACTGATTTCCACAACCATCTATCCTTTGCTCTTTCTATTTTCTATAATTTGTGCTTTGGTCCGTTCTCTGTTCTATTCTTTTAATCCGTCAAGTATCTTGTTTCTTTGCTTCCTCTGTCACGTTTCCTTCCAGTTTTCCCATTGTCATTAAGAGTTCCAGTTTACCTCTTCTTAAAAGATGTCCTACAAATCTGGACTATCATGTTCTGAATTTTGCCACAGTTTCTCTCTTTTGCCCAGCCTCACTTAGAATCTCTTCCTTTTTTTTCCTTGGCGTCCATGGTATTCTCATCTTTCTTCTTAGGGACCACATCTCCGCTGCTTCCAGTTGACTTTGAGTGCTTTTTTTTTTAAAATCGTCCGTGCTTCGCGTCCTTATAACAATATGGGTTCAATGTAACACTGAATAACTATTTTTATGGTGTTCATCGACAGAGCTTTATTGCACAGTTTATTTTTCATGTTCATAAATACTGACTCGGCCTGGGCTATTCTGTTTCTTATTTCAGTTTCCCATCTTCTGTCTCGTGTTGTTATTGCTCATAAATACTTGAATTTGTCCACTTGCTTTAATTCTGTGCCCTTTACTTTGATGCTGCATTTTGCTGGTGGTTCTTTCTTGGATACGACCAAGTCTTCTTTTTATTTAAACTAAGTCCTTTCTCCTCACTTTTTTTTCTCTACGATTTTGTCTAACAAAGCCTGTAGCTCTTCTTCTCTTTTTTGGGCTTTCAGTACAGTGTCATCTGCATGTCTTAGATTGTTTAGGTTGTATCCACCCACTGCTATTCCAGACATGTTTTCAATGTGACTCTATAATGCTGTCGCTATAGAGTGAGAAGAGATCAGGGGATGATGTACATCCTTGCCCCACTCATACTTCTATCTTCTGATACTTTCCTGCTTGATTATCAATCTTGATTGCAGTTATTTATTTCCAGTATAACTGTTTCATGATTCTCAGGTATTTTCCATCTATATTTGACTTTTTAACATCTGTATGATTTCTTTGTGTTTTACTTTATCAAATGCCTCGCAGTAATCTATAAAACAAAGATACAGATCTGTTTTCAGTTCTATGGCCCGTTACATTAGTCATCTTACGATATATGTTGCTTTACTTGTGCCTTTTCCTTCATTGATATGTTGCTTTACTTGTGCCTTTTCCTTCATTGAATCCGCAATGTTCTTCTGCAGTTTCTGGTCTTATCTTGACCCTAATTCCCCTCATGATTATGAGAAGCAACATTTTAGTTATGTGACTCAAAAGAGTGATAGGCCTGTGATCTTCACACTAGCTTCTCTTGGGATAGTCCTGTGGTCTTTGCACTAGCTTCTCTTGGGATAGTCCTGTGGTCTTCGCACTAGCTTCTCTTGGAATAGTCCTGTGGTCTTCGCACTAGCTTCTCTTGGGATAGTCCTGTGGTCTTCACACTAGCTTCTCTTGGGATAGTCCTGTGGTCTTCGCACTAGCTTCTCTTGGGATAGTCCTGTGGTCTTCGCACTAGCTTCTCTTGGGATCGTCCTGTGGTCTTCACACTAGCTTCTCTTAGTTTGTTTGTAGTAAGGCTATAAATACTGATGCTAGAAAAATCATCAGGAATATGTCCACTATTGTAAATGTTATCGATCATTTTTGTTATTATTTCTATTCCAAACTCTCCTATAGCATGTATTTCTTCTTTTGTTATGTTATCTGGTTCTAGTGCTTTGTTCTTTTTCGCATGACGTATAGCGTTTTCCACTTCTGTAGTTAATATATATATATATATATATATATATATATATATGGTCCGTCGTTATTACTCTCTACATTTACCTCTTCCCTTTCATCGTAATAAAATTCTCTCATGTATTCCCTCCATCTCCTGAGTATTTCTCTCCAAGCCATGATAAGTTTAAAAAAAAAACAGAAAAGAAATGGATTAGATGTCAAAAAAAATGATAAGAGAAACAGTACTCAGGTTAGAGGTAAGTAATTTTTCTTTATGCTGTGATTTCATGTCCATGGACTGTTTCTCTTATCACTTTTGTAACATTTCTTTTCTTTATTGTTACTATTATTATTATTATTACAAACACTATGTTTCAGCTATTTGTAAAGTTGCTAAGATTCTCTGTGCTTTTTAGTGCATCTCCTACCAACTCTCGAGTGCAAAATACACTTTACAAGTAAACAGGTAAAAAAAAATCCAGTTGTTACGTCATTTTTAGTTAAATAGTGTAAGATATAGGGTGCTGCGGTGGTGTAGAAGTTAGTGCACGCCAACAGATCAGAAGGTCCGTGATTTGATTTCACACTCGGGTGGAATTTATTTTTTTTTCTGATCGACCGGCACCTGGGGGGTAAACCCAGCCTTTAAAAAAAAACGGGTACTTGGCTTTTCCCCAGGAAAATAGCTAAGCAAGGTGCTCTCATCCCTACCTCAAATGCTGTAGCGGGCTAGAAATGTGAAGGAGCTAACACTTCACATCCCTACCTCAAATGCTGTAGCGGGCTAGAAATTTGAAGGAGCTAACACTTCACATCACTGCGGCAGGCAAATGCTACGGGACATAGATTAGATTAAGTAAGATATATAGAAGATTAATGCACAAAATAGAGGCTTGGTTCATGGCAAAGTTATTTCACACCGATTACAGAGATAAGGCAAGATGATCAAACTTGTCTCGTGGGTGATTAGAAAAAAAAATGAGATGGACATATATCGGTCACGCGATGAGAAGAAACACTCAGAGAATCCCAAAACAAGCTATCAAGTTTTAACACAGCATGCCGAAGAAAAAGAGGTCAACCACGGGAAATTCTAAAGAGGACATTGCTAAGAGAGACCGAATTAGTAGGCATAAAATCCCTTGATGGGGTTGAAAAGCTCACCGAGGCCAGGAAAACTTGGCGAACTACCATGCGAGCTCTATGTGACGTTTAATGGCGCGGGAAGGATGTAAGATGTAAGGAGATTACAGTTTAGAGCAGATGTTCCCCGCCCACAGGGACATTTTACGTCCGTTGGGAGAGGGGTACTAGGGCTACATGTTGACGAACTCACACTGTGTACATTATTCAGAATATGCCTTTTCAGTCTGTCTTGTCTTTGAAATAGGGATGGGGGTATGACATTTCTTGTCTTTGAAATAGGGATGGGGGTATGACATTCCCTCATATGATGAGAAAAGGAGTGCAAAGAGAGACAGAGACACAGGGAGACAGAGACAGAGAGAGACACAGAGAGACAGAGAGACACAGAGAGACAGAGACAGAGAGACAGATAGAGAGACGGAGACAGAGAGAGACAGAGAGAGACAGAGACAGAGAAAGACAGATCAGAGAGAGACAGAGACAGAGAGAGAGACCGACAGACAGAGACAGAGAGAGACACAGAGAGACAGAGAGACACAGAGAGACAGAGACAGACAGGCAGAGACAGAGAGACACAGAGAAACACAGAGAGACAGACAGACACAGAGAGACACAGAGAGACAGAGACAGGGAGAGACAGACAGAGACAGAGAGAGACAGAGACAGACAGAGACAGACAGAGACAGACAGAGACATAGACAGACAGAGACAGAGAGAGACACAGAGAGACAGAGACAGAGAGAGACAGATACAGAGAGAGACAGAGACAGAGAGAGACAGACAGACAGAGACAAAGAGAGAGAGACAAAGAGAGAGACAGAGAGACAGACAGACAGAGACAAAGAGAGAGAGACAAAGAGAGACAGAGACATAGAGAGACACACAGAGACAGATAGAGAGACAGACAGAGATAGAGATAAAAAAGAAAGGATTGATAATCATTAAAAACACGAGTAATTTCTGACAAGGATAACGCTGACAAGTCTCCATTATATCTCCATTCTTCAACTAGTTTTCTTGGAAGGCGGTACAATTATACCTGCCTTCACCTTGCAAGAAGTAATTTCCCTGATAACGGATTTTTTTTTCGATATTTCATTCAGTTTTTTATTATTATTTTTACTGTGAAATTAAACTCATTGTTACAAACATCAAGGGGGTGAGGAGGCCAGTCTGATGAGGCAGTCAGCGACCCATAGCTGATATGCCAGCGTCAGTGTTAGCAACCCTTAGCTGATATGCCAGCGTCAGTGTTAGCAACCCTTAGCTGATATGCCAGCGTCAGTGTTGGCAACCCATAGCTGATATGTCAGCGTCAGTGTTAGCAACCCTTAGCTGATATGCCAGCGTCAGTGTTGGCGAACCATAGCTGATATGCCAGCGTCAGTGTTGGCAACCCATAGATGATATATCAGCGTCAGTGTTAGCCACCCTTAGCTGATATGCCAGCGTCAGTGTTAGCAACCTATAGCTGATATGCCAGCGTCAGTGTTAGCAATCCTTAACTGATATGCCAGCGTCAGTGTTGGCGACCCATAGCTGATATGTCAGCGTCAGTGTTAGCAACCCATAGCTGATATGCCAGTGTCAGTGTTGGCAACCCATAGCTGATATGCCAGCGTCAGTATTAGCAACCCTTAGCTGATATGCCAGCGTCAGTGTTAGCAACCCTTAGCTGATATGCCAGCGTCAGTGTTAGCAACCCATAGCTGATATGTCAGCGTCAGTGTTGGCGAACCATAGCTGATATGCCAGCGTCAGTGTTAGCGAACCATAACTGATCAAGACCCTATCCCAACACTCCCTGGTTCCCCCCCCCTCCAGTAACAGGCCTAGCCTGGCTAACGGCGGCAGGGACCGCTGTAGTCCCCCATGGTGGTGCAGTTTGATTAAAGAAGCAATGCACACCCCCCGCTTTTTAGCTGTACTCCGGGACTGAAAAAGTAGCTGCCATAACCCGCTACCACGCCAATACTATGCTGTGACTCAACATCTCTACAGCATCGGCTGCAAAGAACAACAGCTCACAGTTACAGGGAGTTCCTACAAGTACAAGTTACAAACATCAGCGGCAAATAAAATATTGGTGGGAAGTGTTTTTCATTTTTTTTTCTAAATGTTTATTTTATTAGCGGCGAGATTTAATATTTAAAATATGCTGACATGCTGAACCGAAGTCCAGATTGGCTGATTCTCCTCCAGGTATCATCCTATCACCATCATCCTATCACCATCATCCTACCACCATCATTCTACCACCAATCATACTACACCTATCATCCTATCACTAATCATCCTGCAACTATCATCCTACCACCATCATCCTACCACCAATCATCCTACCACCATCATCCTACCACCAATCATCCTACCACTATAATCCTACCACTATCATCCTACCACCATCATCCTATCAACATCATCCTATCACCATCATCCTACCACCATCATCCTATCACCATCATCCTATCAACATCATCCTATCACCATCATCCTATCACCATCATCCTACCACTATCATCCTACCACTATCATCCTATCACCATCATCCTACCACTATCATCCTATCACCATCATCCTATCACCATCATCCTACCACCATCATCCTATCACCATCATCCTACCACCATCATCCTACCACCATCATCCTACCACCATCATCCTACCACTATCATCCTACCACCATCATCCTACCACTATCATCCTACTGACCTGATTATCTTCTAACCGATTTCGCTGGCTGCTTTTTTTAACTAGGTCTTCTCTTTTCACTAAGTTATCGGTAACTGACGGTTAAAGCTATTAATAATTTTAATGTAATAAAAATAGTAATAAATTAATCAATCTGACAAGAATATCTATGGAGGATGCATAAAATATAGTAATATATAAAGGAAGATAGTCTGAACCCTTCTCTATAAGAACTGGTTTAAAACAAGGTAATATATTGTATTCATTACTATTCAACCTAGTACTAGAAAAGATAATCAGAAAAGTGAAAGAAGAAAGCAGTATAGAAGAAGAAGCTAAAATACTAGGATATGCTGAAGACATCGACCTGGTGGGGGGGGGGGAGACTATGCAAGAAGTCATCAATACCTGCATACACCTGAGAGATGTGGCACTAAAAGTGGGCTTGACCATTAACTAAGATAAGACAAAGTATATGAAGATATCAAGAGACCAGAGCTAGAATGATCCAGATTATATAAATGTTGGAGAGATGATTATTATGAAAGCAGAAACATACAAATATCTAGGCACAACCTTCAACAGAAGCAACATAGTAAGAGAGGAAATTAAAACCAAAATACAGATAGGGAATAAAATATTCTTTGTCTTGCAATACCTGTTAAAATCCAAAATCTTATCCCAAAACACCAAAATAACAATCTACAAAACTATAATAAGACCAGCCGTCTTGTGTGGATCAGAAACGCGGAGTAGAACAGAGAAAGATGAACAACGGCTGTAGTTCTTTGAGACCAAGATCCTGAGAAGTCTTTGGGCCCGTCAAGGATACCATTAGTGGAGAATGGAGAGCTAGGAAGAAAACTGAAATGAACAGCTTATTTTTAAGTCCCAATGAATTATAAATATCCTGAAACTGAACAGACTACGCTGGCTGGAGCATGTAGAAAGAATGGAAGAGAACAGACAAACGAAAATGGTGTATGCACAAGAGATGAGGGAAACAAGACCAAGGGGTAGACCACGACAGAGATGGAAAGACAACATAGAATAGGATATAAAAGGAATTGGTGTCACTAACTGGAGAGAGAAAATTAGGAACAGCGAGGAAGGGAGGCGAACTTCATCTGCACCAATGAGCCTTAATGATATATATATATATATATATATATATATATATCGATCCATAAAGTTCGATCTCCATTACACGATTCTGGCTGAATCGAAACGTCTTCTACTGTTCTTTTCTAACCGGCTTAAAAATTTTTAAAGCTATAGAAGAAACATCCTAGTTTTGGACAGGAAGAAGATTGATGGAGACATGTCTTCACGGCTACAAGACTGATGGAGATATATGTCTCCGCGGCTACAAGATTGGGGGTGATATACGTTTTTGCGGCTACAAGACTGATGGAGACATGTCTTCACGGCTACAAGATTGATGGAGATATATGTCTTCGCGGCTACAAGACTGATGGAGACATGTGTCTTCGTGGCTACAAGATTGGTGAAGATATATCGCGGGGTATTGGTCTTAGGTTATACCTGCTGGACTGATGGCTGAAGGGTTTTATCTGTGTAAAGTGTAAGCCAGAATGCTACTTTTAATAGTATCGTTCGTCTCAAATTTCTTTTATGCTTGTCCTATTTTGTACTATGTTTAAAGATAGGGGTCTCTGAGAGACTGTAACTGGGTTATAACGGTACGAGAAGCTGTTACAAAAATATAGAAACTGAGCGTGACGCCCGTTAATGAGACGGCAGGTATAAATAGCCAAGGTAAATCAACAGGGAATAGAAAGAGACACGAGCTAAAGGAGAACGGGGAAAAGGATCTATTTTTCTTCATTACTGGCCTCTAGTTGGCTTTAGCAACCTGAAGGCTAGAACCTAGACGTCCTGGAAGTAGAGGTGCCAAGCTTTCAACACATGGTTTCTGCGTAACTAAGATAATGTAAGTGTCGTAAATTTATATGTATTTTCATTTCAATAACTATCCTTGAGAGAGAATCTATATGTGTATTCTCATTTCAATAGCTGTCTTTGAGGGAGAATCTACGTGTATTTTCATTTCAATAGGTATCTTTTAGGGATAATCTACATGTATTCTCACTTCAATAGCTACTTTTGAGGGAGAATCTATATGTATGTTCATTTAAATAGCTATCTTTGAGGGAGAATCTATATGTATTTTCATTTCAGTAGCTGTCTCACATAATGTTTTTTGTCACTTCAAGGCTTGGGATAAGAAATATATTTTTTAAAAACTCATGTTCTTCTATATCATGGGTGTTCCTATGTGGTGCAGCCAGTAGTGTTGGTAGACAAAGTGAACATCGCTTACAGGGTTTCCGTTCTCTTTTGAGTAGCTCCTGAATTCGGCAGCTTTCCTAGCCACTGAAGCTCACTGCTGCAGGCAAGACAACGTCCCCATTCATCTCTGTTCTTGTTCTTGTTCTATTTGTTTTTCCTTTTCTAATTGTCGATTCCAAGAGCGCATATATATTCTAAGTTGCTTCTCCTTTGCTGTGTACTTCAACCTCGTGATGTACCCCCCCCCCCTCCTCTTTCATCGCTTCTGTAAAGGCCATCTTTGTTTGTCTATCCTCCTTCATTCTCTCTAAGCGTGCCCCAGCCACATTAGTATGGTTTATAGGAGCCTCGTATATTCTATGTTCCAGTTTTCATATGTTTGGCCTTCCAAAGGTCGTTTACCGTTTATAGCTACCCGATTTCCAGGCTTTCCTGTCTGATTCATGACGCTGCTCTGTTTCACGGAGATGGGGTGGTTGGCCCCCACGCTTGTAACCCCACCCTGGAAGACCAGGGTGCTTAGCTTCATCTAACCCCTACCCTCACAGATTTCATTTCTACTAAAACTATTTTTTGTCTTGCTGGTTTACTCCTGCATATTTCTACCGGAGGGGGGGGGGGTGGAGGAGGGGGGGGGGTGGTGGTGCCCTGATAAACAGAGCGCGGTTTTTGTTCATGTGATAATGCCTCTGTCGGTTTAGCCAAAGGCGAGCAAGTAGACTCACAGAGAGTCCACATTCTTAAGTCGGTCGTTCAAATACAGCATTGTTCTCTACGCCAATCAATAATAATAATCATCATCATTGCACCGCGACATCAAAGAACCGCAAAGAAGAAGAAGAAGAAGGAGAAGATCGATAACTAACCTGGATATGAAGCGAGACTCCACGCCGGTGTAATGAGAGAGATCATTCAGTCTATGACAAGTGAGATAGATAGATAGATAGATAGATAGATAGATAGATAGATAGATAGATAGATAGATAGATAGATAGATGGATGGATGGATGGATGGATGGATGGATGGATGGATGGATGGATGGATGGATGGATGGATGGATGGATGGATGGATAGATAGATAGATAGATAGATAGATAGATAGATAGATAGATAGATAGATAGATAGATAGATAGATAGATAGATAGATAGATAGATAGATAGATAGATAGATAGATAGAGAGAAAGAGAGAGAGAGAGAGAGAAACTTAGCTCACATAGCCAGAAAAAAAGGGGGCATTTTTGATACGCTTCTAGTCTTCTCCATTCATTTTGATAATAATTGTGCAGTATCTATTGGCAGTTTTCTTGTAGATACATAGTGCAGGATGTAAATCCCCAGAGGTTTTCTATACATGCGCTGGAAAAGAGAGCTTCTAGGTACTATCAGTGTTTGCCTATGGCCACTCCACTATACAGACCGATGGAACAAGCTTCAGAAATATGTCGATGTTAATAACAAGAGAAATAAATAATAAATACGCGCGGTGCACGCGGCACTATTCTTTGTATTGATCTGACCATTTGAACATCTCCCTATTTAACAGTTGTTTAATTTAGAAAGACGAATGTTACTAAAACAATGACAGTGCTATAATGCTATAGCAAGGGGCATTAAACAGGGCGGGCGCGGGGGGGGGGGGGGAGTGAGGAATGTAGCAAGAATATTAAGGTGCTTGGAAATGTAGAGATGTAAAACAGTGTGGCTTATTTCACTGACAAAATATAAAGACAAATAAAAAAATAAGTGCGTTACTGGAATAGCGGTAATTGAAAACAAAGAATAAGAATATACAACCAGATTAATTAACCCCTGGGATACGACGAGCGGTTTAAAAGGTTCGTTTAAAATGGAAAATAAAACCTGCAAATGCGTGGATTTGTTCCGTGGGTGACGATTCGTAATTTTAAACACGCGTAAGTGCTAAAAATAATCATCACGTCACTTCTCCTAAAACATGGCTTCTGATATTAATAATATCAACAAAATGTTCATGTGTCTCGTTTTTTTTTTTTTTGATTGGCGGTCTAGGAAACTAAAGCATGTGGTCATACTAAAAAATAGTGAAATTACAAGCGTGATGGAAGAAGGAAACAAAAAATGATACAGATGGGTGAACTACATTAAGAAGTGAATGAGAATGAGCCTGGGTCTTTGTCAGTGACAGAACAGGGTTCAGATCAAATAGAACCATCTTTGATTTTTGAGAGATGGCACAGGCTGATGATTAGGGAAGGCTTTGGGGGGGGGGGGGGAGGCCACAAGGGGAATGCAGAATTTATGTAGTAGGCCTAAAAGTCTAAAGCAAGACCAATAGTTATAATTTAGGAGGTGATGAGAGAATGAGAGAGAGAGAGAGAGAGGGAGAGGGAGAAAGAGAGAGAGAAAGTAAGTCAGAGAAAGAGATATAAAATATAGTAGTTCATCCCTACCTGGAAGATTATGAAAATGAGGAGACCAGGTTCGCGGAAATTTATGGCACACGTTTTAGGCTCCAGCAGCTGTCGACCTACTGTCCCAGCCAAAAGTTGCTTATAGAAATAGCTTGCACATGAATTGCTTATAGAACTGTCTAGCACAGAAGTTGCAGTTAGAACTATCTAGCACAGGAGCTGCTTATAGAACAATCTAGCACAAACTAGAAATAACTGGCACATAAATTGCAGATGGAACTACCCAGCGCAGAATTTGCAGATAGAACTATCTAGCACAGGAGCTGTTTATAGAACTGTATGGCACAGAAGTTTCTGATAGAACTAAATAGTACAGATGTGGCTTATGGAAGTATCTAGCACAGAAGTTGTTGACAGAGCTATCTGGTACAGAAGTTGCTTATAGAACTATCTAGTATACACGTTGCTTATAGAACTATCTGAAGTTATTTAACAGCCTGCTTCTAGGAACACCAAGAACTGGAGTAGGATTGGGCGTTCTGTGTTGGTCCTGGGCGTAAACTCGTCCTGTTTTATCTTTTAGTTGCATTTAACTTTTTCATATGTTTGATACAAGCTTTATTCTACCCCCTCCTCCCTTTTCCTCTCCTCCTCGTGTTTGATATAAGCATTATCCTCCCATTCCTCTCCTTCAATCCCTCTCTCCCGACTATCACCCCCATACCCCCATACTGTTATCAATCTGGCGTTAGTATCACATTCAACAAAGCCCTCAAGATAACACTTTTGTCCATAGTCACTGAGTCAACAGTTTAGCTTCTGGAGATAGGAGATTTCACTCGATAAAAAGGTCTTATCTTGGTATGATAAGAAGCTTGAGAACAGCCTCTCTGGCTTTTAGTCTCAAACTCATTTTAGACCCTAATACAGACGCCAAGAATCTGTATGAGTATTTCTCTTCTAAGCACTGTGATAAACGAGTAAAACTATTCCCTGCTGGCCTGGCTTTATCTGCATACACAGGCCGAGCTTAATAAAGGGAAAGAGAAACGGAAATGACATCACAGTTTGCGCAGTTAACTACGAACAGACTGTTTATACACGCACTGTTAAGACACGCGACTAGAGACAAGAAGAACCATCTTTACATTTAAATTCTGTAATACTGTTCGCTTTTTTTTCATGTTTCGTAAGACAAGTGAAGACGAAGTAACATAAGAGTGTTAACTGCAGCAAAACAAGACTAAAAACAAATACATTGAAGCAGACATCGTGTGCAGAATATGCTGGTAGTGTGTAGTTAAACATCAGTCGTTGAACTTTCATACACATCACGACTATGATGACAAAGTTAAAATAACATACATTTAAAGTTAATAACAGATGATATCATAATGGGAGAGATAAACTCGGTGAAGATAATGGTTGGGAATTGAAAATGCTCTAGCGATGACTGGCATTTGTAGTTACGTTATTTGGTTTGACTGGCTGATCTACTTGGCTGATTAAATTAGTTGATCTGATTGGTCGGTTAGGTTGGTTGACCTGATTGGCTGTTTAGCGGGTTAGGATGATTGATCTGATTGGCTGGTTAGCTGTTTAGGATGATTGATCTGATTGGCTGGACTGCTTGGTTGATTTCCCTGTAAAAAGAAGCTGAGGTGGTAGCAGCCAAGCTTTGTGGTAACCTTGAAACATAGGGCTGTAGATCGATGGGAAGTGGGCTTCAGAAAGTAGCCTCAATCAGATGGTCTGTCTGTAGATCTGCCACCACGAGGAACTGGTCATTCTCCATATCCTTAAGCTAAGCCAAAGTTATTGAACAGTCTGCTTCCAGGAACACTAAGAACTGGAGTAGGTTTTGGCGTTCTGAGCTCCATGAACTGACATATAACGGCTCATGTACTCAACTACTGTTAGCCAAATGGCACACATACACGAACACACACACACACACACACACACACAGTAAACTGATATTAAAGGATTAAATACTTTTTAAATCTGAACATAAATTCATAAACAAAAACAATCTTTAGATAAGGACTTAATAAACCAATTTTCAATTAAGAAATAAATATTCAACGCAAATCAAATATTTCTGCTTAACTGTATTATTCTTTTTGGCGTGTGTTACTCTTCATAAGACTTCACTAATCGGTCTTTCAAAGTCTTCACAGCAACTCACTCTCTATTTTAATGGTTCTCTTTAAAGTCAGTCGGTCAGTTATTTGCATGTCCCTTGTGAACGTGACTCCCTAACAGCTCTCCTGTAGGCCTCTCAGTTGTACGCAAGATGGCCTGCTGCTGATGCGTCCACTCGCAGATCATCAACGATGTTTTGCAGCCATCTTCGCCTTGGTCTTCTTCTCTTTCTTTTTCCTATTATGTACCCTTCCAAAACCGTCTTCTCTAAATTATCATGACGTTTAACATGTCCAAAATATTTACGTTTTTAATCCTCTTTAATAGCCAACCTCCTTCAATATTAAGTTCTTGTAGTATGGATATATTTGTTCTTTTTTTTAATCCATGATATTTGAAGAACTAGCATTTACATTCAAAGACATTTATGTGTTTCTCAGCTGCTTTTGAAAACATTTCTTTCTTTTTAAAGTAACAGCCGCAAAAAAAAAAAAAAAACTCATCTCAATCCTTTCCCATTCGTTTGTAAGGAACAAATTCCAATTAATCGAACGATTATTTTACCTGTTTCACATCTTTCAGTTAACAATATCTTGCAATCATCGTGCGTTTGGAGTGAGCTCAAGTTTTTTTAACTCTTGTACCACCAGACCAAAAATCCTGGAACTTCTGAAATAAAATTATAACGAACACATCTGCTTTTTCTTTCTGTCAGAAGTGGAGCGATGTTTATATTTATCTTAGAGAGTAGCTTAGAATCTGAACTTTCGAAAATCAAAATGAAACCTACAGAAGCAGTTTTTTTTCAGTATTTTTGCAAGATCATTAGCATGCTTCGCGGTAGGAAAAGTGTTAAAACAAATGTAACAGAACACAAAGTTAACTTTAGCTGATTTGTACTTGTGGATGTAAAAACAGCTTCTATTTTTTAAAATGAATATCATTGGTGTATAAGTCTTCATTATAGGGTTGGAAAGCTACAGTCATTCTGTCAGAGAATCTTTGACCAATGATAAGAAGAGATCACGGTGACAATCAAAAATCTATTGTCATGTTTACAGAAATATAAACAAAATGAGCTGATAGGAGTCAGCAATTATTTCGGTTCATGAGAGTCAGTAATTATTTAAGTTTTTGGGAGTCTGTAGTTATTTCAGTTCTTGTTGGGTCAATATTTACTTCTATTCATGAGAAAATGCTTATTAACAACATCATGACGGGCAAAGAAAACAAGCAAACAAAAGAAAGAAACATTAATTTTTTTCACAAGCGAAGTCAAATTCACGAAAAATCGTGTAAGAGATGTTTTAAATGTCAGTAAATGCTTCTTTGGTTGCACATACACAACCTCAGTGATGACAGATTTCTTTGCAGCTAAAGGCTCGTTCCATCCGATTAACTACGTCATTTCCTTTCTTTTCTTTTTTTGTCACTGGTTTCGGCGAACCGTGTCGCTATTCTTCACAGCTGGACGCCTTCCGACTCGCTGTCCAGGCAAACACTCGCCGAAGATCTGGAGTTGTTTGATTCCCAAGGAAACTTGACCAGATCTGTTGGTCCGGTATAGACGGAAAACTTCAGCACTGTCAAGTCATCTTTCTCCGCGGACTCGGAATGCCCGTCACTGCCAACGTCACTTTCAAACATGGCGTTAGACAGCTTTATATCACCGCTGCTTTTCATGCAACCATTTATGGTCACATCGGACCTAGGAGAATTATCTTCGGAATTGCCTTCAAAATAACAAAAGTCGAGCTGAGAACTCGACGTTTTTTGGCCAGATCTGTCAAATTTTCCGGGTCGGCTTTGATACCCCGAACTCCTACCGGCTCGTCTAAATGATGAACTCCTGCCGTCTCGGCTAATCCTTCTACAAGTCCCGCCTCGCATCTCCAGATAGCGTCTCCCAAAAAACACACGAGTGAACGTATTTCGAAACAGCACGCTAAGCGAGCAGTATAAAATAAAGTTTACGGCAGAGTTCAAGGCCACTAAACTGTCGGTGATCTCTCGGATACCTTTCACCAAGAAGTCCTCCTCAACGTATCCTTTCCCAAAGAAAGTGGACATGATAGCGTCCGGTGTTATACAAACAATAAACACAACAACCATTGCAATCAGCATCAGAGTTATCCTGTTTCTGGAGCTGAATTTCTTCCCCTTAACCCTTTCTTTCCGAAGAACGTTGATAATCCTTGCATTGAGGAAGACTAAAATAAACACCGGGATAATCCCACGCAGAAAATTCTGGATCCAAGTATAAGGAATCATGAACTCTTTATTCCTGCCCAGCTCCGTAACGACCAGCTCCATGCACGTGATGTTCTGCTTTATGTCATGAATGGTCTGAAGGCGGTATCGAAATCCTGAAGGTATCGACAGAAGGATCATAATGACGAAAACAGAGACGACTACGGTTCTGGCCTTTGGTATCGTGCACAGCGTTTTTGAGGTGGATGGATAGCACACGGATATATAACGATCCATGGATACGGCGACCGTCAGCCAGGCCGTAACACACACAGCCACCTGAAAGATGGTTGAGAAAAATACCAAGGAAAAAAAAGTTAGCGGATGTAGACGTTAAAATTGCTTGACAAACAAAAGATTAATGTCTACTTTCATCATTGTGATTCTGAGCGTGTCAGTAAATAACTCAGTGTTTAATAATTTAATAACATAAATTATTATTATTATTACTGTTATTATTATTACTACTACTACTACTGTTACTATTCCTACTATTAGTATTACTATTACTGGTACTACTATTACTAATATTACTACTACAGCTACTACTTCTGCTACTACTACTACTACTACTACTACTATTACTATTACTCCTACTCCTACTATTACTACTAATACTACTGCTATTACTATTAAGGCTTCTACTATTACAACTGCGTATAAACTAGGAAAAAAAAGCAGGATCACAGCTTTACTGCAGTGGCCTCATGTATAGCTATATACTTATGCACTAATTATTGTGCGTTACTACTATTACAACTATACCTACTATAACTACTCTCGTAGTCACTGGCACTACTACTACCACATCTACTATCACTGCATTGTCATTACCATCATCATCATCATGAAAAACAATGCCTTAAGGCGTGAGCAGTCGTGTATCTCTATGGAGATCGATCTGTCATCTTCCCCATCGGCTAAATCGATACCCCCACTGTACCATGTCATTCTGTTTTTCTATCCATTATCTTGTCTGTTGGCCTTCCACTGTCTTCTTTAACAAAGTATCACCTTATCTTTTGTGTCGTGCATAGACGATATTTTGAAAAAGAAGGATAAAGTGCTCATGTTTATGTGAGTTGTTGGTACAACGAAGGGCAATGGCATCAAGGTCAGTGCTAGTCACGTTGACCCTGAACTCCAAGAGACGATAGGGCCCCTTTTGTTTTTCAAGAGTGGAGTTCAATTAAACGCTTCACTCTGGAGCAAGATTGCCCTGACAAAAATAACGAGTGCACCAATCATTTCCATGCACGCACAGGATTGTCTTAAAAGTACGGTTTTTTTTTTTTTTTTAGCACTTTGTTAACCAGAAGAACACTGTACTCTGGTATCTCTGAGGTTCAAACATGGTTCAGTGGATGAGGTCAGGTTCGAATCTCATCAAGTGCTGGAGACTTCGTTAAGAGACAATGGGTCCATGTTTTCTAACCTAGTTCATGCCTTTTCCAGTTTCTTGTACATCGAGAATGGTGAATATCTTCCGTTTATTAAGAAAATATGATTTGTGACTAGGAAAAGTAAATGAAAATGTAATTGTAATATTGAATTATTTTTCATTTGCAATTAAATACTTTAAGAACACTATTAATAGCCTCACAAGTTTATACAAAGTCAAAAAAAATATGAAACACCACCATGGCCATTTAAAAAAAATTCTCTTGACACGTTCTTGACCTAATCTCATTACAACTTATACTTCTCTCTGGGCGTAATGCATCAGCAATGAAGCGAAATAGTCGGTAAAGACGCTCTAAATTACATCTTTATATGATGTTCTGTGGTTCGGGGAGTATCATACAGATCTGGCAAACTTCATCATTGTCATTGAGTGCCATTCTGACCGGCTTTGTCGGTCATACTTCTCCACAGATCTCGACCCTGGATATTTCCCAACAGCTCATTTGGTGATTTTTTGTTTGTTTGTTTTATCGCGTCATCTCCTTAGACTGTCCCTGATTATTATTTTTTTCTCCTTTGAACTTCCCCAACTTCTTTTCCCCATATATCTCTCCTCTTGTTTATGATGTTTTCAAGCCTTGCTCTTCTCATTATGTCTCCAGTGTACTATAGGGTTTATTAATGACTCAATTAGACAAACAATCTTCTGAGATTCGAACTCACTCACTCACGTACCTGAAACACGTAGTGGGCGTAGGGATACACGTTGACCATCATGGACTCCGCGGCCGAGGGATTGTGCAGTGAAATGACCAGCATGATAAAGTATAGGAAGTCATTCAACAACTTCAGAGAGTCCGATACACCGAGAGCTGTGTGGATGAAGTTGGAAGAGATCAATATATACATATATATATATATATATATATATATATATATATATATATATATATATATATATATATATATATAAATACATATAAGGTACAATTTCCAGTTTCCATGTCATTAAAACATATTGGCGAATAGGGTTTTAGGCCCGTATTTTCCATGGGTTCCGACACATGAAAGTGTGATGTGGTCAGTATCACGTCTGGACGCTTTACCTTCCCAGATGTCTCTGGTGCCCATTTTTAGACTCTGTGTCAACCCCGGGTTCTGGTATGTTACAGAAAAAGATCCCACTGCTGGGACTGAACCCGGTACTACTTGATTAGTAAACCGACCATCTAACCATTCAGCTAATCAGGCCACAAACATTATATATATATATGTATATGTATATATACATATATATATAACATCATCATCATCATCATCATCATCACATAGCTAATCGGGCCACAAACATTATATGTATATACATATATATCATCACTAACATCATCATCATCATCATCATCATCATCATCATCATCATCATCATCATCGCCTTTCACTCCCTTGAGAGCATAGGCCACGGATAAAGGCTCTCCAGTCATCCCCGTTCTTGAAATTATTCTCTGCTTCCTTCCATGTCTATGAGCACTGTCATAATTTCTCTTCTCCAAGTAAGTCTAGGTCTTCCTCGTTTTCTATTTCCTTGAGGATTCCTTATCAGTGCCTGTCTTGCTATGCTGGTGTCGGGTTTCCTCAGAGTGTGGCCAATCCACCTCCACTTCCTAGACATGATTTGTAGGTTCATAGGTTCTTGTCCTGCCCTTTCCCAGACCTCCTCGTTTCTGATCTTGTCCTGCCAATTAACATTTAAAATCCCCCTAAAGCAGTAGTTCATGAATGTTTGTATCCTCTGTTGTATTGTCTTGGTCATAACCCATTTCTCTGAAACATATAGTAGGACAATCTTTACGTTTGTATTGAAAAGTCAAGTTTGGTTCTTGTTTTGATGTTCTTAGATGACCATATTTTATTAAGTTGGATAAATGCTGTACTGGCCTTGATTATTCTAGCTTTAACATCCTTTTCCTTTCCCCCATATTTATCCACTATGCTGCCTAAATGTGTGAAAAACTCTACTTCCTCAACTGGCACTCCCTCAGCTGCCATGAGGCCATTGCTTGCACTATTACTTTTCATTATCGTTGTTTTTTTTTGTTTGTTTGTTAATATATAGTCCCAATATAGCTGAATTCTTATATATATATATATATATATATATATATATATATATTCACACTGATCTATAGTTTATAGTTTTGTCTCTTGGATAAAATGGCCTGTTTTTGGAAGCTTCTGCAGAGTTTGAATTATTAGTAGCTTCATCAGGCCAGCAGACGCTTCCCTGTGCTTCTATTGATGGTGTCTGCTCCAGCTAGGTCATCCACATGCTAAAAAAGCATGGCCATATATATACAGAAGAGATCTACAAGCAAATGACGGAATTACAGGAGGAAAATAGGAGCCAAAAACATTAAAGACAAAAAAAGTCGGAAATGCAAAGAGACCGGAGTCTGCAGCACAAGATTTGCTTGTTCTCACTGTTTGGGACATTTCGCCAAACAGTAATTAACAGCACAAGCCACCAGAGAAGTTGCTGAGACAGAAGAGAAAAAGAAGAAGAAAATTCCCACAAAGAATTAACTTCTGTCTTCCTTGCAGCCGCTTTATGGGACGAAAATATCCACTTCTCACGATCTCCGCCGAGGTTGACCCAACGGTGGGTTTCACATCATGGCGTCTTGGTTTATAATGAAGGAAACAGAAGTCTGTTCTGATGAAATGTCGGATGGGAACATGACGCAAAAGGGGCACAAAAATAGCAATAAATTAATGAATTTCAGGCGTTAGCATTTCCTGTGCTCCAGGAGTTATTATAAGGAGAAGAACATAGAGGATGTGCAGCTGCCCTGAGTGTGGAGATGATGATCCTGACCTAACCTATGTTAATAGATGTACCGAATATTCGTTTTAGTATTCGACCAAATAATGGCGAAATTCATTCGAATATTTGTATTAGAAAAAACAATTGAATACTAAATGTTTGTTACGCATACATATTTTTATGAGTAAGTAAAGCACACATAGACAAATCATATACTGACAGAAATAGTAATTATGCATGTATGAGGCAATATACAATATATATATATATATATATATATATATATATATATATATATATATATATATATATATGAATTCTTTCCAGATTATATGTTTACGAAGAATCAGAAAAATATTGTGTCCAAACACCATAATAAATATCATTTTGTTGGAAGAAATGAAGCCACTGACAGGAATTATTGAGGAAAGACATTGGCAGTGGTTGAGACAAGTGCTCCGAATGACTGACATATATATATATATATATATATATATATATATATATATATATATATATATTCTACTTCACCTATATTCTAGTATCTACTAGCACGGTATTAATAAGACAAACCACTCGCAATGCTTTCATTGCTGTGGCTGCTGTTGGAAAAATCTAAACTGAATCTGCGTAAATCGAAAATGCGTAACGTCGGCGAAAAGACACCATCAAAGTGTATGTTTTTAAAAAAAATGATATCAAGTCGCCTCTGATACGTCTCCGCTATGTTTGTATTAACATAAACTCTACCACTGTGGTAGCAACTGACCAACTGTTTGCTCGGGGCCACTATTATGATACGCTTGGCGATTCTGACGAAAGATCAAAGAAACAACTGAACCACCAAGGCTCCCTCTACTAACTGGCCTGCATGGCGTCTCATCTCACCCCTAATCTGGAACACTGGAAATCGTTTCAGGGCGCGGTTTCAAATAATTATGGCACGGAAGAACAGAAAAGTCATGAAATAGGAGAGGCTGAGTATTCGTGCTCAGACAGTCATTTGCATGTCCCTTGCGGAACTTTGCCTCCCTAACAGCTCTCCTGTAGTCCTCTCTCGGTTGTAAGCAAGATGCCCTGCTGCTGATGCGTCCATTCGCAGATTATCAGCGATGTCTTGCAGCCATATTCGCCTTGGTCTTCCTCTCTTTCTTTTTTCCCATTATGTACCCTCCAATACGGTCTTCTTTAAATTCTCATGACGTTTAATGTGTCCAAAATATGTAAGTTTCTAATCCTCTTTACTAGGCAGCGTTCTTCAATATTAAGTTCTTGTAGTATGGATATATTTATCATTTTTTGTGTCCATGATATTTGAAGGACTCTTCTGTGCTGTGGAATTATTGCAGGAACTGAGAAGACAAACTTATAACGAGTGACAGCGCTAGGAATTCTTGAAACCGGGACAATTGTACCTGTCTTTCACATTGCATGAAGCATTTTACCTAAATACCGGTTTCGTTAATAAAATATTCGGTACTTTATACTTTTTAAATATAAAATTGAACAATTAACAAACATCAGCGGAAAGTAAATGTTGGTGTGAATTTTTTTTATTACTTTACTTTGCGGCGAGAGGTAATCTTCACAGAAAGCTGACACGATGACCCAAAGTCAAAATTGGCTGATTCTCCTCCATGCAGAATGAGAATCATCGGTCTAATTGCCTGATTATCCTCCAGCGAATTTCGCTGTTTTGTGTGTGTGTGTGTGTGTGTGTTTAAAATATATTTTCATAATATAAACCGGTTACGGTAAACGGCGGCCTGAAAAAGTTTCGCTATTTCTTTTTTTTTAATTGATAATTTACTGTTAACCAGTTAACGATATCACTTTATATACTTATTATATATGCTCAGACCGTTAAATTGTAAATATTATTAACCTAATCTACCGTTAGTTATATCTCAGGAAATGTTTATGGCCGTCTAATGTGAATATAATTATAAATGAAACATTTAATTTTAATCTTTCCTTAATAAACTTATAGCAATAATTTTAGACACTTGCATAGATGCAATTTTACCGAGTACTTTTGTTTCCCCCCCCCCCCCCACCACCTTTGTATTATTCAGCCTAGTTGGCTTGAGTGGTTTGGCTCCCGGTCAATTAAGTGGTACCGGGTTCAAATCCCACACTAAAAAGGCCTCGGGGTTCCACCCATCCTCTAAAATTGGGTACCAGAGAAATCTGGGAAGGTTGAATGCTGTCAGGTGTGATACTGACCATATCATGCGCAGAAGGTCATGGAAATGCTGACCTAATACCATATTCCCAGTATGTTTTAATGGCATGGAAATATGAATTTTACCTTTACCTTTTCATTATTCGTATTTTTATTCGTATTCGGTTATTTAAAAATTCGAGCATTCATATTCGGTCGAACATAAACATTTTGTATTCGATACATCCATAATCCTAATATAATCTATCAAGCAAATCTAACCTATCGGAAATAATATAATGTAACCCTTGGTTCCAAGGGCGAGAAAGAGGGCGGAATGGACTGAAGATCCAATATGGGGGGGGGGGAGGGTGAGAAAAGACAGCTGCGGATGGGAGATGGAGGGAGGGAGTGAAATCTGAAACAGATGAGTGGAAAATGTTTGGAGTGGAGGCGTTATGAATGTCACCTGGGAGACAAGAGAGCGGCAGTTCGAAAAATTGTGAGAACCACTGATACAACCTAATCTAAACTTTTAGTTTGGTTCAGTGTCGCTGGCTGCTAGCGGTTTACTCTTTCGGGAGGTCTCCAAGGTCAGAGTCTAGAGTCAGAATCTAGTCAGAATCTATAGTCAGAGTCTAGTCTAGAGTTAGAATCTAGAGTCTGCAGGCATAGTCTATAGTCAGAAGTCTTGAGTCAGATTCTAGAGTCGGTCTAGAATCAGAATTAGTGGCAGATTCTACAGTCTAGATGCAAAGTCTACAGTCAAGAGTCTAGAATCTAGAGGTAGAGTCTTCAGTTAGAGTCTAGAATCTAGAGGTAGAGTCTTCAGTCAGAGTCTAGAATCTAGAGGCATAGTCTTCAGTCAGAGTCTAGAATCTAGAGGCAGGTCAGAGTCTAAATTAAGTGTCCAAGGTCCGATAACCACTGAGTCTATTGCTCATTAAAAACAAAGGTAAAATCCTCGTTTCCACGCCACTGAGGTGACAGGGAAGCATGCCCGCATTTACTACACCCAGATTTCTCTGGTACCTAATTTTAGAGGCTGGGGGGGACCTCGGGGGCCTTTTTGGTGTGGGGGCACCAGGAAAAAAAAATACTTCCCACTGCTGGGACTTGAACCCGGTACCACTTAATTATTAGACCGAGGGCCTATCCATTCAGCCATATAGGCCGCTAAGTGAGGCTCATAAAGTAGGGATACTGGGGTTATTTCCCAGGTTTTGTTTTCTTAAGACTCAGGATCTCTGTTTTGCTGCAGATTCTGCACTTCTCCGTAGGCTCCAACTCTTGCAGGGACTCAGATTTGAATAAAGCCATGGTCGCTGTTTACAGGGAGATTATACAATAATAATAATAATAATAATAATAATAACAACAAATAACAATAAAGGATACAAACAACAATGAAGGAGACATACATTACCTAAAAGATAAATATTAGTGGATGTTGCCATGTCTTTGTGGCTGAGGATGATCAAGGAGAGTGAGTTGCCCAGTATTCCAGTTATACACAGAATCGGGTAGACGATAAGGCCGGAAACGAACTGAGCATTTCTGTAGAACTCCTCATACTCATCAGTTCCGTTGCTGTCGCAGTTTCCCAGATGTCCTGGCAGGAGCGAGATGTTGACGCTGAGAGGAGTCGACGACTGATCGGTAGTCGACAGCAGGTACCTGCCTGCGAAGTCGATATTTAAGTTCATCTCCATGTCCAGCCACGTTCTTCTCATGCGATAACTACATCAAACAAGCCATAGAACATTCCACCTTCTCATAAAACTCATTTAAGGAAAGGAAACCCGCATCCTCCAGATTCCACCTACACATTACACGTATGATAAAAGCGCATCCATGTAATGATTACATATGCACGAAACACAGGCCAGACAAAATGCTCTAGTGAAGTCAATGTCTGAAAGCGGAAATTTCCGGAAGTTTGAGATGTTCCGATGCATCACTAGGAGACATCTTGTCACAGTTTATTACTCACAAAGCGAGTTCATGTTTTTTTTTCAGGATTGATTGTTATGAATGAATCATGGGTAGAGATGAAATCATAAGACTGTTCTGAGCGTATTTCAAGATTAGATTTGATAAATTTTATCATTTTTCATGCCCATTACTTAAAAAAAAAATACTTGTGACAATTCTCCAGTCTGCGTCGTAGGACAGGCTGTTTAGCTTTAGATTCAGAATGTGACATTCCAGATAGGTGATCACAGTAAACTGTAGTTCGCAAAACGAATTCTGAACACTTCTGAATTTCTTGCAACAAAACTGTGCTGCATAACTCCACTTTCTAAATGTTTTGTTCCTGAAAGAACAAGAACGAAAAAAAAAAGATCAATGCATACTTTCATGAACAAAATTTAATTTCAGCACGTCAGAAAAGGATTCTTCTAGCGTTAAAAAGTTTTCAAATCTAAAACTAATCTCAGAAACTTCAGAGCTGATTGAAATATAAGATTGTTTCGGAGTTCCCTATAGAATAAAATGTGAACAGTATCGTCTGTATCTATATTTTTTTTCTTAAATTATTGTTATGATGACTGTGGCAAAAGGAACCAGGACAGGAAGTAAGTGAACAGAACAGTGTTAGAAGCAAACGGCTAGCAAGTACGAGAAAGATTACAGGCAATCATTGTAAAATGAAGATAGTCTGCCGAGGGTACAAAGACAAAAAAAAAAAAGAAGAGAGATTTAGAACAACTTGGAGACCAGTTGCAGCAACTTCAGTAGCGAGGGGACAGCATGATTTCTGCTCTGAGTTGTAGCTCGAGCAGAGAGGTTTGCTCTTCTGTTCAATGGTGATGACGATGATGATGATGATGATGGTGATGACGATGATTATGATAGATGATAAAGGTGGAATATAGATTTTCCATGCCACGGGGTTTCCCTGGGGCTATGATAATATATCTAGATTTTCCATACAACGGGGTTTCCCTGGGGCTATGATACTATATCTAGATTTTCCATACCACGGGGTTTCCCTGGAGCTATGATACTATATCTAGATTTTCCATACCACGGGGTTTCCCTGGAGCTATGATACTATATCTAGATTTTCTATACCACGGGGTTCCCTGGAGCTATGATACTATATCTAGATTTTCCATACCACGGGGTTTCCCTGGAGCTATGATAATATATCTAGATTTTCCATACCACGGAGTTTCCCTGGGGCTATGATACTATATCTAGATTTTCAATACCATGGGGTTTCCCTGGAGCTATGATACTATATCTAGATTTTCTATACCACGGGGTTTCCCTGGAGCTATGATACTATATCTAGATTTTCCATACCACGGGGTTTCCCTGGAGCTATGATACTATATCTAGATTTTCCATACCACGGGGTTTCCTTGGAGCTATGATACTATATCTAGATTTTCCATACCACGGGGTTTCCCTGGAGCTATGATACTATATCTAGATTTTCCATACCACGGGGTTTCCCTGGAGCTATGATACTATATCCAAATTTTCCCTTGACCTGCCGGGGCCAGCACACTAAAGATTGATAAGGTCGGCATCATCCCTGGTCCTGTTTTTCTTCACCAGTTCCAGAAGGGAGTCAGGTACCCATTTCTACAGCTTAGTGACTCGGAGACTTCAGGTCAGATTCTTCGAACCAGCGGCTTACGTCATGACAGATGACTGGAACTGCCACTTGGCAAATGATGGCAGATCAGGGATAAGAGAAAAATACAAGGCTGTCTGATGATCATACAAAAAGGTCTCCCAGTTTTTCTGATACTGTGGTTTACGGCGATTCGTTTTTCCCATCATAAATCCATTGAACTAGTGGGAATTATTACTTGTAAATTTACACATATTTTACCCAACTTATTCAGTGTTAAAATAGTTATTTTAAAATGTATGCACAAAACAAGAGCTCACTCTAGTTTATTTTTTCACGTTTTAAAATATGCCTCTACCGTAATATCCAAGGAAATGAAGAGACAGACGGCCTAGCAAAAGAGGGAAGAAGAGTGCAATAGAATGAAAGAAGCAAAAAATATGAAAAAAAAAAAACAAGAGTATAAGCCATACATAAAGATAAATAGACAAAACAACACTCGGCAGCAAAAAAACAGATGATGGACACTATAAAAACATATGATGGATACTATAAAAAAAAAACAGATGATAAATACTATAAAAACAGATGATAAATACTATAAAAACAGATGATGGATACTATAAAAATAGATGATAAATACTATAAAAACAGATGATGGATATTATAAAAAATAGATGATAAATACTATAAAAACAGATGATGGATACTATAAAAAAACAGATGATAAATACTATAAAAACAGATGATGGATACTATAAAAAACAGATGATAAATACTATAAAAACAAATGATAAATACTATAAAAACAGATGATAAATACTATAAAAACAGATGATAAATACTATAAACTCCCAGGAAATGACCAAGTGATAATCTTCTTGACTGAGAACAGGACATTGCTGGCTGAGACACCATCTACACCAGAAGCTGAGACACCATCTACACCAGAAGCTGAGACACCATCTACACCAGAAGCTGAAATTTTTGGCATAAGAGACCTATATGCCTGCGGCAAAGAGCAACAGACTCCAGAGCTGACAGCTATACGACCTACTCAGGCGAAGGACCTGGTCAGATCCCAGACGCCCCTCTCCCCCACACCCACATACACATACATACATACATACATACATACATACATACATACATACATACATACACACATACACATACATACATACATACATACATACATACACACATACACATACATACATACATACATACATACATGCATACATACACATACATACATACATACATACATACATACATACATACATACATACATACATACATACATACATACATACATACATACATACATACATATAAGAGAAGCTCTACGACAGTTCTGAAAACCTGAGACGATATGTGAGAGAGAAAGAAACTGATGTTGATGTCTATGCGAAAGAAAAAGAAGAAGAAGGAGAAAATATGTCTGTGCACTAACATTAAAGCCCTGTATACTCACCAGTTTCGAAAAACTCGCTTTACATCCATTTCACTTTCTGATGCGATTTCAAGAAAGACGGATACTTACATATTTCAATTCCGTACAGTACTAACTAACTTTTTTTTTTATTCATATATACTTAGTTTTCAGCATTCCACCACTGCTATCAAACTGTTTATACATCCAACTTACCGCGGGGCACCTGCCTAGTTATATCTGATTATGAAAATAGTAATATCATGTAGCTCAGTCACGTTTCAACTGTTCACACAAATTAAGCTCATGAAACAGCTGTCATAGGAATGCGCCAGAAGTATTAACTAGAAGGCGCATTTGATTGGAAATATCTAATTTTACTAACATAAGTGAGATTCAGGGTTCATTTTTTTTTCTTCTGTGGCTAGTTACTGAGTCAGCCTTCGTAATGGTTTGACCTGAAGAATGGACGCCAGTGCATGACCCCGTCATGGTAAAGACCCTCATGTTTGTCACATGCTAAATCTACCGTTCAGAGTCCGAAGGAATGAAAGCGAAACAGAAAGGAAAACAGAGAAAAGAGAGAAGAAATCCAAGCAAAAAGAAAACGAAAGGAAGAAAGAAACAAAAACAGAAACAAAAAATAGAAAGAAAAGAGAGAAGAAATGCAAGCGAAGAGCAGAAGAAAGAAAGAAAAGACAGAATGAATGAAAGAAAGAAGAAAGAAAGAAAGAAAGAAAAGACAGAATGAATGAATGAAAGAAAGAATGAAAGAAGAAAGAAAGAAGAAAGAAAGAAAGAAAGAAGAAACAAAGAAACAAAAACAGAAAGAAAAGGGAGAAGAAATGCAAGCGAATTAAAAAAAAGAAAGAAAGAAAGAAAGAAAGAAGGAAAGAAAGAAAGAAAGAAAAAAAGAAAGAAAGAAAGAAAGAAAGAAAAATGAATCTCCTCACAAGTTATCGAACGGCAAAACAAAACATTTGCCTTCTCCTAGTTCAGAACTGAATCTATCAATGCAAAAAAACAAAACAAACATTTGAAAGCAATTCTTATATACACCCTTTAAGCCTTTTCTATCTCCCCACCTCATTTCTATAGGGACTCGTTTCGCTCATTTTTAAATGAAACAAATCGGTCGGTGTAGATTCGGTATCACTTACTTTTTTTTTTACAACAGAGCTAGAAGCTAATGATTTCCATGTTAATGATGCCCGCGCGCTGCATCCTGAAAGATTATATTTCAGGGCAGTGTGACCTGACAGAAGTACAGCGCGACGACAACCGTCATAATCTATTTTGTGTAAAAACGTGCACAGATTTATGTCAAAAGTCACTCTCCCCCTACAAGCTGGTTTCTTATATGAAATAGATGAGAAGTTTACAATGGCTGTCAGCTTCTTTTTTTTTTTCAGTTTGTTACCCGGATGACGCAAGACTCCTGAAAGATTATAAAGAGATCAATGATCTTTATTATTTTCTCAAACGGCTTCTGATTTCTGCGAAACGATGTTTTGAACATTATTATCTCTTGTGTTTTTTTTTTGTTCGAATTTAGGTGTGGGGGGGGGGGCGGGCGGGCCGAAGACGCTGTTCGAGTTGACAGTCAGGGATCCATAGCTGATATCCTAGGGTCAGGGTTGATGAACCATAGCTGACCAAGACCCTGTCCCAACTCTCCGCTGGCAGCCCCAGGAACAGGTTTAGCCTGGTTAATGAAGCAGGGATAGACATTAGTTCCCCCCCCCCCCACTCCCGCGGTGGTGGAGTCTGCTAAAGAAGTATTGCACACTCCTTTGCTTTTTAGCTTCATTAGGGGACTGAAAAAATAGCGACCATAACACGCTCCGAATCTGGCACAATGGTGTGCCTCAACATCTTCACCGCATCGGCCGCAAAAGAATAACACGCTCGCAGTTCCAGAAGAAGAAGAAGAAGAAGAATTGTCATTACAAAGAACGAAGTAACCGTGGAGATTATCAAACAACTAACGTACCATGGACCTCATCATATAGAAAGCTGACTATGAAGGCTATCATCAGTCAGCCAACATCCAGCATCCAACTAAACCAACTAATCTGTTCTTCTCAAAGAGAACTTGTCTTTATTTTTCCATATGAATCCCCCGTCTTGGTTTAAAGATAGTCACAAGCGAAAGTGAAAGACGTGAAAGTTAAGAAATTAAAGTTCCGAAAGAACAGATAGAAATCCATGAGTAGTAGCAACTGTTGGAGTGACACCAGTAAGCTGCGCCTTCGCTAAGAAACGAGCCGAGAACAGCGCAGATCAAGATGGTGACAGGGTCACAAACGTACTCCAAACGAAGACGTGAATTCTTTCGTCCTGTTCTTGAGCGCCAGAGTTCTGATCTCGTGGGACATGCACCTGCTTTATAGAGCGATGAGTGTCTGCGCAGAACTGATGTCTACACCTGGGTTACCAAGTTCCAGACAGGCATAATAAGTTTTAACCACGCCTACCTTCCTGAGTGACCACTTAAGAGACACGGTGCACTGTGTGGCTGTGAGGTCAGGACAAAAGGTTTTTTGCTTTTTTTTTTTTAAACTGGAATTCAGGAGCTGGTTCATAGACGGTAGAAATACATTGCAAGCGAGGGATCTGTACTGAAAAATACATCGCCCAGCATGCTTCGAAACCAGTCCCAAATCACTTCAACGGCCCCAACCACAGAGGCAAATCTGATTTTCTGGTAACAGCCATCAAACAATGTCACGCAGATGACACAAGCCGCCTGGCGCTTGAGAACCGCTGCATTCAAAATTATGGGACGCTGGAGCCACATGGGTTAAACTCGCTGTTTAGCTACACTTAACATTCTCTTCAATCATTATAGTACCTCTCCATTAAGTCCACACCTTCTTACTTGTCAAACCTCCTCACAGCATCACTTTACAACCCCTCTTCCTCAATCATCTGTTTCAACTTCTCCTACCTAGGTCAACATTGTATCACTCTCTCTCTCTCTCTCCCTCCCCGGTTCCCCATCCACCACCCCCAGTTACAACCCACCGACCACATATCACAGGTGATATAAACAGTCTCCACGTTCTACTAAATCCATTCCTGACACACACTGCCGGACAAGTGATATCTTACAATTTACAGCTAAGTACTCTTTTAAAAATTTTTTAAAAAATAGTATTCATGTGAATCTATACTTTATCTCCCCTCTCTATTTCTTCGTCCTATATGTTTTTGTGTGATTAAGGCTCACGCCGAAACGTCACAACTTTGTAATCGTTAAGTAATAAAGCTGCTCCTACTTTTTCCTATTTTATACATTCTGTTATCACATCTTTACTGCAGTGCTTCGTGTATAGTTATATACTTATACACTAATTATTGTGTGTTACTGAAAAATAGGGATGCTGTTTTTCATGTATTAAATAATATGTAATTTCTCATTTTCTAACTTTGACTTACCCTCTTCTAAGCAATTAATATAATCACAACAGGAATATCATCAAGTTATCATCAATCTCAATCCATACCTTAGTATTTTTGAACGAGAAGCAATTAAGTCAATCTTTCTTTCAATTGTAAAGAGTTGTAGAGGGCTGTAAAGTGTTGTAAAGAGTTGTAAAGAGAATCATCAAGAAGGTGTACACATTAAAAATAACTGTACTCCTTCAGCCTTTCAGATGTGCCACTTAGGAATAAGGTGCAGTTTTTAGTTAGGCAGGAAAATTAAAATTACTTCAGAAATTTAATGAAAGACAAAACTGATAGTAAATCAATTTGGCAAGTGATTAATACTCTTGTAAATAAGAGGAAGCAATCTGACCCACAAACACTTAATGGTGAACATACTTGCACTAACTTCAGTGAACATTTTAGGGAAGAAATTAGTGTTCTAAAATTTTAATTACCAACCCCTAATTGCTACCTGAGCGTGTTGAAAACTTTCAGCGACAGTAAATGTGTAAAGCTAAAACAAATTGATCTTTCCTGACAGTCGGTGAGGTTTATAACTACATCCGGTCCTTAAAGAACACTAACTCACCAGGATGTGATGACATTAGTAACAAGATACTACGCTACGCTGCACCAGTTATCACAGACACACTAGCATACTTATACAATTTGTGCATTGACAAACATTATTTACCTGACGCTTTTAAACTCGCCAAAGTTTTTCCTCTTTTTAAATCTGGACAGACTAGTGACCTCTCAAACTATAGACCCATATCCATTCTGTCATCACTATCTAAACCTCTTGAAAAGCATATACAAAAGTTAACACTGCTCCACATGCAAGAAAACAATCTACTAATAGACAGTCTGTCAGGTTTTAGACCAAAGTACTCCTGCCACACAGAATTAACTAAAATGACAGAAAGCTGGCTGTCTAATATAAATGATGACAAATTGTGTGGTGCTGTCTTTGTTGATTTCAAGAAAGCCTTCGATATGACTGATCATGAAATTCTTGCAAAAAAGCTGGAAGGTTATAGATTACACCCTGACCTAACAAAATTTATTACATCTTTTCTCTCAGGTAGAAAACAAGTAGTTTGCTTTAGAAACAAAATATCTGGCTCATCTGTGGTTGATACCGGTATTCCTCAAGGCTCCATTCTTGGTCCTCTTCTCTTTGCTATCTATATTAACGACCTACCACTACATTTAAAGCACTCTTCATGTGATCTTTTCACTGATGACTGTACTGTTTACAATAGTGAATATGACATCAATAAACTACAGACAACGCTCCAAAATGATATAAACAGTTTGATTAAATGGAGTAATACAAATGGTATCTTGATAAACACCAACAAAACAAAATCCATGCTCATCACTACAAGACAGAAACTGCAGAATTCAACAAAATCTTCACTACAGCTTTGTGCTGGGACTAAGGCAATAGAAAATGTTCATGAACATAAAACTCTAGGACTCATCATTGATCAGCATTTAACTTGGAATTCTCACATACATAACCTAACAAACTTGATTGCACAGAAAGTTTACCAATTAGCCAAAATTAAACACTTTATCGACAAAGACACAAGAAAGATGTACTACATATCACACATAAAACACACTTAGATTACTGTTCCACAATCTGGGATGGATGCTCAGTCTCAAACACAAAACAGCTCCACTCACTTCACAAGCGAGCATTAAATCTGATTTGTGACAAACACCCAGTACAGACTGTAGATCAACACAAACAACTCAAAATTCTACCCCTCAAATATAGAATCATTTTTAACCTTTCTTGTGGTCACTGTTTACGTATAACACTAAACATAGCCAGCGTTTAAAAAACTGTCTTCTTCCTAAACCCAAGATTGATGTGTACAAGAAAAGCCTTGTATACTCTGCAGTACAGCTCTGGAACACCCTCCCCTACCATTTAAAATTCATTGGTAATACTTCATCCTTTAACTCAAACCTATTTCACTATTTACTTGCTTGTAATTATATGCCTCCATAGAATAACCATTAACAGGCATAAAATCCTTTGATGAGGTTGAAAGACTCGCCGAAGACAGGAAAAATTGGCGAACTACTTTGCGAGCCCTATGTGACGTTTAACGGCACGGGAAGGATATAAGATATAAGATAAGATAGAATAACCAGCACTCTCTCAACACATGACTCGCCAACCATCAAGTACTAAAATGACATAGTTCGAAAAGTAACTTATTAGATATTGTTAGAAATTATTTTAATGTTTGTTAAAACATATGTTAGAAGATCTGTATTTACAATGTATTTTTGTTTATGTATATGTCTGTGTGTATGTGTGCGTGAGAGCTATTTTATTAGGTTAATTACTTCTCTTTTACTTTGAATGTAGTAGTTAAATCTTACACTCTTTTGATATGTTTTTTTCCTAACTTAATTTGTATATTTGTATTAAATCGAGTGTGTGGGAAGAATGAAAGATGGAGTTATGAAGGGCAGAATGTAAGACGGGCCTGCGTTTCCAATTCTTTACCCTTTAAAAATAAAGATTATTCATTCATTCATTCTCTCTTTCTCTCTCTCTCTCTCCTCGCCTCTCTCTCTCTCTCTCTTTGTGTGTGCCTTTCTCTTCCTCTCTCTACCCTTCTTCCTCTCTTTCTCTCTCCTTTTTCTCTCCCCTCTCTCTTTCTGTCCCTCTCTCTTCCTCCTCTCCCCTTCTTCTCTCTCTCTTTCTCTTCTTCTCCATCAGCACTCTAAACCTTTCAGCCTCCCTCGGCAAATACTTGTACAACCTCTCTCGATTAATCTGCGTCGTTCCTGGCTGCCCTTCTCCATTTGCTCACGTTAAGTTCTCTCAGACCATCGCTCACGTCAAGTTCTCTCAGACCATCGCTCACGTCAAGTTCTCTCAGACCATCGCTCACGTCAAGTTCTCTCAGACCATCGCTCACGTCAAGTTCTCTCAGACCATCGCTCACGTCAAGTTCTCTCAGACCATCGCTCACGATGACCACCGATCTTTAGCTTGGTATTCCTTTGCCCTTAACTCTTCTATCAGAGCCTAGTCTGAAGACAAATCTTTCTACATGCCCTAGTCATGGTAAAACCATCATGCTTATTGCATGCTAAATCTCCCGTTCAGAGCCTGCAAGTTTTTTTTAATTTGGGGGGGGGGGGGGAGGGGGGGGGGGAGGGGGTCTGGTTTTCTTCACAAGCACGTAGCTGCTGCGTTAGTTCCACTATCTCCAGCCAGATCTGGCTGTTTAGATTTGTATCATCATATCGTAATCTAGTACAGGATATCCAGCAGTTTGCAATGACAAGTTGCTAAAGGAGTCATAATGGCCGACTGGTGCTTAAGTAGATAATAAACCATCATCATCATCATCATCATGTGCCGTCTGCCCAGTGAAGGTTTGGCTGAAATGGTCCTTCAGCTTTGTCTGTCCTTTGAGCAGTGGAACCGGCCAAGCTGAAATCCAGTCCATATGCCCGTCTCTTTATGATGTCCTTCCATCTCCGTCGTAGCCGTCCTCCTTTCTCTTAAACTGCATCAGCTCAAAATCTTTGCTGTAGAGAAGAAACAAGTGAGCACTCTAGTTAGCATTTGCTGTTATCTGAAACTCATCTGCGTCATCATTCGTGTCATTATGAGTGTTATCATCAATGTTATTATCCGTGTCATCATCAGTGTCATCATCGGTGTTGGTCGACACACGGGCTGACTTCTCTGGGAAGTTGTCTCCAACCTTTCTCTGTCTCTTTAGGAACACCTTGGACAAACCTTGTCTCTCTCCTTCTTTTCCTGAACTTCTTCCCTGAACTCTTTAACTTAAACTGGACCACTCTAACGAAATTATCATTGTAAACCTGACTTTGTCGCTGTTTACGTAAGGAAAGTGAAAATTCACAACACGGAATAGAGACTGGATGGTACTGGGCGAATATTTATGGAAAACCATCAGCCTGTATTAGGTTTATTTGGGCTATGTTTTCACTGTTAATTATTTCAGCCTAAGTTATGTAAAAGCTAAGATTAACCAAGAATGATATGTAAGGTGGACTTTTTTTAACATATCAGATGTCTGTCGGTTTTCAGCAAGAAAATAGGGAGACCGTAGATGAGTGGTTCTAACTCTTCCCGTGCGGCAGAAGAAACACGGACGTGTCATGGCGTGCGGGAGTAAAACGCGGGTCTTTGTCAGTAAGGGGGTCTAGTTGTAAAATGGAATGGAAAACAGTATTTCCATGTACTTCCGTATACGTAATATGTGTCAAAGTGTAGCTAAATGAATGAAAATTTCATAAATGCAGAGTTTTTTTTTAGGAAAAAAAGATGTAATGTGATGTTTTTAGACACTGAATGTGGCCAGCTCACCATCGGCTAGGTCTAGATTCGCGCTTCTTACCCCTATTTACCATCTAAGATGTGTAGATCTACTTATCGATCTCGTATTGTGACTCCGTATGGCATTTTCGCTTACTGAATGTCTGAAAAAACCTCCTAACTACTCCTAACTACTTCTCCAGTCGTCTAAATATGTCTAAATCTACTTAGAAAACATTCAAGAGCAGCGGTGTGGCCATAGGCTCTCTAAATCTACTTAGAAAACATTCAAGAGCAGCGGGGTGGCCATAGGCTATGTCCATACTCCTATCTACATCGTCAAAAACTGAAAAATTTCCATGCTTCGCGTCCTTGTTCTCGCTCGGCATCGCTCGTAACTAGGCACGCATTCTCCATTTTGAAAGTGTCACCGGAATCGCGGACGAAATCCGTACAATATAAATGTTACACCGCTTGTTTTAATGGAACAATGATTGTCGAATTTTCGACCATACGGTAGCTTGGGACCACCGGAAGTGTCGAAAATTCGACCATACGCACGGAAAGTTTTCATTCTGATTGTGGATCATCCTTTCCGGCGTGAGAACCGCTGTGTACTCCTTATTAAAAATAAAAGTAATAAGTAGCACCCAGGTGATGCGAACAATTTTATAACCTATTCAATCCATTTGCTGATCCATTGACCCCCACCCCACCCCCAATAACCCCCATCTCTCAATCCCAAAATCCTTCAGTGGATTCGCTGAGGTCCCATAGGCCCCAGGTTAAAGAAAAAACATCGCCATAGACTGAACATTACGTGGTTGGACTTGCAGCTTCAAAACAACAACAACTGACCATCGTTGTAAAGAACAGAGAACATCAACCACCACCTTGTTCTTGTTATGTTTTCCTTGGAACAGAGAGCACGTGTTCCTTGCAGCCGAGAAGGCCGAGGATGTTGAAGCACAGATAAGCAGAAGATTGTGACGCCAATTTCTTTTCAGACCCCATCTACAAATCCAATGGTACCAGGTTCAAGTCCCGGCAGTGGGGAATTTTGTTCCTGGCACCACCCACACCAAAAAAAGCCCCAGGGTCTACTCAACCTCTAAAATTTGGTACCAGAGAAACCTGGGGAGATCACTATGCCCAGGTCGTGATACCACATCACACTTTCATGTGCCGAAGCTCGTGGAAAAACGGGCCTAACACCGTATCCTCAATATGCCTTAATGGTATGGAAACGGGGATATTACCTTCATATAAAACATACTATGATATCTTTCTTAACGAAAACTAAAGGATAAAAACAGTTTTGCTTCGTAAGGAAAAGAGCGCTGTGGCTTTCATCTACTCATGTTAAAAACTTTCGCTCGTCGCGTTCATCCGCGGGACAGATCTGATACCCTCGTCTCCATCTTGACCTCTTTCGAAGAATTTAAATTCTTTTCTTTCCCCATGTCATTCTGTCAGCTCATTTAGATTATTTCTTCTTCTTCTTCTTCTTCTTCTTCTGTCTGACTTCTTTTTTATAAATGAAAAAAAAAATACAGTTAGAAAGTTAGAGGAGACATTTATAGGAAGACAAGACATTTTTACATAGGAAAAGTTTAAAAATATAAGATGCTCATATCATGCAGAAAGTTAAAAACAACATAAGCTTTTTTTTCATACAAATGAGTGTCAGAATACACAGGAATTCATTACACTATGGAACAGCATTTTCATTCTTGATCATCCGATTTTCTAGATTAGTACTCTAAAAATCAGATTTGAAAAAAAAGAATAATAAAGTTATTTCGAAGCTTATTAAATATTTTTAGTTTCAATAACTTGTGTCAATACTTGAAACAGACAAAAACCAGTAATCAATATTCAAAGAGTTTCTCTAGTTTTCCTTTCTAATATTTCGGTTTTGTTATTCAGAATTTCCTGTATAAAAATGAAGAAATCGAAATATCAAAGCTGTTTTTCATATCGTCATTTGTTTTCAAAATGTAAATTGCATTTAATAAAGGAAAAAATTAAAATTATATAAAAGATAAAACATGCTAAGCCCATCGTTCTGTGGCGAATTACAACTAAAATGGTGAACATTTTGTGTCTTCTTCTTCTTCTTCTTCGTATGCATTGTCTGTCTATATCTGCAGTCCTTTATTTTATAAATAATTCATGTGTGGAACCGTAGAGCTTATCTTCTTTGGTAGTTTCATTAGGCTAGTAATTGCGTCTCGGTGTCTCGTAGTTGGTGCAGTTTGGGGCACCTTGGCACATGTACAAAGATTAGTAGTACCAACCTAAAACTTTGTATACATATGACTTCGGAGTTGGCTGTGTCCTGTTCGGAGATGAAAACTGGTGACTTCCTTTCTGTTTAGCATGTGGTAGTCATCATGTGGTGGTGTTTGTGGGTTCCTGTAGGTTTTTATCATGCTTTTCTTCTGATTATAGGTGATCGGTATGTCTGGTTGCTCCATTTCAGTGCCCTCTTTGGCCAGACGGTCAGCTTTCTCATTGCCTGGTATCCCACAGTGGGAGGGAATCCACTGCAAGGTGACTTTGTGTTGTTAGCCAATTTTTGACATGGCATCCTTAAGGTCTGGAAGTTTGTTGCATTGAAAAGCTTCCAGTACCGATATTGCATCTGTGAGAAATACTATAGGGCATGATGTACCAATTCTGAAGTTTGAAACATTTTTTTGTAAAGTTTGTTATGAACAGACAGGTTTAAATCTTTAACACTGGTCTTGTGGGCATTGTTTTTCTCTCCCCCCCTACACATCAGTAATTAGCCTGGCTAATTTGAGGGAGGGGGAGCGCGTTATAGTCGCAATGGCTGTGAAGCCTGCCAAAGAAGCACTGCTCCTTTTTCTTATATTTTAGTTCAGGTCTGGGCCTGGCACTGTGACCCACTCTCCATCCGGAACGATGCTTGTGATTGGACATCTTCACCTCATAGACTGCCAAGAACATTTTGTTCGGACGTCCAAAGGGATACAACAACAACAGCAACAACAGATGCAGCAGCAGCAACAACAACAACAACAGCAGCTGCAGCAGCAACAACAACAACAGCAGAAGCAACAACAACAGCAGCAGCAACAACACAACAACAACAACAACAATAGCAGAAGCAACAACAACAGCAGCAGCAACAACACAACAACAACAACAACACAGACATTTGTTGTTCATAGGAAACATCCACAAGGTAAAACACAAGTGTGAGATCGTTCAGAAGTTTCACCTCCGGAATTCATATGTTAAAAATTATACTTTCATCGCGGAAAAAAAATTAGGGACGACAATTTAGATAAATGATACGTTTTATGGAGGCCACGTGGTGCTTATTTCATGCTCCGTTTATCACAGTGCATGTTCTTTTGTTCGTGAAAACGATGCACTTCATGTTCTTCTGTTCGTAAAAGCGATACCAACTTATTTCTGAAACAAGTGAGCCAAAGTTCATTGTTAATATGGCTTCTAAATTCCGCGTGGCGCAGTTCTTGAACAAGGATGTCATTATTTTTCTGTATGATATTACGTCAGATTTAGACTCTTTTGGAAACAAATATCTAAGCAAAATACTCGATATAAAGTGGAACGAATTCAAGAGCAACACAGAGATAAGGCAAATGAGCAAGCATCCACCTGTCTCATGGGTGATCAGAGAAAGGAGATGGACATATATCGGTCACGTGATGAGGAGAAACAGAAGACCTCAAAACAAGCTATCAAGTGGAACACAACTGGCTGAAGAAAAAGAGGTCGTACCACGAGAAACTCTAAAGAGAGTGCTGTTTAGTTGGCACAACATCCCTTGATTAAGTTAGAAAAAATAGCCGAAAACAGGAAAACTTGGCGAACTACCATATGTGACGTTTAACGGCACGGGGAAGGATGTAAGATGTATGTTCATTTCATTCCTTTGCATGTCCCTTGCGGAACTTTGCCTCCCAAACAGCACTCCTGTAGGCCTCTCGGTTGTGAGCAAGATGGCCTGCTGCTGCTGCATCCATTTGCAGATCATCAACGATGTCTTGCAGCCATCTTCGTTTCGGTCTTCCTCTCTTTCTTTTTCCCATTATGTATCCTTCCAATATGGTCTTCTCTAAATTATCATGACGTTTAATGTGGCCAAAATATTTAAGTTTTCTCTCTTTAATCCTCTTTACTAGCCAGCCTTCTTCAATATTAAGCTCTTGCAGATTAGATATATTTGTTCTTTTTTGTGTCCACGATATTTGGAGAACTCTTCTATAGCATTTACATTCAAAGGCATTTATGTGCTTCTCAGCTGTTTTGTTAAGTGTCCAGGTCTCACAGGCATATGTTGCGATGGGAAAGATGCATGCCCTTAAAAATCTTATTTTTGTGGTTCTATCTGCTCCTCTCCACAGATTCTTTATTTGTTTTACTTTCTGAAGAGCAATAGATGTCCTCCTTGTAATTTCCCTCATTGTATCTCCATTATTAGTTAGTAGTGATCCAAGATATTCAAAACTCTCCACTTCTTCCAGTTTTTCCTCATTGATACATATTTCAGTTGCCTTGTTTGTTTTGTCAGTTGTCATCACTTTAGTTTTCTTTGCATTGAGATAGAGGTTCTGCTCTTCGCTGTTCTTGCGGACTGACATAATTAGTTTTTCCATTCCTTCTTGTGTTGTGGACAGCAATACTGTGTCATCAGCATATCTAATCTCTGGTATTTCATAACCTCCAACTGTTATGGCATCGTAATATTCTTTGTCTACATCTTCTCTAACATTCCTCATTATATTTTCAGTATACAAGTTAAATAAGTAGGGTGACAATATGCACCCCTGACGGACCCCTTGTTTTATGTCAAACCAACTTGTTGTTTCACCATTTATTCTTACTGCTGCTTGTTGGTCTAAATACAGCAGTGATGTTAATTGTATCAAATGTGTTGGAAATCCCATTTTTTCCATTATTTCCCAAAGTTTCTGGTGTTGTACACAATCAAATGCCTTTGAGTAGTCTATAAAGGATAAATATAGATTCACATTAAACTCCCTGCATTTCTCTATTATTAATCTTAGATTGAATATATGATCTCTTGATCCTCTCCCTTGCCTGAAGCCAGCTTGGACCATATTGACTTCTTCTTCTATTTTCTAAGATGTATGTAATTACGTCAAATAAGATGAAAGGTACGCGCAATTATGCTTTAAGAGACCATGTGACGTAAGGGTCTCTGTTTGAAAAGAAAGGTAAATTTAGCAGGGCTGGCGAAACAAATCCGCCATAGAAACTGTTCGCCTCTCACATGGAAGCTTCGAGCAGCAAGTCTCTTGTGTTTTAATAACTTGGGCGGGAGCAAAGATGATTGTGCTGGAATGACGCGGCGAAACAGAGCTGGCCAAAGACTCCATCCAACCTCTTCTTACATATAAAAACATAAACACATGCACACGTATATGCTTACATATACTCATACATGTATACACGTACACGCAAACACATATACAACTGCCTGGCTAATATGTTAAAATAAACAAGCTAACTCAAATTTCTAACAAATTAGGGTGAAAGATCAACGTAGGGAAGACAAGGTTAATCTTGCTTCTTATATCCTTCCCGTGCCGCTAAACGTCACTTAGGGCTCGCATGGTAGTTCGCCTAGTTTTCCTGTTTTCGGCGAGCTTTTCAACTTCATCAAATGATTTTATGCCCACTAAACTGGCTTCTCTTAATAATGTCTTCTTTAGAGTTTCACGTGGTAGATCTCTTTTTCTTCGGCCTGTAATGTTCCACCTGATAGATTGTTTTGGTATTCTCTGATTGTTTCTTCTCATCACATGACCGATATATGTCTTTTTTTATGATCACCCATGAGACTGGTTGTTGTTTGCTCATCTGTCTTATCTCTGCGTTGTTCTTGAATTCGTTCCATTTTATATCGAGTATTTTTGTTAGGTATTTGTTTTCAAAAGAGTCTAATTTCTTGTCTATTTCTTTTGTTGTTTTCCAGCTTTCACATGCATAAATGAGAGTGGATATTACATTTCAACTGAATAGTCTTAACTTTGTTTTTGTGGTTATAACTTCTGGATGCCATATGTTCTTAAGATTCTTGAAGAACAATGCTGCTTTTCCAATTCTAATTCTAACTTCCTTTCTGGCGTCACCATCCTGGTTTATGTAACTGCCGAGGTATGCAAATTGGTGTACTTCCTCAACAGCTGGTCCTTCTACGTTTATTTTTTCCTTCGTGATTAATGAGAAGTTTCATTATTTGTGGGGTTTTTTTTTGTTGTTAATTTGAAGTCCTATTTTACTAGCCATTGAAGACAGTGTATCTTCTTTTTTCTTGCATCAATTTCACATTACAAGTTAGTGGAGAAGGTCAACGAATTTATATATCTTAGTAGTAGAGTAGCAGAAGATGGAAACAGCACATAGGACATCAACAGCAGACTTACTAGAGCAAACCAGGCTTTTGCAATGCTGCAGACTATATGGAAATCTAAAAAAAAAAAACTAAACATGAAGATGAAAACAAAGAGTGCTGTTCTAAGTGTACTACTCTACGGAAGTGAATGCTGGAAAATCACCCAAACCACAGAAAACAAGTTAAATTCTTTCCAGACTAAATGTTTACGAAGAATTAGAAGAATATTTTGGCCACACACCATAAGAAATAACATCTTTTTTTGGCAGAAATGTAGATGAAGCCGCTGACAGTATTTATTGAGGAAAGACGCTGGCGATGGTTGGGACATGTTCTGCGGCTGTGTAGGGAACAGATAACCTCATACTTACCTAGGTTGATTGGCAACCCTATAGCGTAGAAACATGGGTCAGAGACAGACTAGCACCGGAAGTGCGCAATTCTGGGAAAGCCCCCCCCCCCCACTCCCCTTTCGACCAGATATGTAAAGAAAACATAATAAAATTTCACCAGTTCGGGCTATGTACGCTGAACACGTAAGGCCAGCGGTCAGGGGAAGGGTCATTTATCTTCCCAACGTGAAAATGAGGTGTTTATCGTCGATGGAAAACCATATGTATGTTAAGTTCATAATCGGTTTATACTTTTGTGATGTGGATGCGTGCAAGCTGTGTCCATTCTGTGCTTTCATCCCCCGACTAGGCTCGACCTCACTTAGGCATGGTTAGGATAATTGAAGGGCACGCGAGTAATTATAACTCTAGAGTAACATATTTTGTCCATGTAAGATTTAGAGGTTTTGGTAATGTGCAATTATGTCTGATGTGGGCATATAAATACGTATTGCCAAATTTTATGAATATGTATGTCGCAACACTTATTGCCAGTTAATTCCTTATAATACATCAGATACTCGATCATTTAATGATGAAGATTGGAGATTTTTATATGATTATATTCAAAGGGTTTAATTTGATTCTTTAGAAGTTCCACAATCGATCAAGATAATCTAGGCATTTGAATATTTAAGGAAATCATTTTATTGATTATGTTGTTAACGATAATGACTGATGAATAACTATAATATAAATTGATGATTGATTTGTTTGATTTTGCTTAACTGTGTTAAACTGATAAATAACAATAGTATAAGTTTATGATTATATTGAAGAAGAATTGTTTAATCGTGTTTTCCTTTCATTTTGTGTAGTATGTCAGTGTGTAGTGTATAATCACCCTTCCAACCATACAATAAACATACAATATAAAATCATATAAATGGCAGACATTTATACCCCAATAAAATCTTTATTAATACCCCCATCAAAAATATTTTATTTTCCTACAGATGACTGACGACTCACTACCAAAAATAGCACTAAGATGGACACCACAGGGAAACAGAAGTAAGGGCAGACCAAAGGAGACATGGAGAAGAACAACAGAGAGGTTGTTGAGATATAGAGGCTCACCTGGGTAAGAGCGGAAAAAAGGCAAAGGACAGGCGTTTATTGAAAACCTGCGAAAGCCACATGTGCCTTTGGGCACTTAAGGTTCAGAGAGAGAGAGAGAGAGAGAGAGAGAGAGAGAGAGAGATGTATGAATGTATATGTACACGTATATTTTATTAAACATACATTTTATTCAATTTACAGATATACTGTTTTCACAATTAAGATTATGTGGACAGACGGACTGTCTTTTAAGTGACTAAGTGCACATGCGGTGTACTCTAGCCCTTTCTGCTCTAAACTAGACGCACATACAATGCTAGCTAGCCTTTTCTGTTCTCAACTAGGCGCACATACAATGCTACCTAGCCCTTTCTGCTTCAACTAGGTGTACATACAATGTTAGCTAGCACTTTCTGCTTTCAAGCGGACTCCAGCTGGTGCACGTACCCTCTACATCATATTTGTTACCTTAGCTCTTTCCCTGAGGGTTCAGATAAAGACGTTGTTATACGTTCTTGAGCTAGGAATTTGGATATCGACTAGACGGAATTGTACGTTAATGTGATGAATGCTCCTTTAGCATGTACAATGTGTCTCAGCATGTCTTGCCTCTAAAGGAAGAGACTGAAGGGAGACGTGGGGCGTATTTGCTTTCAAGCACCAGGAATCGATCTGACTACATTAAGACCAAGCGAGGTCATGACACCAGTTAAGGACAGTGGAGTCCTAGAATGGTTCCAACGAAGTAAACAGGGTCTTGATCAATGGATCTTTTGCTCAGCAGGCGCACAATTTAACCACAGAAGTAAGCAGATCTTTATTATTATAATATTATTATTATTATTATTATTATTATGGAATGTTGCGGTGAGCAAACAACGGAGATAGCTGGCATGCAACAGCATTGGCTCTTTGTGTTCTAACATCACTTTCCTTACCGAACTTCCCATCTTCTGTGAACATACATCCAAGATACATGATTTCTTTTACCTGTTGTATTTTGCTGTCTTCAGTATATACATTCAATGGGTTTGGCATTCTGCTAATTTTCAAGGGCTCTGTTTTGGCAGTGTTGATTTCCATATCATAATGTTTACAGCTGTGGTGGAGGTTACTCATACGCTCTTGTAAGCCATTCGGGCTCTTGTGTGGTATACACTGGTCATCTGGGAGCATACGTTCGTTCAGTTCTAGCGGGTTTGGGTTTACTTCTTTCGTTATTCTGTCCATATAGATTATGAATGGTAATAGTGACAATATGCGGCCCTGTCTGACTCCTGTTGTGACACCGAACCAGTCTGCACTACCTGCTCTTGTCCTTACTGCACTTTGACTATTTGTGTGTAATGACGTTATGTTTTACGGTAGATGTCCCGGTATGCCATGTTGCTCTAATACTGCCCTCAACGTGTTTCTGTTAACCTTGGAGCACACGCCCTTCATACTTGGAGTACACTCCCTTCATACTTGGAGCACACTCCTGTACATGCCTCAAGTATACTTCTCGTGTTACAAGGGACTATCTATTTTCTTCATTTTGTATTGGTAATGACATGCAAGGTGGGGACTATCTATTTTCTTCATTTTGTATTGGTAATGACATGCAAGGTGAGCAGTAATTTAATCACGTATCACCATTCGCTCATATACGTATAAATATACGCATTTATATGTACACATTTAACATAAACACTTGGGGCATATTAAACGTCACGAGAGATTAGAGACGATAGCCGCGGAAGGGGACATAATGGAAAAAAAGAGAGAGAAAGACCAAGGCGAAGACGGCACTAAGGTGTTGTTGATGATTTGCGCATGGATACATCACCAGCAGGGCATCTTCCTTACAACCGAGAGGCCTACATGAGAGCTGTTAGGGAGGCAAAGTTCGACAAGGGGCATGCTAATGAATGAATGAACATAAGCGTTTGTATATATATATATATATTATATATATATATATATTATATATATATATATATATATATATATATATATACACGAGGGGCTTCACAAAGTAATGCACCACATCGTCCTTTTTCAGCTAATGATGAAGATAGAAACATGAAATGTTGTACACTTTAAATATGGCATGTGCCGATTGTGTGAACAAAATTGCACCGCAACCGGCCAAAGAGTGTGGCTGCCCTAACCGTTGAAATGGAGCGTGTTACAACTTGCGGTATAAGCAGCGAATTGTGATAGAATTTCTCGTTACAGACAAGGAAACTGTTGTGAACATTCACAAGCGTCTATATGATGTGTATGGAAGTTTTGCAGTCGACTGGAGTACATTCAGTCGCTTGGTTCAGAGAATCAAAGAAACAATAAGTGGAGATAAGGAGCTGCATGATCGGCCGCTCTGTGGACGTCCTGCCACAGCCACCAAGGCAGAAATGTTGAAATGTGCTGAGGGCATTATTCTTACTGATAGGCGTATCACTATTCAACAATTGGCCTTAAAACTGTCAGTCACAAATGGTAGTGCAAATGCAGTTATAAAAGCTCTCGGATTTTCTAAGATTTGCGCAAGATGGGTTCCTCGAAGTTTCACAAATGAACTTCGATTGCAAAGAAAAGGAATTTCCTCTGAATTGTTGGAACGTTTCAAAGCTGAGGGAGAGAACTAAGATCGTAACAGTTGCTGAAACCTGGGGACATCATTTTGAACCTGAGAGAAAAAGACAGTCAGTGGAGTGGCATCATCAGCAATCACAACGAAGAAAGAAATTTAAGACAAATCCTTCAACTAGAAAGGTCATGATCACTGTCTTTTGGAATATTTAAGGTGTGATTCTTGTGGATGTTATGCCAAGAGGAGAGACAATCAATTCGCAAGCTTACATTAAGACATTGAAAAAACTTAATCAATGTTTTCGTTGATCCAGCAGACCTGCTTCTCCTTCACGACAATGCGCGCTCTCACAGAAGTCTGGCAACACGGGTAGCAATCACCAAATTGGGTTGGACTGTACAACCCCATCCACCCTACAGTCAAGTTTTGCCACCCTCTGATTTCCATCTGTTTGGTCCACTTAAAGATGCACTCCGAGGGGTAAGATTTGAAGATGACGAAGGAGTGATTCATGCAGCGAAGAAATGGCTACATAATCAAGAGAAAATCTGGTACAGGCTAGGAATACGTGCACTTGTTTCGCGCTGGCGTAAAGCCGTACAAGTTGATGGGAATTATGTTGCATAATACCCATGTTTACATGGCATATCCATGTATTTTGTGTATATATTTCATGCTTTTTGAATAAACAGCTCCTGCGAAAAACGATGTGGTGCATTACTTTCTGAACACCCCATATATATATATATATAGACACTACAGGGGTAAAACTGTTATCTAACATAAGGAGATTGCTGTAACATCAGGAATTTCCAAGGAAAGAGTGCGTCACGTTGTTGATGTTCTTGGACGCCGCAAAGTTTGTGCCAGATGGACATAGCACATGCTGAGACATGCTGGGACATGCTGAGACATGCTGAGACATGAAACGAAAAAAAATGAAAGAGTTGGCGTTTATCTGGAACACTGTGAACGTTCCGAAAAAAAAAGAAAGGGAGGACTTTTTTTTTAAAGAAGATCATTACAGGTAATGAAACTTGGGTCCATCACAAGACCCCGAGAACAAGGAACTGTCCATGGAATATTGCTATAAGTGATGAGCTCTGCCGAAAGCAATTCAAAACTCAGGCCTCACCTAAAAAAACCTGTTGCCTTTTTAAAAAAATGCTGAACGTATTGTTCTTGTAGACTTTCCTAAACAAAAAAAAAACACAATTATAAACTGCCAACGTTACATTGGAACTCTCACTGCAATGAAAAGAAGAATGAAACGGATTGGAGTAAGAAAAGGAAACACTTCTACTTCTTCAACACGACAACACCAGGCCTCATACAAGTGCAGCAGCAACAAGAGAAGCAATTCTACGCTTGGATTTTATCCAGTACTGCCGCGTCCTCCCTACATCCCAGACCTAGCTCCGAATGATTTCCACCTGTTCCAAAAACTAAAGGAACACTTGATAGGCCAGCACTTCAGCTGTGATGAAGAGGTGGAGTCTGCAGCAAGGACATGGCTTCAAGAGCAAGACGCAGCTTCTTTAGAGGACGGATGTCAAGAACTAGTGGTGCACTGTTGCACTGAAGTGTGTGGCCAGTTTTGTAGGAACATAATTATGCAGCTTTGAAAATAAATGATGTAATTATTTTTCTTTTTTTTCTTTTAATTAAAAAATCTTCTTCTGTTCATCTTCTGTTCACGTCGAGGAAAAGTCTATCAGCCCTAGCCCGTGTGTGTCTCTGTGTGTTTTTGTACTGTATAGAAATACAGACAGACAGACAGATAGATAAAATACGACTGCGGTAAAACTGTTCATGTAATAGAGTAGATGAAAGTATATGGTTCAGTTTTACAAGGAAAAGAAAGGCTGAGGAATTTTGGCAGAAACAAGAATGGCAAAAGATAAGATGAGCACGTATAAATAAAGAACATACAATATTTCGGCACACGCCTTTTCTAAGAATCACGTGCAAAAACAAAAACAAAAACAAAAAACAAAAAACACAACAGATAAAAACAGAAAAAAATAGATGACAAATTAAACAGCAAAACTGGTATCTTCTTGGAAGAAAGACGTGCATGAAAAGCTGAATGTTTATTTTGTCATTTATTTTTCCAGCTTTTACCTTCTGTGTTGGAATGATCCTTAAAAAAGGCTTTTGGCCCAAATATTGGAGTGTTGTATGTTCTTTGTTTATACGTGCTTATCTTACTTTCTGCCGTTCTTGTTTCTGTTTACTACACTAATCTTTCTCTCTTTTGTGTGTGTAAAACTTAACCAAAATCTATCTATCTATCTATCTATCTATCTATCTATCTATCTATCTATCTATCTATCTATCTATCTATCTATCTATCTATCTATCTATCTATCTATCTATCTATCTATCTATCTATCTATCTATCTATCTATCTATCTATCTATCTATCTATCTATCTATCTATCTATCTATCTATACTCGTTAATATGTATAGATCTACGAACCACAAAAGACGTAGAGATGTATACTATTCAATACGAATGCAAAAAAAAAAAAATGACTGTATTTGTTGTGATGGGACATTTACAAGGGATAGAGAAGTAGAAATGGTCAAGACCCTGTATGGCCTCTTTGGCGGTTTTCCTAGTAGCAAGATAAGCCTGGGTAATGGGACAGGACTCGACTTGGCGTTCCCCCCCCCCACCTTTCAAATGGTGGTGGATCTTAGAAAGAAATTTTGCTTTTTAAGTCTACTTAACGTCTTCAATCTTGCCACAGGAACCCTCTCCCAGATGGTTTTTGTTTCCACATCTTCACTGCACCACCTGGCTAGAACTTCCTTCTCCTAGCTCCAAGAAGATACGGCGTTATTCAATGCGCCATCTGTCTCAGCAATATATACAGTCTACCATTGCAGTCTTAACTACATGGGCCCACCTAGGCACAGGCAAGGGGGCCTCAAGTGCATGAGGTCCCAACCAACCCATGGAAATCTATGAATTCCTATTACTTGCATAGGTTAGAGAGGAATGGCGGGGGCCCAGTGCATTACTTTGCCCAGGGGCCCCCGATGCTGTTAAGACGGCCCTTCAGTCTACCACAAAATAGCGACAAGCCAGAAAATAAAACACGGAAGTTAAAATATCTTCAGCAGTGAGGAGACAGAAACAGCCCAGGACAGGAATAAATGGAGAGCCCTTGTTGGTGAATTATGCGCTAGACAGCGGTAAAGAAAGCGAGGAAGGAAGGAAGGAAGGAAGGAAGGAAGAAAGGAAGGAAGGAAGGAAGGAAGGAAGAAAGGAAGGAAGGAAGGAAGAAAGGAAGGAAGGAAGGAAGGAAGAAAGGAAGGAAGGAAGGAAGGAAGGAAGGAAGGAAGTCTTGTTTTGCCTTGTCTTGTCTCCTTCTTCATATACCTTTCGGTGTTGAGGGGACAAATAGACTTCTTGATGGGGCCCCGCGATTTGCTTCATGTAATGGGATACTTGATGTTTCCGTAATTTCTTTCCTCTCTCCATCTCTTGCGTGGGTGACATCTTCCTCTGTTACCTACAAATCTTAATGTGAATGTTGTCTGTGATATACTGTCTGGTGGTAACCGTGTAACATGGCCGAACCATCTGACTTTGCTGTTTCTGGATATAGTGTAATACTGGTGTTACTTCAACCTTTGCCCTGATGGTGTCATTTCTTATTTGGTCTCCTCATCTCACATTTAGTATTGTCCTTAAACATCTCATTTCTGTTGTGATGATTTTTCTTTTGTTCTTGGCTGTTAGTGTCCATGTTTGACATTGATAGTATAGAGTTGGGAGGAAATTTGTGTTGTACAGTGCTCTTTTTATTTCAGTAGTGATGTAGTTGTTTTTTAGTAAAGGAAGGTAGTCAACTTTTGTTAATTACTGGAAGTATCTGTACCAAAATTATCCATGCTATTTTGTTTTAACAGAAACATTATACATTACACTTTGTTTTATAATTTTTTATAAATAGGAAACTATGAGGCTTTGGTATAGTAAAGTAAGAGAACATGTGATTTTTCTTTCTCTCACGTCTCACTAAAGTGCTTTGTCTACGATTTTTTCGAGGTCTAATCATACAAAATTTGTTCTCTTACATTACACTTTGAATTCACGCGTTTAAAGGAACTACATTTTTTTTCGGGTTTATGAGCAAGGCGAAACATTTCTTTATTGATATCAATGAATACGTGCAAGTGAAAAACTAGATATGTCTATTGATTTCTTTTCCAGATTGTAAAACGGTCTGCCGTACTTCATGCCATTAGCTCGTATTTACTGTAAGCAGCACAATGTATGTGCTTATGCTGTGTATTGTGTTTACATTCCGTCGCGGTATTTAATCCCAAACAGCCATTATAGGGCAAAATATGCAGTCAAAGCTAACTTTAATGTGACAGCCATACATGTTTAATAGGCAGTCTGTCTGTCTGCCTACCCCTCGTTCCGCCCCATTCCGTTTATGCACTGATCCGCCCAAACATCATATTTATCCACTCATCAAACATCATATTTATCCACTCATCAAACATCATATTTATCCACTCATCAAAATTTTGTTAGTTTGCATCTTCGCTTAATCTGTCCATCTAACTCGCTGCCCATCTATGTATCTTTCTGTCTTTATAAATACTAGTAAAGTAAAGTAAAGGTAATAGCAAAATGCCGTAGGGAATGAAGCGTAAGAGACATCATTATGCTGGGCCATCAGCGTATGAGGTAGGGTGGCCAGTTCCTTTCCTTCCCAGGTTTTCTTTGATACCCATTTTACGAGGCTGGGTCGACCTAGGAAAAAAATAATCCCGCTTAGGTGGGGATTCGAACCCTCGATCATTCGGTTGCTAGACGAATGCTCTAACCACTACTCTAGCTCTTACTACTTTTACTGAAGTTTCTTGACGATATGTCGCTTTTTTTTTTTATTTTTGACAAACTGCTTTTTATGTGGAGAGCTGAAAATTGTCTGAGTAAGATTAGAAGTAGTCTTCTTCTCCTTTCCTTGGAGTGCCAAGTTGAGAGTCTGTAGATGATCCATTATGTCAGGAAAGAGATATCACTGGATGCCATCTTCACATTCCAGTTCTTCAATAAAATTTATGAAATGCCTATCAGTCATTTGCATGTCCCTTGCGGAACTTTGCCTCACTAACAGCTCTCCTGTAGGCATCTCTCGGTTGTAAACAAGATGCCCTGCTGCTGATGCATCCATCTGCAGATTATCAACGATGCCTTGCAGCCATCTTCGCCTTGGTTTTCCTCTCTTTTCTCCCACTATGCACCCTTCCTTGACGGTCTTGTCTAACTTCTCATGACATTTAATATGAACTATCTGTACGTCCTCTAATTTAAATATATGAAACTTACAATTTCTAGAACAGGTTGCATGTCATCTTGGTTCTTCATACAACTGACTACCAGGTGTTGATGATGAATAATACAAAAAGTCAGAAATTATGGAAAGCTAGGATCACTTTCCATATGGGTAATTAATGTTGCCTTTTATCTCCTGCTTTTGAAGTTGCTTTATCTGTTAAACACTGACGAGCTTATCCAGTAGAATATCAGCATGTGCTGAGCCTCTGTTAAGGGAAATTTTAATGTCAACACGAATAGTTGTTAAGCTTTTTTTTTTCTCACGCGACTAATTCAAGTGTCTCTTCCGTTTTACCGTTGGGTCAGAAAAAACAACAAAAACAGCAAGTTTGTAACTAGTCGTGTATGTTTGTAGATTCATAAAGAGCTACCAGCTTAGGAGTGTCCATGTGGCAGTGGAGTCCAGACTCCATGAGTGCCCACACCATGTGGACCTGAGGAGTGAGACATGGCCAGAGGACACAAACTTGGGGCAAAAGTTTTTGGGGCTCCTATCAGGATCTGGAGAAGACTGCTAGCTTTGCCATGTTGACAGCTATCAGGATCAGACGTAACCGATAACCTCGAAAGAAGAAGAAGAAGAAGACGAAGAAGAAGAAGAAGAAGAAGACGAAGAAGAAGAAGAAGAAGGTGGATGCCAATGAAGCTTTTAAATCTCGTATATCTGTAGATTCACCAAGGACCGAGCTGAATGTCAGTTTGAAATCAAGAGTGTCCAACTGGCGGTCCTGGTGTAGAATCCAGTGGGCAGTACATTGCGGGCCGCGAAGTAGTTATGAAAATGTAATTTTTTCTTCGGAAAGGGGGAGGGGGGGGGGTATAATTAACAAAAACATGTTTGAAAAGCACGTAAAAACAATTTAAAAGACATGGAAAAAAAAAACTAACTAAAAATAGGCGACAACCCAGAGTTAGATGGTCGTTTTATTTATGTTGTAGCGCAACTGTGAGGTGACAATTGTAGTTTATTTCTCTAAACAATATGTAGTCGTGTATGAACTCTACCTTACTTGTTCCTGGGTTATGTAATGTTACACAGAGAATTTCGATGAAACGGAAATGGGGCTGCTAGATCAGTCACAGAGACCAAAGTCTTCAACAGGTCAACCAATATCAGCCATCAGCATAGAAGAATAAAACAAACAAGAACACATCATTAGAGGCATATCTGTCACTTACTCTCATTTTTATGTAAATTTTATGTAAATTTTTAGGTAAATTGGTTAAAAACTGGTTGATTTAGATTCAGCCCGACACTCGATTTTGAAGACTTTTTTCTGGCTCTGTGAGGTCTCTGAAAGTAGGGACCCCGGTTTTACTTACTTTATATATTTCGTCTGCTTCATTTGCACTGTTCTGAGAGTGACACCATTCTTTACTGATGTATGAAGCTCCTTTCTGTGCTGCTGCATGAAACTCTCCTCTGTACTGTTGCATGAAGCTCCCTTCTGTGCTGCTGCATGAAGCTCCTTTCTGTACTGTTGCATGAAGCTCCCTTCTGTGCTGCTGCATGAAACTCTCCTCTGTACTGTTGCATGAAGCTTCATTCTGTACTGTTGCATGAAGCTCCTTTCTGTGCTGCTGCATGAAGCTCTCCTCGGTACTGTTGCATGAAGCTCCCTTCTGTGCTGCTGCATGAAGCTCCTTTCTGTGCTGCTGCAGGAAGCTCCCTTCTGTGCTGCTGTATGAAGCTCCTTTCTGTGCTGCTGCATGAAGCTCCTTTCTGTACTGTTGTATGAAGCTGCTCTCTGTGCTGCTGCATGAATCTCTCCTCTGTACTGTTGTATGAAGCTCCCTTCTGTGCTGCTGCATGAAGCTCTCCTCGGTATTGTTGCATGAAGCTCCTTTCTGTGCTGCTGCATGAAGCTCATTTCTGTACTGTTGTATGAAGCTGCCCTCTGTGCTGATGCATGAAGCTCCTTTCTGTGCTGCTGCATGAAGCTCATTTCTGTACTGTTGTATGAAGCTGCCCTCTGTGCTGATGCATGAAGCTCCTTTCTGTGCTGCTGCATGAAGCTCCATTCTGTGCTGCTGCATGAAGCTCCTTTCTGTGATGCTGCATGAAGCTCCTTTCTGTGCTGCTGTATGAAGCTCCCCCTCTGTACTGTTGTATGAAATTCCCCTCTGTACTGTTGTATGAAGCTCCCTTCTCTATTGTTGTGTGAAGGACACCTTTACTTATTATATTGATAACACACAGGTTTTAGACATAGAAACAAGCAGCTGGGAGAAATTAATGTTGATGGCAGAGACACCAACATATTAACCAAGCTACATTGGGAATAGACAGCAGCTGTGCGCTCCAACACAAACTACTTAATACCAAAAATATAAATAGAGGGGTTAGACAAGGATGTGCCCATTCTCAGTGTCTTTTTAACCTTTATACTGAGAAAGTATTCAAATAAATTAGTGAGATGTGTGGACTAAACGTTAATGGAACATTAAGATATGCTGATGACACCGTGCTAATGGCAGAGAACCAAAAAGACCTACAGAACTTAGTGACGCGAATAAACGACAAAGGTCAAAAGTCCTGACTAGAAATAAATATCGGAAGGACAAATGCTGCAGTAATCAGCAGAGAAGAAATAAATGGAGAACTTCCCGAACAGGGGAAAAGTTTCAGGTATTTAGGACACATTACAACAAAGGATGGAAAATGTGATACGGAAATTAACAGAAAAATAGAAATGGCAAAAACGCCTTCAGTAGAAAGAAGAAAAAGATCCGTACATCAAAACAAATCACAGAAATTGAGGTAACTTATCGTGAAATGCTATATAAGATCAATATTCCTTTATGGTGTAGAAACTTGGACATTGAGTAAGATAACAGAAAAGAAAACTTGAGGTCCTTGAAATGTGGATGTACAGAAGAATAGGGCATGCCCTGTTGACAGAAATGAAAACAAACATACAAGTCCTAAATCAGCTAAAAGTGAAAAGAGAAATATTGAAAATCATAACATAAGACAAATAAGATACTTTGGACACGTCAAGGGGCATACAACTGTACTGAAGATCTTTCTTGGGGGCAAGATCAAGGGGAAGAGAACAAGAGGATTACAACGACATAGACGGCTGGAAAACATCAAGAGACAGACAGAAACCAGCTTAAACAAGCGCGCTACGAAGGCAAGAAACAGAGCAGAGTGGAGATTCATTGCAGCCAACCTTTCATGAGGAGAAGGCATGAAATGATGATGATGATGACGATGATGATGACGATAATGATGAACGACAAAATTCGTCATCAGGATATGAGCGTTATCTCACATCAAAGATCTAAGAAAACTAGCTTCAGTCGATGTAATGGCTTCCTAACTGAATTTTATCAATAATTTTTGCTGGCTGTTTGGTGATACCATTAACTTGCTTTCTGGTAATTCTGATTTACGTGGGTAATCCGATTAACTCTTTTATCCCAAAGCTAAGCTAGCGGTGCTGGTAGATCTTCCACATCAATCACGAATCATTGATCAGAGAGATATTTAGCCAAAGTTGAAATAAAATAAATTTAGAGTTGCACATTTCTAACCCAAACAATTTTTTTTTTAATTTAAAGACTAACTTTCTTCCGGTTTCTTCATATCAAAATTTATTCTGATAGAGCATGGAAATTAGTTTTAAGGAATTAAAAGATTTTGTGATTTGTTTCATCCTGACGTGTCACGTTACTGGTTTTGTTATGAATGAGTGACACGCGACTTAACACAAAAATGTACCCCCCCCCCCTGTAATGGTAAATGCAAAGTCCTCCCTCCACGCTGCAACCAGAATTGATCTTCTCCTTATAATCTCGCTTCTTACAACTTGTCTGCGCCATTTTCCCTCACAACATTCTTAAACGTCTAAAGAAAAGAAAACAAAAAGTTGTGCTAGAAGCACAACAAGCTCTCTCTCTCTCTCTCTCTCTCTCTCTCTCTCTCTCACACACACACAGCACACACACACACACAGCACACGTAGCCCATCACCCCAGCCTATTCGTGGCCGGCAACACACTCACCCACATGGTAGCAAGCCACGCTCACTCCAGCTAACATTGTCTGCACACACTTGTACGATAATTCCCCATGACAGTTTCTCTGTAAGCTTTAAACTTTTTTTTTTCCAATTCCTGGTTAAAATTAGCATAAATTTACACACCTTGAACAATTAAAAGGTCCCGGGATTCCACCCAGCCTCTAAAATGGGCACCAGAGAAATCTGGGAAGGTAAATGCGGCCAGGCGTGATACTAACCACATCACACTTTCATGTGGCTATGGTCCTGGAAATATGGGCCTAACCCTCTATCCCCAGTATGTCTTAATGGCGTGCGAACGGGGATTTTATCGTTAGTTTACTCTCGGTTTATATCTTCGTATTCTACCTGAGTAAGACAAATAATTATAATGTTTAACATTTTCTTTTGTTATGCGGAAGGGAACACATAAAAACTTTTCATTAACTGCGCATAGGATGTTATGGAGCCGCATGCGCCCCGCGAGCCACGATTTGCCCACGAGGGGGGGGGGAATATGATATCTATATTTTCCTTGCCTGTCAGCACACAAAGTAGAAGGTTGATGTAGTCACATCCAACAGACCTGACCGCTTTTACTTCTCCCAGGCTTCGGTGGAAGCCAGGCAACTATTTCTACATCTGGGTGACAGGAGACTTGACCTACTAACCTCTCAGTGAAAGACGCAGAAACTAACCATAGCCAGACCCAAGTGCTGAGTTACAAAAAATAACAAATGGACTCCCGTTTTTCTCATTCTTCTCCATGACAGTTGTACTTTTTGGAGTAGGCAAAGAATCTAATTGGCTTCTAAATGGCTTCCTTTGAGAGAGACCTTGCAATGTCTGGACCACTTTTCTTTTAACCCTTTCCCGTCATATTCTTATTAAAATAAAGACGTGTATGTCAAGGGAGAGAAATTAGACGGTTGTACCTTCATACCAAATAAAAGTGTAAAAGTTAACGAGGTTTATTGTTCCTGGCGGATATTTTTAAAAAAATAGTTATATAGAATGCATTATATCTATAATTGATTCAAGATCTCTTTTATTCTGCTCAGTCTTTCTTTATTTATCGTGCATTCTTATATCTTATCTTATATCCTTCCCGTGCCGTTAAACGTCACATAGGGCTCGCAAAGTAGTTCGCCAATTTTTTCTGTCTTCGACGAGTCTTTCAACCTCATCAAAGGATTTTATGCCTGTTAATTTGGCCTCTCTTAATAATGTCCTCTTCAGAGTTTCCCGCGGTCTGCCCCTTTTTCTTCGGCCTGTTGTGTTCCACTTGATAGCTTGTTTTGGGATTCTCTGATCATTTCTTCTCATCAAGTGACCAACATATGTCCATCTCCTTTTCCTGATCACCCATGAGCAGTCTTATATATATATATATATATGTAAATTTTTAAAGAGAAACAAACGTAAATAATAGTCAAATGTATCATGGCTAAAGCAGTGGTTTTTTTTTTTAGAGAATTTTAAAAGCTTTTGATACTTACCTGATCGCTTCTCAGTCTTTTGGCTAAGATCAAAGCGTAGTTCTGCGCTCTGTACAATCTACACTTTGGTCGTTATTTTGGAACGAACGAGATGCTTGAGGCCTACCCTGCACACTGAATGCCGGGGGTAAGGTTCACATCTCGTTACGGGTGGACCCGGTTTTCGGTACCACCCGGTCACGGCCTGTTGTTTTCGTTGTCTAAAAATTTTGGATCAGCAAAGCTTACAGAGGAAATGTCTTGGGGAATTGCGGTGCAGACAATGTTAGCTTTAGTGAGCGTGGCTTGCTATCACGTGGGCGAATGTGTTGCGGGCCGCAAATAAGCTGGGGTGATGGGTTACGTTTGCTTGTTTCGCTTCTCATTGAATCCGACAGATAAGAATTTCTTAAGTCAACATTGTCGTGGCCATAAGTATAAACCACCACTCGTTTCACTTGGTGCGCCAGGGGCCATATACAAAAAGGTGGCGGCCTGCCCAACATAAACTGATTAGCATTCTAATGACACATGTTCCCAGATCGTGGTGAAGCTTGTGTTTGTGAGTGTATGGGTGGGTATGTGCATGAGTGAATGTGCATGAGTGTATGTGCATGTGCGTGCGTGAGCGTGCGTGATGTGTATGTGCGTGTGTTTGTGTGTGTGTGTGTGTGGCGACCACACCGACAAGTCAGATAGCTCCCTCACCATTCCGCTTGCATTAACGCTAGTGCTGAAGGTAGATTCAAGCGTATGGTGAGTGAGTGAGTGAGTGGGTGAGTGAGTGAGTGGGTGAGTGAGTGAGTGAGTGAATGGGTGAGTGAGTGAGTGAGTGAGTGAGTGAGTGGGTGAGTGAGTGAGTGGGTGAGTGGGTGAGTGAGTGAGTGAGTGAGTGAGTGAGTGAGTGAGTGGGTGAGTGAGTGAGTGAGTGAGTGAGTGAGTGAGTGAGTGAGTGAGTGAGTGAGTGAGTGAATGAGTGAGTGAGTGAGTGAGGAAAGTGAGCGAAACCAAGAACGGCAGAAAGTAAAATGAGCACGTATAAATGAAGAACATACAGTCATCCAATATTCTGGCCAAAGCCTTTTTTCCCAAGGACCACATACAAAAGCAACACAACAGACATAAAACAGATGAAAAAACTAAGAGAAAAATGGGCAGAACACTCAGAGGTAATGTGCCCGAGCTTGTAGGCATCGGGGCTTACTTTGGCGTCAAGAGACCATCAGAGGCCTGAGACTTGGTGGATCAGTGGACCACCTTCAAAGTCCCTTGTCCCGGGACTATAACATCACAGAAAGAGCGCACGCTTTATACGATAATGCAATCATATTTCTGCCAAAGATCTTGAGTATATTCTGTTATAATGAAAGATGTCTCGTCATTGACACTTGTAGGGATTTAAATGAGGATCAGGAAGAGCTGCCCCTCTCTTCTCTCCCCCCCCCCCCCACATACACACATTTCGTCCCCCACTAGTAAGTTCATGTTATTAAATTTCCTGGCTGGCCCCATATTGAACCTATCTTGTTATATGGAAGTGAATCATGGACAATAGGCAAGTCTGCACATTGGAAGCAGCAGAAATGTGGTTTATAAGAAGAATGTTGCGAATCCCCTGGACAGCAAAAATAACTAATGAAGAATGTATGAGAAGAGCTGGAGAGACAAAAAACTTTGTCAAAAAGATAAGAGAGAGACAATGTACTTTCATAGGACATGCAATGAGAAGAGGGGGCATTGAAAATATTATAACAACAGGAAAAATAGAAGGAAGAAGATCAAGAGGAAGACCTAGAGAAATGATACCGGACAGTCTGAAGGGATGATGTGAGAGGAGATCACCAAGTGAGCTGATGGCCTGCACGAAGGATCGGATACTCTGGAGAAGCATAATAGCCAACGCCAGTTGGCACGGCACATGATGATGATGATGATGATGGCCCCACACAAAAGGTCTTTCTTTATAATTCAGAAGGCACATAGCAAAAGTAAAAGACTCAGACAAACAGTTCACGAGCAACAAGAAAACAAAAACTACAGTGACACCCGTATGTCCCTTATTTTGAATTACTTGATCCTCTTGGGCCAAAGGCGGCGCATAGGGCAGTGGACAAGGCTCTCCATGTCTGGCGATTCCTTGCTACTTGCTTTAGATCTTCGGTGTTTCTGATGAGCATTGTTTAACACTCCTTGGTGATAACTCTTCTTAGTTTGTCTTTGAGTCTTACCCGCTTTCTTTTACCCCTTGGTAACCATGTAAATGCTTGGTGTGGGAGTCGTTTTTCCTCCATTCTAAGTACGTGGCCGACGTAGTTCCAGCGACGTCTTCTGATAAAGTTTGATACGTAGTCTTGTTTAGTTTCTTGTCTTATTGATGTAACCAATCTGAAGTCGTGCCAACAGATATTTACCAGTCTTCGAAGGCATTTATTTTCAAAAGCATCTAGTCTCTTTTCATTGCTGGGGATGTTCCCCAACTCTCGCAACCATAGGTTAGTAGTGAGTGCAGAGATTATTTTAAGATTTGGTTTGTTCGGGACAAGAGATTGCGTGCTCATTCAAAAGAAACAAATCAGAATGAATGAATTGGCGTCACCAGTTGATGAATATAGACAATCCATCAAGTAACATCCCTGGATTTCAATATCTGGTTTATTTTGTGGATTACTAAATGAGGATCAAAGCAACGGATGCGTGTGCCCGCGTGGTCCTGCCTGGAGATACCCAGCGGTCATCTCAGGTCAACTGACCCGAGTTTGGCCACAAACTAAAACCTCTCTTGCAGACATTGAAGTCCAGTGGGCGGGCCAGTGTTTGTTTGTTATTATTGTTAGCCATATGTTTGCTGATTAGCTTAACATCGTTTCCGTTATGCTCACAGTCTAAAGAGTTTCCTATTTGGTATTCAAAATATTAGTAATTATTTATTCCTGTGTATTTATTCTGGCTGGATGGACGATCTTTTGTGGCTATCAATCTTGTGACAGCGTAGGAGCTTATTAGTGTGAGCGAAATTCCGGAAGGGCGAATCTTTCTCTGGGCGAAATATTTGTGTGTTTGGAGTATGGAGCGAAAACTTTCTATAGAACTGTGTACAAGGAGAACAAAAAATTATTGTCATACTTGGCAATCACAAGAAGGAGCTGTCTGTTCTGACAATCAGCGACCCAAAGCTGACTTGGCGGTGTCAAGGTTGGCGAACCATAGCTGACTTGGCGGTGTCAAGGTTAATGAATCATAGCTGACTTGGCGGTGTCAAAGTTGGCGAACCATATCTGACCAAGGCCCTGCCCCACCTCCGTCTGTACCCCCCCCCCCCCCCAGAAACAGGCATATCCTGGCTAACAGGACGGGGATCGCCGCAGACCCCAAGATGATTGGGTAGTGCACACGGCCTGCTTCTTTGTTAGCTCCAACCCGGGACAGAAGCTAGCTGCCAAAACTCCACACCCCCCCCCCCCCCAGTGGACACAATGCTGTGTCACAACATCTTCACGGCACCGGCTGCAAAAAATACCATCTCGCAGCTTCAGGAAGAATGAAGGAGAAGAAGAAGATGATGATGAAGCAAACGCAAACTACTGTGAGGTTACTCTCAATCAGTTATAACCAGTCATTTCTTTCCATGCAGCTTTAGTTAATTTTAAAATAATTTCCACTTTTGGGCAGAGAAAAATAAAAGGGGGCCGGGGGGGGGGGGGCCTCACATGAAGGTCCCGGTTTAGTTATTATCGATACTCCCCTCCCCACCCCATCCATTCCACGTCCCAAAACTGTAGGCGGGACGTTACAGTGTTTTTTCTGAAGCTTGTCTCTAAACTGTAGGAAGAACGTTACAGTGTTTTTTCTGAAGCTTGTCTCTAAACTGTAGGAAGAAAGTTACAGTGTTTTTCCTGAAGCTTGTCTCTAAACTGTAGGAAGAAAGTTACAGTTTTTTTCTGAAGCTTGTCTCTAAACTGTAGGAAGAAAGTTACGGTGTTTTTTCTGAAGCTTGTCTCTAAACTGTAGGCAGAAAGTTACAGTGTTTTTCCTGAAGCTTGTCTCTAAACTATAGGAAGAAAGTTACAGTTTTTTTCTGAAGGTTGTCTCAAACTATAGGAAGAAAGTTAAAGTTTTTTTCTGAAGCTTGTCTCTAAACTGTAGGAAGAAACTTACAGTTTTTTTCTGAAGCTTGTCTCTAAACTGTAGGAAGAAAGTTAAAGTTTTTTTCTGAAGCTTGTCTCTAAACTGTAGGAAGAAAGTTACAGTGTTTTTCCTGAAGCTTGTCTCTAAACTGTAGGAAGAAAGTTACAGTGTTTTTCCTGAAGCTTGTCTCTAAACTGTAGGAAGAAAGTTACAGTGTTTTTCCTGAAGCTTGTCTCTAAACTGTAGGAAGAAAGTTACAGTTTTTTTCTGAAGCTTGTCTCTAAACTGTAGGCAGAAAGTTACAGTGTTTTTTTCTGAAGCTTGCCTCTAGTATGAAAATAAACAGGGCTACTGGGACCTCAATGGTACAAATCCAGCTCTCTCTCCTCTCTCACCCTCTCTTCTCCTCTCTTCCTATTTCTAGTCTCTCTCTCGTCTCTCTCTCCTCTTTCTCCCTCTCTCTCCTCTCTCCCTATCTCTCGTCTCTCTGTCCTATCTCTCGTCTCTCTCCTCTCTCTCTCTCCTCACTCTTTCCCTCTATCTCTCGTCTCTCTCCCTATCTCTCGTCTCTCTCTTTCGCCCTCTCTCTCTCCTCTTTCTCCCTCTCTCTCCTCTCTCTCTATCTCTCGTTTCTCTCTCTCCCCTCTCTCCTATCTCTTCCTCTCTCTCTCTCCTTCTTCCTCTCTCTCTCCTCTCTTCCTCCCTCTCTCTCTCTTCCACCCCCACCCACACCTCCTCCTACATGGACTGGGCTTCCAATTGGTATATGTCTCCAGTTTCTTCAACTCTTAAGAAAAAAACCGCCCTGTATGTGTTATCTGTAACTGAATGCTAACTTAGCACAGGCTTGTTTTTACATTATCAGGCACAAGAGAGATGTGTGGTTCAGTTATACACAAAGATAGAAAGACTGAGGAAAGTGAACAGGGATAAGAGAAAGTAAGATGAGCACACGTAAATGAAGAACCATACAACAATCCAATATTTCGGCAAAAGTCTTTTTCAAGGATCACACACACACAAAACAAAACACAGCAAATATAAACAAGAAAAAATATATCCCCCCCCCCCCCCCAAAAAAAAAAACCAAAAACTAAACACTTACGTTTTTTAAACTTATTTATTTATCGCCATAGTCTCCATGGTGGTGGAGTCTGCTAAAGAAGCATTGCACACCTCTTGCTTTTTAGCTATACTCCGAGACTGAAAAGATAACTGCCATAATCCCGCTCCCACGCCGATACGATGCTCTGCCCCAACATCTTCACAGCATCGGCTGGAAAAAAACCAAAAAAACACCAGCTCGCAGTTACAGGGAGATAGAAGACAAGACAAGACAGGACAAGACAAGACAAGATAAGACAAGACAAGACAAGACAGGACAAGACAAGACAGGACAAGACAAGACAAGACAGGACAAGACAAGACAGGACAAGACAAGACAAGACAAGACAAGACAAGACAGGACAAGACAAGACAGGATTTATTTATTTATTTTCTGGTATCCCTCTTGTAAGAAAGATGGGCACCACACGTTTATGCCCATTTTTTTCCACCCCTTCTGCCCTTATGTAAAACTAAACCGTCCACTTCCACCAACTCCACCTACTTCATCACCAGAAAGAGTTTTACCGCAGTCGTCACTTCTCCTAACTCTAATCGGATCCTTCCCAAGATTGTTTGCCTGAAACGCAGGATATCTTTACATCTGCAAGTCAAAGATCACCGTGTAGAGACTATAGCCAGGTCTCTTGAGGCAGGTTAGATCAGGGGTAGGCAACTTCTACTGGTGCTCCCCTGCCTAACATCAGATTGTACAGTCTTATCTCCCCTGCCTAACATCAGATTTATAGTATTACCTCCCCTGCCTAAAATCTGATTGTACAGTCTTACCTCCCCTGCCTAACATCAGATTGTACAGTCTTATCTCCCTTGCCTAACATCAGATTGTACAGTCTTATCTCCCCTGCCTAACAGATTGTACAGTCTTATTTTCCCTGTCTAATATAAGATTACAACAAGGTATAGATGTGTCATCATATACTGCTGAATAGTTCTATAGTATTGAAAAGTGCAAATGTTCTTTGATTAATGCGGATATTATCTTCACACGCAGCCTGATTCCCGTTGTCTAGATTAGGTTTCACAGATATTACAACATTCGCTAGACCAAGTCCGATCTCAAGTTCACTGCATACATTTAATTCTGACAAATAAGGTCACAGATGCACTGCTGACAACATCACTCGGAATAAGACGCAATAGGACATAAAATTCGTTAGTGTCGTCGTTAAAACACATAATAATTGCCCACGATATAAAATTCTAGAATATTCTAGATGCACCACTTCAGCAATGTTCTCAGCTTTAAAAATACTCTGCACATGATACGAGAACAATTCTATATTTAGATCTGCAACACGTGGTCAGCTCCTCTTCTGAAACACTTGATATAAAATTTCAGAATCATCAAGTCTTCATAATCACTTGAAACACTTCTTCAGTCTGCGCTAAAACTACTTCTGGTTCTAAACTGCTATTCCTGAGTATATATTATGTCCTCTGTGTCCTTCTGTTCTCCTAACTGTCTTCTACTTTTCCTTGTGTGTCCTCCGTGTGTCTCCTAAACTGCATGTCTGCCATAAGTCAAATGTCCACTAGGACACACCCCTATTCCCTGTCATTGGTCAGCAAGTCAAGTCGGTCCACTCCCTTTTTTTTCAAAACTGTGCAAATTGCGTCCTCATTCATTCATTCATTCATTCATTTGCATGTTCCTTGTGGAACTCTGCATCCCCCAACAGCACTCCTGTAGGCCTTTCGGTTGTGAGCAAGATGGCCTGCTGCTGATGCATCCATCCTAAGATTAACAAATATGCGCCCCGTGTTAATCCGTTGTGTCAAATCCGTCTGCACAATTTTCTCATCACGTATCAGGCGTTTGCGATACCTTATGTTGGGGATTCGTCCAGATCTGTTTACACAGAGTCCGTCTGTCTTTGTCTGTTCTATTGTTATCTGAGGAAATCCTCTTTATCTGCCTTTATTGTCGGCGTTCTGTCGTAATATTACTACTAATATCGTGGGAATGTTCCTCTCGAATTTTGCATAGTTTCTGACCTACTTTCTACGTATCAGTACTAAAGAACTATAATAAAGATGCAAAATAGTAATAATAATAATAACATTAACAATAATAATTATTATTACATTATCCTAATTTACAAGGGACTGTGCTACAGATAATTCATTCATTTATTCTGTCTAGAACTCTTTGCCTAGAAGTGTTGTTATTTTTTGTAGAAAATGGGAAAAAGGGGGGGGGGGAGGGGTATGGACGGGTAGGACTTTTATTTTATACTAACCTAAGACTACTACTATTTTAAAGTTAATAATCCTAGATTATTTGCTATCTCTGACATTTGGTGATTGGTAGAAGAAAGCTGATCTATCCGCCCAAGGTAGGTTTGGGTTGATAGAAGAAAGCTGATCTATCCGCCCAAGGTAGGCTTGGGAGTTAGTAGAAGAAAGCTGATCTATCCGCCCAAGGTAGGCTTGGGAGTTGGTAGAAGAAAGCTGATCTATCCGCCCAAGGTAGGTTTGGGTTGATAGAAGAAAGCTGATCTATCCGCCCAAGGTAGGCTTGGGAGTTAGTAGAAGAAAGCTGATCTATCCGCCCAAGGTAGGCTTGGGAGTTGGTAGAAGAAAGCTGATCTATCCGCCCAAGGTAGGTTTGGGAGTTGGTAGAAGAAAGCTGATCTATCCGCCCAAGGTAGGTTTGGGAGTTGGTAGAAGAAAGCTGATCTATCCGCCCAAGGTAGGCTTGGGAGTTGGTAGAAGAAAGCTGACCTATCCGCCCAAGGCAGGCTTGTTCTGAACTGCAAACATCAGAGGTGAGAAATAACTCAGCTCTCTAACGTAGATAGTCTCAGGAACGGCAACTCACCCAGTTCCTACATACAATCTACAAGTTTAAAGTTAACTAAAATTTAATCTGTCAAACTTAACTTCACTTTGATATTTATAAAACTAGCCTAGAAGACTTATTTTTGTTACTCACTGTTATATAAGTTCACTTACAGCGCGGGAAATCCCATGTTTCTATTTTTGTCGGTGTTACATTGACACTACACACTACCAGTATTTAAACATCGCCATAGTTACCAAGAATTAAAGAAATTTGACTACAGCACAGACTTCTTTTGACTGTCTACATACACATATAAATGGCTAACTACATACACATATAAATAACTCATTCATTCATTTGCATGTCCCTTGCGGAACTTTGCCTCCCAAACAGCACTCATGTAGGCCTCTCGGTTGTGAGCAAGATGGCCTGCTGCTGCTGCATCCATTTGCAGATCGTCAACGATGTCTTGCAGCCATCTTCGTTTTGGTCTTCCTCTCTTTCTTTTTCCCATTATGTATCCTTCCAAAACTGTCTTCTCTAAATTATCATGACGTTTAATGTGTCCAAAATATTTAAGTTTTCTCTCTTTAATCCTCTTTACTAGCCAGCCTTCTTCAATATTAAGCTCTTGTAGTATAGATATATTTGTTCTTTTTTCTGTCCACGATATTTGGAGAACTCTTCTGTAGCATTTACATTCAAAGGCATTTATGTGTTTCTCAGCTGTTTTGTTAAGTGTCCATGTCTCACAGGCATATGTTGCGATGGGAAAGATGCATGCCCTTAAAAATCTTTTTTTGTAGTTCTGTCTGCTCCTCTCCACAGATTCTTTATTTGTTTTACTTTCTGAAGAGCAACAGATGTCCTCCTTGTAATTTCCCTCATTGTTATCTCCATTATTAGTTAGCAGTGATCCAAGATATTCAAAACTCTCCACTTCTTCCAATTTTTCCTCATTGATACATATTTCAGCTGCCTTGTTTGTTTTGTCAGTTGTCATCAATTTAGTTTTCCTCGCATTAAGATAGAGGTTCTGCTCTTCGCTGTTCTTACGGACTGACATAATTAGTGTTTACATTCCTTTTTGTGTTGTGGATAGTAACACTGTGTCATCAGCATATCTAATCTCTGGTATTTCATAACCTCCAATGGTTATGGCATCGTAATATTCTTTGTCTACATCTTCTCTAACATTCCTCATTATATTTTCAGTATACAAGTTAAATAAGTAAGGTGACAGTATGCACCCCTGACGGACCCTTTGTTTTATATCAAACCAAGTTGTTGTTTCACCATTTATTCTTACTGCTGCTTGTTGGTCTAGATACAGCAGTGATGTTAACTGTATCAAATGTGTTGGAAATAATGACTAACTACATACACATATAAATGACTAACTACATACACATATGACAAAACAAACAAGGCAGCTGAAATATGTATCAGTGAGGAAAGACTGGAAAAGGTGGAGAGTTTTGAATATCTTGGATCACTACTAACTAATAATGGAGATACAATGAGGGAAATTAAAAGGAGGACATCTATTGCTCTTCAAAAAGTAAGACAACTAAGGAAGCTGTGGAGAGGAACAGACAGAAGTATAAAGATTTTTAAGGGCATGCATTTTCCCCATCGCAACATATGCCTGTGAGACCTGGACACTTAACAAAACAGCTGAGAAACACATAAATGTCTTTGAATGTAAATGCTCCAGAAGAGTTCTTCAAATGTCATGGACACAAAAAAGAACAAATTTCTCCATACTACAAGAACTTAATATTGAAGAAGGCTGGCTAGTAAAGAGGATTAAAGAGAGAAAACTTAAATATTTTGGACACATTAAACGTCATGATAATCTAGAGAAAACCGTCTTGGAAGGATACATAATGGGAAAAAGAAAGAGAGGAAGACCAAGGCAAAGATGGCTGCAGGCCATCGTTGATGATCAGCAAATGGATGCATCAACAGCAGGCCATCTTGTTCACAACCGAGAGGCCTACAGGAGTGCTGTTAGAGAGGCAAAGTTACATACACATATAAATGACTAACTACATACACATATAAAAGACTATATCTTATCTTATATACCTTATATCCTTCCCGTGCCGTTAAACGTCATATAGGGCTCGCAAAGTAGTTCGCCAATTTTTCCTGTCTTCGGCGAATCTTTCAACCTCATCAAAGTTTTTTATGCCTGTTAATTTGCTTCTCTTAACAATATCCTCTTCAGAGTTTCACGCGGTTTGCCTCTTTTTCATTGGCCTGTTGTGTCCCATTTGATAGCTTGTTTTGGGATTCTCTGATCATTTCTTCTCATCAAGTGACCAACATATGTCCATCTCCTTTTCCTGATCACCCATGAGACTGGTTGTTGTTCAGTCATCTGTCTTATCTCTGCATTGTTCTTGAATTCGTTCCAATTCATGCCTAGTATTTTCCTTATGCATTTGGTTTCAAAAGAATCTAATTTCTTTTCTATGTCTTTAGTTGTTTTCCAGCTTTCACACGCATAAATGAGGGTGGATATTACATTTGAATTGAATAGTCTTAGCTTAGTTTTTGTGCTTATAACTTTTGAATTCCACATGTTCTCAAGATTCTTGAAGATTGATGCTGCTTTTGTAATTCTGATCCTAACTTCCTTTCTAGTGTCACCATCCTGGTCTATGTGGCTGCCAAGGAATGCAAATTGATTGACTTCTTCAATATCTGTCCCTTCTATGTGTATTTTTCCATTTTGATTAAAAATAACTATATACCAAACAAAATTTTCACTATTATTCAGAATAAACAATTAACTGAATTCAGTGTCTGGAAAAGCAGCCTAAAATAGCTTCTACGTTTTATGATTCATGGAGGCATGTAGTCGACTGGAAAAGTTTGTAGTTGTAGGAAGGAGTATAGTTTATATTTTTTTTATACAGGATGGGAGGGTATTCCAAAGACAAGCAACAGAATAAGCAAAGCTTTTCTTGTAAAGGCCAAGTCTAGGTTTTGGAAAACTTATGTTGTTCAAGCGTTTGCTGCACTTTAGGGGTAAATTTAAACAGGTTCCATAGATAAGGCGGAGCATGCTGTGAAAGAATTTGATGTACCAACTTGGCTTTGTTGAAGAGAAGCCTGTTCTTAAGAGGCAGTATTTTTATACGTTTGTGCTGGTTAACTGTTTGTGCTTGATCTTTGTCACTAATAAGCTTTACTGCTCGCTGTTGAAGTTAATATAAACTCTTTGTATCACTGAGCAACCATCCCATATTGTTGAGCAATAGTCAAAATGTGTTTGTATTTGTGATACATAGTATGTCTTCCTTGTGTCTTAATTTTGGCTAACTAGTATACTTTTTTGCGCGATAAGTTTTGTTAAACTTTGCACAAGAGAGTTCCAGGTCAGATGTTGGTCAATAATAAGACCTAGTGTTTTGTGCTCGCTAACGTTTTCTATCTGTGATGTTTCCGTACAGAGCTAAAGTGTTGTTTTTGTCGCGCTTTGTAGTTTCTGTCTTATTGTTATGAGCACCGATTTTGTTTTATCAGTATTTATAATAACGCCACTGTTGCTGCTCCATCTAATTAAATTGTTTAGCTCGACCTGAGGAGTTGATTTTAGGTTAATACAATCGTAGTCACTGTTGTAGACTGTGCAATCATCGGCAAAAAGGTCACAAGAAGAGTGTTTAAGATGAAGTGGAAGATCATTGATTTAGATAGCAAAGAGTAACGGACCTAGAATAGAACCTTGCGGAACCCCAGTGTCAACTTTAGCAGAATTTGATAGAGAATTGTTGAAGAATACCCACATATTATCTGTCTGAAAGAAATGATGGACTTAATTTTATTAGGTCAGTGTGCAGTCTATAAGTCTTTTTGTTTTTTAACAAGAATATCACGATCAGTTATATCAAATGGCTTTTTAAAGTCGACAAAGATAACACCATATAGTCTGTCGTCAATTATGTTTACTAACCAATTTTCTGTCATTTTGGTAAGAGCTGTGTGGCAGGAATGATTGGGTCTAAAGCCTGACTGATTGTCTATGAGTAAATTGTTCTCTTGCATGTGTCGTAGAATTACGAGTTTTTTATGTATGTGTTTTTCAAGTGGTTTTGATAATGACGATAGTATGGATATTGGTCTATAGTTGGTAAGATTGTTGGATGAGCCAGATTTAAAGAGAGGATACACTTTAGCAGTTTTAAAAGCCTCGGTGAAATAACATTTTGGAATGCACTGATTGTAAATGTATGTTAGTGTATGTGAAATGACAGGTACAGCATAACGTAAGATCCTATTGCTAGTATCGTCAAGCCCAGCCGTACTGTTGTTTTTTTTAAGGATAAAAAATAACTATAAACTTCACTGACAGTTGAGAATGGAATGTGTAATTGTTTAACTTTAGTACATCTGCTATTCAGGAATGTTTGTAGTTCATGTAAGTCGCATACCGGAGCTGGTACTGATGATTTAGGAACATTGATTTCTTCTCTGAAATAAGTACTGATATGTGCGCTAGTGTATGCACGATTGATGGCTTGGAAATCAAATTCTTTGGTATTTATGGCTTTCTAAATTGATTTACTGTCTGATTTACTCTGTACCAGATTCCTAAAGTAATCTTTTTTCTCTTGTCTTATTAAATATTGAAAATTGTTTCTGAGTGAACGTTAGGTCCTAAAGTCCTTGATTTTGTGCGCCCGGTCACGATCTCTCATGGCATGTAATATTTCAGATGTTATCCAAGGTGACTTCGTCTGGTGTTTTACTCTCACCTCTTTCATGGGGACATGCTTGTCTAAGGTATCTCTGAAGATATTTGGCCAATATTCTATTGCCTCATCAGGGTCAGTTAGTTGGTACATGAGTGCAAGTGAAGATGCTTGCAAATCATTAAGGAATAATTCTAGGTTAAATTTTTTGAAGCGTCTAAATTTCAAACTGGTCTGATTATATTTAGGAATTTTATACCCCTTTCTTGTCCACGTACAGCAGACTGGGTAATGATCACTTAACGAAGTATGAGGGATGTTACATTCAATGATGTTTCTTGGTTGGGCTACTTATATGTGATCTAATAATGTGGATGATACTTCTGTTACTCTAGTAGGTTTGGTGACAATTTGGGAAAATTGTAGGATAATATAATATTGCTCCAAGATGGGTTTGATTGTGTTATATCTATGTTGAAATTTCCAAGAATGATAATATCTTTGAACGTAAAGGTTGAGACCTCATCCATCATAGTCGTCAAGTGATCATACCACAGGTACAAAAGTCCAGTAACTAATGGACTCTGGTTTGACAATTTAACTTCCACCCAAATAAACTCTACCTCCGATGATTCGAGGTCTTCTCTACGACTAAACTGGATAGTTGTGGAGACGTACATTACTAGATCTGTTTCTAGTTTCCTGGTTGGGTCACGCCGGATCAGGTTAAAACCGTTAATTCTAATATCTTCATCGGTTATGTTCCTATTTAAACGGCTTTCAGAGAACCCAAAAATGTGGACATTTTTATGTAATATGTGTGTTACTTCAGGAATTTTACCTAATAGGTGATATACATTCAGATGACCTATTCGAAGTCCTTCTTTATGTAACCATTTTTCGGTACGTGGGGTCATTTTATATTCCTCTCTACTGTTATTGGTTTGAAAGTAATTCCCATTGTTACTCTTACTGCTGAAGTAAATAAACTTTTAAATACTACACACAGACACACTCTGTATATGAAACTTTCAACTGGTACACAACTCACCAGCTGAAATAATTGGAGACTGAAAGAGAGACACGCCTAACTACTGACATATATAGTATAGAATTCACTAACAAGTGGAGTAATTAAGTATATAGTTCTCACACACAAACAGATACAACTCACAAACTGAAAGGATCTATAAAAAGTTAACAAGAATTAGACAAATAGGTAAAAAAAAAAGAAAATTGGGGGGGGGGGGGGAGATATAAAATGCTATAATAAAACACAAAGAATTCTAAATAAGCTTAAGAGAAAATGATATCAGTCATTATGTCCTTCTGAATAACAATTCTCTCTTTTTTTGTTTTTGTTTTGGAACAGGTGGTGCAGATTTGGAGATCCTTGTGGTTTTAGTGCTCAGAGCAGAGCTGGGTTTATGGTGGGGGTGGGGGGACGGGTTGTTGGATGTAGCTGTTGTTTGTTGACATCCAACTATAACGCGTCTTTCTGTAGTGTACGTTCTGGAAACTTTGGCAAGGATGCTGGTACCAAGTTTTGATGTATGTAAGAGGTCCCTGTACATCCGTTTCTTCGGGGCACCAGAGGCTGAGATGAAAAACACGGCGTGGTTTATGAAGACAATGTTGTTAACACGACAGTATGACTGAAGTGCCTTGTTAACACGACAGTATGACTGAAGTGCCTTGTTAACACGACAGTATGACTGAAGTGCCTTTTTGTTGATGTCTACCAGGCGGCGTCCAGGACCGGAGCAGGGTGGAATGATGGAAAATAGGAAGATTGCTGCATTCGGATACTTTTCCTTGATGGCGGAAGTCAAAGCCTGCATGTCGGAACGTCTGATGTTCCGGCCATTCATGCTGTCATTTATGCCAACATGTTCGGAGATTTTCTTCCCGCCCTGGTCTATATTAAAACTTCTCAGTGTCTGCGTTATTTTCTCAGTACCAGCTCCCGGTACTGCAACTACTGAGACAATGTCTTTGTCTGCTATGGACATCCGCTCGCCATATACGCCATTTAGTAGAGTCCCCAATTAGTAAATATGTTGTACTGTCTCTGATTTTGTGAGTGGGAGTTTGCTGCGTATTTTGTTCACGTTGTTTTTGGTTAGATCGTGACTTCTGGTGGGATGCGTTGTTTGACTGAGATGATTGTTGCGTCCTGTCTGTCTGCTGAGTATCTGGTACAAAGCTTTGTTGTAGAGCGTCGAATCTGTTGGTGATCTGGACCTCGATGGGGTACTCGTATTTTGTGATATGCTGGTCTTGCTCACCTGATAAAGATTCACTGACTTCACTCTGTTTTTGTTGGTTGTTTTTCTTGTGAAGTTTGTTTACACCGGCTGGCGACGACGGCTGAGCCTTCGGCTTCATGTTGAGATTAGTTTGACTAGCAGCCACTGACTGACTGTGACTACCAGTTTCTGTCTGGATGTTTTTCTGTAGTTTTCTACTACTGCGGTTTTCGCTGTTCGTTGATTGAATGTGAATCTATATTTATCCTTTATAGACTACTCAAAGGCATTTGATTGTGTACAACACCAGAAACTTTGGGAAATAATGGAAAAAATGGGATTTCCAACACATTTGATACAATTAACATCACTGCTGTATTTAGACCAACAAGCAGCAGTAAGAATAAATGGTGAAACAACAAGTTGGTTTGACATAAAACAAGGGGTCCGTCAGGGGTGCATATTGTCACCCTACTTATTTAACTTGTATACTGAAAATATAATGAGGAATGTTAGAGAAGATGTAGACAAAGAATATTACGATGCCATAACAGTTGGAGGTTATGAAATACCAGAGATTAGATATGCTGATGACACAGTATTGCTGTCCACAACACAAGAAGGAATGGAAAAACTAATTATGTCAGTCCGCAAGAACAGCGAAGAGCAGAACCTCTATCTTAATGCAAAGAAAACTAAAGTGATGACAACTGACAAAACAAACAAGGCAACTGCAATATGTATCAATGAGGAAAAACTGGAAGAAGTGGAGAGTTTTGAATATCTTGGATCACTACTAACTAATAATGGAGATACAATGAGGGAAATTACAAGGAGGACATCTATTGCTCTTCAGAAAGTAAAACAAATAAAGAATCTGTGGAGAGGAGCAGACAGAACCACAAAAATAAGATTTTTAAGGGCATGCATCTTTCCCATCGCAACATATGCCTGTGAGACCTGGACACTTAACAAAACAGCTGAGAAGCACATAAATGCCTTTGAATGTAAATGCTATAGAAGAGTTCTCCAAATATCGTGGACACAAAAAAGAACAAATATATCTATACTGCAAGAGCTTAATATTGAAGAAGGCTGGCTAGTAAAGAGGATTAAAGAGAGAAAACTTAAATATTTTGGCCACATTAAACGTCATGATAATTTAGAGAAGACCATATTGGAAGGATACATAATGGGAAAAAGAAAGAGAGGAAGACCGAAACGAAGATGGCTGCACGACATCGTTGATGATCTGGAAATGGATGCAGCAGCAGCAGGCCATCTTGCTCACAACCGAGAGGCCTACAGGAGTGCTGTTTGGGAAGCAAAGTTCAGCAAGGGACATGCAAAGGAATGAATGAATGATTGAATGAGCAGCTTCAGCTTGGTATTTTCTTCTCTCAGCTGTTCAACTTCTTCTTTGATGCTGCCATTCTCCGTACTGAGTAACTTTACAACTTCCAACTTCATGTCATTGACGAGTATTTTAACGAGGTCTTTAATAGCTTCTGTGAAGTCGTGGCTACAGGGACAAGTAACTGATTTTGTATCTGTCGCAATAGCTTGATGAGAACTGCCAGTGTCACTAAGTCTAGCAACGTTAATCGGCAAAGACTTTTCAGACTTTGGTTTAGTTACTATATCAACAGCCTCGCTAGAACTGTTAGCTAGGCTATCTCTTTTAGTGAACGTGTCTGAAGACAGTGGAGGTTTCTCAGTAGAAGCTGTTGCTCCTTGTTCTCCAGCAGTATCTAGGATTACTGGTTATTCTGCAACAACTGAAGATAATGATTCATGTTTGCTGGAGGCTGTAGCATCTTCTTTGCAGGAGAGAATACCAGCGTTTTCTGGCATAGACTCTTCTACTGTCATGGTTTCCATGCATTCCATTCTATCGCCGTCTACATCAGCAGACTTCTTTTCAGGACTTAACAACACTTTTAGCCGCGTTTGTCATTAGTGTGTTTAGTTCATTTGGGTTGTCTGCTTGAGGGAGCTGACTGACCATCACTTCCTTGCTGTGTTTATGTTTCCTTCTTGCAGCTCTATAAACTGTTTTGTTAGCCAGGATTCAATTGTCTTGGCGTCACCTTGTACCATCACTTTCTTCTTCGTGTGGTAAAGATGAACTGTGAGGACTGGTGTTTTTATGATGTCCTCGACATTAGCGGCTTGCTTGTCGTTCATCGACTCTCTTTCTGTTTGACAGCGCTTTCTAAAGGACTCATCATTCAATCAATCAATCAATTAATCAAGTGCCGTACCGCGTGGCGTAGGCGATCATTTCTCTCCACAATTCCCTATCTTTAGACTTGATTATGAGATCCGCCGGTGACTTTCTTCCTAGCCACACTGACAGCCCATCCAGTAACTTCTCTCTGTGTCTTCCTAAATCTATTCTTCCCTCAATTCTTCCAGCTGCCACAGTGTGTTCCAATTGTTCTCTTCTCAGAAAATTTCCTGCATATCTCGCTTGTCTGCCTCTCATCTTTCCTGTAATTTGCCTTTTAACTCCAGCCTCTCTTAAGACTTCTTCGTTGGTTTTCTTAGCTGTCCATGGTACCTTCAACATCCTTCTTATGAACCACATTTCCATGGCCTCCATTTCTCGCTGTACTCTCTTATTCATAGACCATGCTTCACATCCATAAAACAAAATTGGCTCGATGTAACATTTAAGTACTCGGAATCTTGTTTCCATTGATATGGATCTATTCCACAAGATTTTTCTCATTTTCTGGAATGCTGACTTGGCCTGAGCACGTCTGCCTTTTATTTCATTGTGACATTTCACATCAGCTGTTATAATTGTTCCTAAGTACTTGAATCTATCAACTTGTTTCAGTTCTGTGCCATCGATGACTACATTTTGGTGGTATTATTTTCTTTGAGACGACCATCACTTCAGTCTTCTTTTTGTTCAGACTGAGACCTTTATTTTTACTTTCACGAACCACGATGTCCAGAAGAGCCTGTAGCTCCCCTTCACTTTTAGCAATCAGAACTGTGTCGTATGCATATCTTAAGTTGTTAAGGTTGTACCCGCCAAATGATATTCCTGGCATGCTCTCTCTATTTCTCATTATGTTTTCGTTGTACAAGGAGAAGAGATCAGGAGATAGAACACATCCTTGTCTCACTCTCAATTTTATGTCTTGGAATGCTCCTATTTGGTTCTCAATCTCCATTGCTGCTGATTGCTGCCAGAATATGTTTTTGATGAGTTTCAGGCCTTTCCCATCTATGTTGATGTCTTCCAGCATTCTTATAGGTTCGATGTGTCTCACTTTATCGAATGCTTTACAGTAGTAAAGTAGTAAAGGTAATCCTGTCATGCCTTAGAGGCACATAGGGATATGGTGTTAGTGCCCATATTTTCCTCGACCTGTCAGCACACTAGAGGGTGATTTGGTCAGTATCACGCCTGGCTGCCTTTCCTTCCCCAACTCCAGAAGAAGTCGGGTACCCATTTCTACAGGTGAGTAACTGGGGTGCCTCCGGCCGGATTCGAACCCCCGATCTTCGCCATGAGAGACCAGTGCACTATCCAGTTCGCCACTCAGGCCTATGAAGCGTAAGTACATGGACTCATACTGCAGTGTATTGCGACATGCAACAACTACACATTGTTCCTCGTTGTTGTGACATGTAACAACTACACATTGTCCCTAGCTGATGTATTTTATTCTTAAGCCAGGCGAGATTCTTCAGCTTTTTCACACGGCCTTTTGTTTGTTTCAGGTTTATTTCTTTGTTCGTTGTGGACTGGGGACCATTCCGACAGTTGGGCTTGTTCGTGGTGAACTGGGGACCATCCCGACGGCTGGCCTTGTTCGTGGTGAACTGGGGACCATCCCGACAGCTGGGCTTGTTCGTGGTGAACTGGGAACCATCCCGACAGCTGGCCTTGTTCGTGGTGGACTGGGGACCATCCCGACGGCTGGGCTTGTTCGTGGTGATCTGGGGACCATCCCGACAGCTGGGCTTGTTCATGGTGAACTGGGGATCATGCCGACGGCTGGGCTTGTTTGTGGTGAACTGGGGACCATCCCGACGGCTGGGCTTCTTCGTCACCTCACAGATCTTACCTTCTATCCCGCATTCTATCGTTGTTGCATAATGACAGGATGAAACAGATCAAACATCTTGGCTTGGGTTACACTGGACAGACCGGGTGGCTTATCTAAAAATGGTGGAAACCAGTACGACCACAGAGAAAGTATGTCTTATCACAGTTCTATGAAATAACTCCACAAAGTCACATATTTTGAAGAAATGTCATAATCCATTAGACACACAGTTGCTTCAGAAGTATATAAGTAATAAACGTATCATTGTCCAAGTATTTGAAATAACGCGCAAAATAATTGAAAAATAAGGAGCTAGAAATTGCAAGTCTTATCGTAACGGTTAACGGCCATGCGACATGGTGGGTATCACCTTGTGACCTCACTAGTCATTTATTAGCACATCTTGAGCCTTCTACATCATCATGTCAGCAATGTTCTGTAAGAACGGATACATCCCATCAGGTAGACAAACTTTGTCCTAAGTAGGTCCAACATCTCTCTCTCTCTTTCTCTCTCTCTCTCTCTCTCTCTGAACCTTAAGATTCCAAGGCACATCGGTCTTCCCCAAGGGTTTTCCACATTAGCCTATCCTGCTCTTTCTTTTCTGCTCTTGCCCAGATGAGCCCTCTAGTACCCAGCAACCTCTCTGCCGTTCTTCTCCACATCTCCTTTAGTCTACCTTTACTCTTGGTTTCTTGAGTTGTCCAATTTCAGTGCTGTTTTATGTACTGAGGCACTATTCATTCAGAGCACATGCCCCAGTCATCGCCAGCACTTTTCCTCAACAACCCAAGTCAATGGCTCCATCTGCATTTCTGCCAGCAACGGGCTATTTCTTCTGGTATTTGGCCAGAAATATTCGTCTAATCTTACGTAAACATTCAGTGTGAAAGGAATTCGGTTTGTTTTCCAAGGTTCTGGTGGTTTTTCAGCCTTCACTACCGCAGAGTAACGCATTTAAATATCTTGATTTTCATTTCTTTCTCTTGATATGTGTTTCTCCTTCCGACAGCGGTTTTGTTTTCTCTCGCGCGTCCGTTTCTACAGCAGTTTAATGTTTTCTGCCGAATAGAGTTGATGGCCCCATGCCGAACCCTACTTAGTCGCCTTTTATTATTATGTTTGGTACGGCTCAGTGGTTCTATTCTTTGCACCCTATGTATTATCACAAGTCCCGGGTACTAGGTCCCCGGCTCCAGCATAGACGAACAAAACTACAGCAAGTTTTTTTTTTTTTTTTTGTGCATTCTTGTTTTTGAACATTCATTTATTTTAAAAAAAATTAAGTTTTATAAGAATGTTTAAAGCCTTATTTATACAAGAAATTTCTTTAGCAACTGCATCCGCCGATACATGCTAGCCTTTCTCTGGAAGACCGCCATTTGAAGAGCGTCTTTTTCTTGTACACTTCAGCAAGGAAGCTGAACAGAAGCATCAGCGCCATCAAATAATATTCAGTTTCCTATCACGAACTGTGCAGATAAGAAATAAGAGATTTTCACAAAGTGATACAGACAAGAGTTGTATGACCCAGCATTGAAAAAAACAAACATACACGGCTTCATTAAGACGCTGAGAGAAGGATAGGTAGGATGAGACTGACGGCAACTGGAAGAGCTGGCTTCTGGCGGGACGAGCTACATCCTGGTAGAGAGAGGGAGAGACAGGACAGAACACTATCCGCTCGATCAGTTTCATCTCTTGAGTAATTTGTTGTTAGTAGCTTTTTTTTTTTGTTTAAGACTAAAAATTCAGCGTGTGTCTATGTATGTATGTATGTATGTACGTATGTATGTGTATGTACGTATGTATGTGTATGTATATGTATGTATGTATATGTATGTATGTATGTATATATGTATGTATGTATGTACGTATGTATGTATGTATGTATGCATGCATGTGTATGTATGTGTATGTATTTATGTATATATGTGTGTATGTATGTATGTATGTACTACGTATGTATGTATGTATGTACGTATGTATGTATACATGTGTATGCATGTGTATGTGTGCATGTATGTGTATGGTGTATGTATGTGTACATATGTGTGTATGTATGTGTATGGTGTATGTATGTGTACATATGTGTGTTTGTGTATTGTGTACGTATGTGTATGTGTGTCCGTATGTGCACATGTGTTCGTTTGTGTATGTGTGAATATTTGCGATTATGTGTATGTTAGTGTATGTATGTATGTTTACATATAAAAACACACATAAATGACGGATTAAACTCTGAAAAACAAACATGTTTTTCATAAATTTTAGAAAAGGATAATTTTTTAAATGAAAATGCATGGTCTCAAACAACGAGATATAAACATGAAGATAAAGAAACAATAAACTCTGTAATCTCGGTTTGTTATCTTTATCTCCTCCAACTTCTGTCATTCGGTGACCGACCTCAGTTTATAAACCGACATCAAAAATATAACCCAAACTGATTTATTTTTGTCCTGCAAACATTGAAATGCACAATAAGAGAAATATTTCCACTAATTGCACCAAATTCGGTAAACAGTGTTTTAATGGACATGAAACAGGACTTCCGCTTTCTGGGAGAGATTTGATAACATTATCGTCTCACGCCGAACTGAGACACGTGGTCCCTGGTCTGATAGTTTTGTTCTAGAGTGAGCTAGATCAGAGTGAACGATTTTAATAGTTACGTAATAGATGCATTGAAATGTTACAGGTGGAAGTAGGAGTGCTTGAGATATTAGAGGTAAAAGTATAAGTACATGAGATATTACAGATAGAAGTGGGAGTACATGAGATATTTACAGGTTGAAGTAGGAATACATGAAATACTACAGGTAAAAGTAAGAGTGCGCGAGATGTTACAGGTAAAAGTAGGAGCACATGAGATATTACAGGTAAAAGTAAGAGTACATGAGATATTACAGGTAAAAGTAAGAGTACATGAGATATTACAGATAGAAGTAGGAATAAAAGCGCATTGTGGTGTACCTACAGTGGTAAATATGGATTTAAAAAAAAATCAATATAACGATCGAACTTTATTTTCAAAGAGTGAACAATTAGACATGCCGGCCTGTGTGACATTCTGCCTGTACCATACAACTTCAATCATACAACTTTCACCCTACAATTTTCACCCTACATCTTTCACCTTACAGCTCTACAACTCTCAACTTACTACTTTCACTCTACAGTTTTCAAACTACTACTTTCACTCTACAGTTTTCAAACTACTACTTTCACTCTACAGTTTTCAAACTACAACTTTCACCCTACAGTTTTCAACCTACAACTTTCACCCTACAGTTTTCAACCTACAACTTTCACTCTATTTCAGACACTGTATATCAGTTACTTTATATGTGGACAGGTTGCTAAAGTACGCTCGTAAGGAAAGAGTCACGTCAATTTGAGAATCCTTGTAGGCAATCTCCCAAAGAGTCACGCCACTTTAAGAGTCCTTGTAGGTAATCTCATCAAGAGTCACGTCAATTTGAGGATCCTTGTAGGTAATCTCATCAAGAGTCACGTCAATTTGAGGATCCTTGAAGGTAACCTCCCCAAGAGTCACGTCAATTTGAGGATCCTTGTAGGTAACCTCCCCAAGAGTCACGTCAATTTGAGGATCCTTGTAGGTAATCTCACTTGTGAAAATCGAAGAGAAAGACAAAGACGGTGTACGTCCAATCGTAAATACTTAAAAGAACTATTTTCAACAAATTATTCATAATTGCGTACAATGGACTGGCCAGTAGAAGATTATATTCGCTGTAACAGAAGAAAGAAATACCAATGCATAGTTTATATTCAACCATAGAACCCGCGCCATTATCGTCGATTGTAATCACGGCCATTAAGAGTTAACAGTGCTTGGCTTCAAAGACCAGTACACGCTTGTTGATGTAGGGCTCTACGACTGGGGCCCATCAGGTCTACGTTGAAATATAAATGAGAAGTAACAGCGGGAAAAAAGCGCTGTTTTAGACCGTTTGTTTTCCGCAATATTGATTGCTAAATGAGTCGAGCACACACGTCAGATGACCCTGCAGTTTTTTTTATTGTGTTTGGTTTCTGAGATATGGAAGATAGGATTCAAGCGTTGCTTTAAGTTTTAATTCAGCGCTTTGTGGCTGTTAATCTGGATGTGAAATGTGGGCGAAGGGTTGGCATTTTGCTGAAGAAGCACATTTCTGAAAAAATTCCGAAAGTGGAAGTCACATTTTTTGTTTGTTTTTTTTTTTTCCTTGTAGAAAATGGTTTTCATTCAAGTTCGTAGCAAACACCGCTGAATATTATTTCAAGTCGCTTTCTGTAATGTCTGCTTAGACTGCTACTTTCTCTTCCACGTTCATTGCATACTCCGTTATTGTTATTAGTATTATATTGTTTAATTATTTAATTAATTAGTGTCCTATTTCTATTATAAGAAACAGCAAAGTGAGAACAAATGTAGTCGGACAGGCTGTTCGGTGATTACGTTTTCTCTATATGATATTTATATCTTGATGAAAGATATTTATTTATTACTGTACAATTGTACAGTGTCTTTTTCTATTCGGTCGATTTAAAAAAAACTATTGATGTGTTTGTACCTGTAAATGATATAAATGAAATGATTAATTAAGCAACGTTCATAATTTGTGACTTTGATGTTTGATTGTATGTTTAGGTAAATAAATAGTCTGGGAGGTGGACAGGAAGACAGACAGTTAGACAGGATGAAGAATAGCTAGACAGAAGAAGAAATATAACATTTAGACACATAGGGATATACACAAGCGGATGGATGGATAAAAATAAGACCAGGTAGACAGACAGACCGGCTGGCGAAAGGGCACGTGGATGATAAAACAGACAGACAGACAGATAGACAGACAGAAAGACAGACAGAGACAGACCGAGTGACAGACAGACAGACAGAGAGACAGACAGACAGACAGAGAGACACACACACAGACAGACAGAGAGACACACAGACAGACAGAGAGACAGAAAGACAGACAGACAGAGAGACAGACAGACAGACAGACAGACAGATAGATAGATAGATAGATAGATAGATAGATAGATAGATAGATAGATAGATAGATAGAAATAAAGAAAGAAAGAAAGAAGGAAGGAAAAAGAAAGAAAGAACATCTTTCTACTCACTGTGAACTCCCGTAGGAAAATAAAAACAAAAATCTTTCATAAATTATCCATCCCATTTCTTTCTGAAAGAAACAAAGTTTTTAACTGTACAGCCCGACACCATAAATCCTGGCTGTTTCTATAGCGCGGCCCGGAGAGAGCACTGTTTCTGAGGCGACACTTGGTTATGTAATAATCTTGTTTAGCGTGGCGTGTGACGGGCGCGTGTGCCAGGTTCCTGTCTGCAGAAGCCACCGGTGGCTCAGGAAGGTGGGAAGGTAGGTGACTGAAGGCAGGACGGTGGAATATGAAAGGAATCATCCACTGGAAGTATTGATGGATACTCCAGAGTCCTTTTTTTTTTTTGTAAGGGATTCTTTCTGTTGTTTATAGCCGTACGTCTGTGTGTGTGTGTGTATGTGTGTCTGGTTGCATTTATAAGACACTCTCTGCAAAGGACAGAAACTTAAAGAGCGCAAGTTTTCATGTTATTAACAGATCAAACGAGGAGATGGTGGGGTTTGGGGTTTGGGGGGGGGGGGCGGGGGGTGGGGAGGGGTCACCGCAGGCGCATTACGATTTGGCAAACAGCGGGCCCCCTAGCTGACATGCCTATCGCCATGGCCGACCAAGACCCTATGCCCACCTCTCCATTGTTACCCCACCGCCACCCCGCCACCCCGGGTAACAGGCCTCATCCTAGCTAACGGTGCAGAGATGCCCATATCCCCAACAAATCTGCAAAAGAAGTACTGCACGCCCCCCCTTCCCCCCCCCCCCCCGCTTTTGTATCTCCATTCAGTGACTGATGAAAATGGCTGAACCAACCCTGGGGGTCAGTCCTACATGATGCTGTGCCTGAAGAACGAGACCGCGTGGGTTTCAAAATACATCAGATCGCAATTTCAGGGAGATAAACGAAGAAGAAGAAGAAGAAGAAGAAGAAAGTAGCCTGAGTACTTTTATCATCACAGCCATCATTCTCATTATCATCACTATGCGCTACAGACTGCTGATATCCATACTGCCAAAAAAAAAAAAAATCCACCGCGCAAGAAATTTTTTTTCATCTGCTTTTCAATGCTGTGCTCAATAATTCAGAACTATCCGTCAGCTTTTTAACGCTGTCTGTATCATATCTGAACATCTTCTGACAATTTATGTTGCTATTTTCAGCCGCGCTATCACACAAGAACTTACTCTTTTTTTCTCCCTCCAGTTATTACCAGTTAATGTCTCCTTTGCTGTTTCACTAATGTCTCCCTTGCTATGTTTTACTAATGTCTCCCTTGCTATGTTTCACTAATGTCTCTTTTGCTATGTTTCATTAATGTCTCCTTTGCTATGTTTCACTAATGTCTCCTTTGCTATGTTTCACTAATGTCTCCTTTGCTATGTTTCACTAATGTCTCCCTTGCTATGTTTCACTAATGTCTCCTTTGCTATGTTTCACTAATGTCTCCTTTGCTATGTTTCGCCCTTTTCATGACTTCCCTAAACATCAAGAAAACAAAAACAATGGTTGAAGAACCCACTTAAACAAAAACAATGGTTGAAGAACCCACCTAAACAAAAACAATGGTTGGAGAACCGACATAAACAAAAACAATGGTTGGAGAACCGACATAAACAAAAACAATGGTTGGAGAACCGACATAAACAAAAACAATGGTTGGAGAACCGACATAAACAAAAACAATGGTTGGAGAACCGACATAAACAAAAACAATGGTTGGAGAACCCACCTAAAACAAAATGGTCAGAGGAACAACCTTGAGACATGAGCACACATTTAAAATATCTAGGAACGCGGTCAATACCATGCAAAAATGCACCTTTCAAATAAACCAAGAAAATAAACAGCTTTCAAACAAATTAGAAACATCCTGCGCACTGCATTGCTGTCGGGAATGTCAGAAAGAGAGGGTTTTGAAATGTTGCATTTGAGTCTTTCATACTCCGTGAGGTTTGAGTCACGGACAATGAAAAGATCGATGCAAAGATCACTTCAGGCAACAGAGATGTGCTTTGTTAGAAGAAAATTAAGAGTACCATGGACAGCTTAGACGATATAGAGGGAAGGTCTAACAAAAGCAAATGTAGAAAGAAAATTGATTAAATCTAAATGAAAACGTCAGTCATTATCCATTGGACACATACCTAGAACATTTTGGGAAGGGCAGAGGGGCTTGATAATATCACAGAAACAGGAAAGATAAATGTTAAGAGATAAATGTTAAGAAATAAATGTTAAGAGAGGCAGTGGAAAAGGGGGAGGGGGATTATGGACAGTCTAACGCGATGGCACAATATAAAAGGCATCAACCGAGCTGAATTCAGGACACTGGTTGAGAAATGAGATGAGGATACTGGCTGAGAAATGAGATGAGGATACTGGCTGAGAAATGAGATGAGGACATTCACTGAGAAATGAGATGAGGACACTGGCTGAGAAATGAGATGAAGACACTGGCTGAGATATGAGATGAGGATACTGGTTGAGAAATGAGATGAATACACTGGCTGGGAAATGAGATGAGGATACTGGCTGAGAAATGAGATGAAGACACTGGCTGGGAAATGAGATGAGGATACTGGCTGAGAAATGAGATGAGGATACTGGTTGAGAAATGAGATAAGGATACTGGCTAAGAAAAGAGATGAGGATACTGGCTGAGAAATGAGATGAGGATACTGGCTGAGAAAAGAGATGAGGATACTGGCTGAGAAAAGAGATGAGGATACTGGCTGAGAAATGAGATAAGGATACTGGCTGAGAAAAGAGATGAGGATACTGGTTGAGAAATGAGATGAAGACACTAGCTTAGAAAAGAGATGAGTACACTGGCTGGGAAAAAGAGATGAGGATACTGGCTGAGAAATGAGATGAATACACTGGCTTAGAAAAGAGATGAGGACACTGGCTGAGAAATGAGATGAAGACACTGGCTGAGAAATAAGATGAGGATACTGGCTGAGAAAAGAGATGAGGACACTGACTGAGAAATGAGATGAGGATACTGGTTGAGAAATGAGATGAATACACTGGCTGAGAAATGAGATGAAGACACTGGCTTAGAATGAATGAATGAATAATCTTTATTTTTTAAAGGGTAAAGAATTTGGCATGCAGGCCCGTCTTACATTCTGCCCTTCATCGCTCCATCTTTCATTCTTTCCACACACTTGATTTGGTACAAATATACAAATTAAATTAGGAAAAAAACATATCAAAAGAGTGTAAGATTTAACTATTACATTCAAAGTAAAAGAGAAGAAGTAATTAACCTAATAAAATAGCACTCACGCACACATACACACGCAGACATATACATAAACAAAAATACATTGTAAATACATATCTTCTAACATGTTTTTTTAACAAACATTAAAATAATTTTTAACAATATCTAACAAGTTGCTTTTCTAACTATGTCATTTTAGTACTTGATGGTTGGCGAGTCACATGTTGAGAGAGTGCTGGTTATTTTATGGGGGCATATAATTACAAGCAAGTAAATAATGAAACAGGTTTGAGTTAAAGGATGAAGTATTACCAATGGATTTTAAATGGTAGGGGAGGGTGTTCCAGAGCTGTACTGCAGAGTATGCAAGGCTTTTCTTGTACAGATCAATCCTGGGTTTAGGAAGAAGACAGTTTTTTAAACGCTGGCTATGTTTAGTATTATACGTAAACACTGACCACAAGTAAGGCGGAGCATTGTGCGACAGAATTCTCTGAACAAACTTAAACTTTGTTAAAAATGATTCTATTTTTGAGGGGTAGAATTTTGAGTTGTTTGTGTTGATCTACAGTCTGTACTGGGTGTTTGTCACAAATAAGATTTAATGCTCGCTTGTGAAGTGAGTGGAGCCTTTTTTGTGTTTGAGAATGAGAATCCATCCCAGATTGTGGAACAGTAATCTAAGTGTGTTTGTATGTGTGATATGTAGTATATCTTTCTTGTGTCTCTGTCGGTAAAGTGTTTAATTTTGGTTAATTGGTAAACTTTCTGTGCAATGAAGTTTGTTAGGTTATGTACGTGAGAATTCCAAGTTAAATGCTGATCAATGATGAGTCCTAGAGTTTTATGTTCATGAATATTTTCTATTGCCTTAGTCCCAGCACAAAGCTGTAGTGAGGTTTTTGTTGCATTCTGCAGTTTCTGTCTTGTAGTGATGAGCATGGATTTTTTTTTTGTTGGTATTTATCAACATACCATTTTTATTACTCCATTTCATCAAACTGTTTATATCATTTTGGAGCATTGTCTGTAGTTTATTGATGTCATAGTCACTATTGTAAATAGTACAGTCATCAGCGAAAAGATCACATGAAGAGTGCTTTAAAATTTAGTGGTAAGTCGCTAATACAGATTTCAAAGAGTAGAGGACCAAGAATGCAGCCTTGAAGAGTACCAGTATCAACCACAGCCGAGCCAGATATTTTGTTTCTAAAGCAAACTACTTGTTTTCTACCTGAGAGAAAAGATGTGGTAAATTTTGTTAGGTAAGGGTGTAATCTATAACCTTCCAGCTTTTTTGCAAGAATTTCATGATCAATCATATCGAAGGCTTTCTTGAAATCAACAAAGACAGCACCACACCATTTGTCATTATTTATATTAGACAGCCAGCTTTCTGTCATTTTAGTTCATGCTGTGTGGCATGAGTGATTTGGTCTAAAACCTGACTGTCTATCAGTAGATTGTTTTCTTGCATGTGGGGCAGTGTTAACTTTTGTACATGCTTTTCAAGAGGTTTAGATAGTGATGACAGAATGGATATTGGTCTATAGTTTGAGAGGTCACTAGTCTATCCAGATTTAAAAAGAGGAAAATCTTTGGCGAGTTTAAAAGCGTCAGGTAAATAATGTTTGTCAATGCACAAATTGTATAAGTATGTTAGTGTGTCTGTGATAACTGGTGCAGCGTAGCGTAGTATCTTACTAATGTCATCACATCCTGCTGAGTTAGTGTTCTTTAAGGACCAGATGTAGTTATAAACTTCACCGACTGTGGGGAAAGGAATATTAATTTGTTTTAGCTTTACACATTTACTGTCGCTGAAAGTTTTCAACACGCTCAGGTAGCAATTAGGAGTCGGTAATGAAGATTTTAGAATACTAATTTCTTCCTTAAAATGTTCACTGAAGTTAGTGCAAGTATGTTCACCATTAAGTGTTTGTGAGTCAGATTGCTTCCTTTTATTTACAAGAGTATTAATTGCTTTCCAAATTGATTTACTATCAGTTTTGTCTTTAACTAAATTTCTGAAGTAATTTTTCTTTTCCTGCCTAATTAAATACTGTACCTTATTCCTACGTGAACGATAGCTACTGAAATTTCTGCTTTTGTGAGCTTCATCCCGTTTCCTCATGAGCTGCAAGATATAAGGAGTTATCCACGGGGATTTTGTTACGTGTTTTACTCTCATTTCTTTGATGGGGACAAGCTTGTCAAAAATATTTCGAAATATCTTGATCCAGTACTCGATAGCCTCATCTGGATTTGTTAAATGGAAAACGTACGTAAGAGGCGAAGCTTTTAGATCAGTTCAAAATAATTCCAAGTTAAAGTTGTTAAAGTTCCTATATTTGATGATGTTTGTTTTATATTGAGAAATGAGATGAGGATACTGGCTGAGAAATGAGATGAGGATACTGGCTGAGAAATGAGATGAGGACACTGGCTGAGAAATGAGATGAGGACATTCGCTGAGAAATGAGATGAGGATACTGACTGAGAAATGAGATGAGGATACTGGCTGAGAAATGAGAGGAGGATAATGGCTGAGAAATGAGATGAGGATACTGGCTGAGAAATGAGATGAGGATACTGGCAGATAAATGAGATGAGGACACTGGCTGAGAAATGAGATGAGGACATTCTCTGAGAAATGAGATGAGGATACTGACTGAGAAATGAGATGAGGATACTGGCTGAGAAATGAGATGAGGATAATGGCTGAGAAATGAGATGAGGATACTGGCTGAGAAATGCAATAAAACAGACCAAGGTAAAAGGTGCTAAATAGCAACCAACATGACGTCACGCCCCAAAATGGCCCCATGGCTTTCTCCTGTTCAATAACCATGACCTAAACAGACAGAGGCCAAACAAAACCCGCCCAGATGACGGAGATAATAAAAGTGAGAAAACAGTACGCGTGAATAGGGCTTTTTTTTCCCCTCTTATTCCTAGAGCCAGTTTTTTTCCGCCGTCGTCATTTCTCTCGTCTGTCACGTAGATGAGCGTCACATCTGGGAAACATTGCTAGAGACAGCTTCTGAGAGCATCTTTTCAATCTAAACGAAGCTTTCGTTTTCCACAGCTCCATAATCCACCGTTCTCTAGACATTTTTTTCTATCAGGCAGAAAGACTGGATATATATATATATATAGCCTTAATTAGCTTTCTTTTAAATTAGTTTTTTAAAGCTGATTCATGTATCTATAATAATAATAATAAAAATAATAATAATAATAACAATAATAATAGTAATGGAGATACAATGCGGAAAATTAAAAGGAGAACATCTATCGCTCTTCAAAAAGTATAACAACAAAAGAAGCTGTGGAGAGGAACAGACAGAACTGCAAAAATAAGATCTTTTCCATCGCAACATATGCCTGTGAGACCTGGACACTTAACAAAACAGCTGAGAAACACATAAATGACTTTTAATGTATATGCTACAGAGGAGTTCTTCAAATATCATGGACATAAAAAAAGAACAAATATATCCATACTACAAGAGCTTAATATTGAAGAAGGCTGGCTAGTAAAGAGGATTAAAGAGAGAAAACTTAAATATTTTGGACACATTAAACGTCATGATAATCTAGAGAAGACCGTCTTGAAAGGATACATAATGGGAAAAAGAAAGAGAGGAAGACCAAGGCGAAGGTGGTTGCCAGACATCATTGATGATCTGCGAATGGTTGCATCAGCAGCAGGGCATCTTGCTTACAACCGAGAAACCTACAGGAGAGCTGCTAGGGAGGCAAAGTTCCGCAAGGGTCATGCAAATGACTGACTGACTGACCGATATGTACCTTAAGAGGGCAATAACTGGTATTGCCAGAGAAAATATTCCCGCCAGATTAGATAAGCGATGCATATTTTTAAAGAAATTGTATATTGCATCAGTTATAAAGAGACAGAGTAAATGATGCTTATCTGTCATTTTGCGTAGTAACAATGTAAAACATTTCCCTTCAATTTCAAAGTCCAGTAACATGATACAATTGGAAATATGGGCCTGACACCGTAACTCCAATATACCTTAACAGCATGGGAACGGGGGTTGTATCCTTATCTTTACTGGGAGCAAATACTCGCATGATTCATCTGTAGTTTTTACGTACATCGGTATAGATATTTGTTGATATTCAGAGTTACGTAGAAGACTTTGGCAGATAGAAACTGAAGTCAACAAGTTTTGTGACCCTTTCAGAACATCTACGTTCTGTTAAAGTGCCACTTCAAATAAGAATTAGAAGTAATACTAGAGATCTTGACGGAGGATAGATGCTTTCTTTCTTTTCTTTTCTTTTCTTTTCTTTCTTTTCACTTTCATCTTTTCTCTTTTCGTTTGTTTGTTTTTTTTCTTTCTTTCTTTCTTTTCTTTTTCTTTTCTTTTCTTTTTTTCTGCCTATCTGGTTTTCTTTTTTTTCTTTCTTTTCTTTTCTTTTCTTTCTTTCTTTTCTTTTTTTTTTTTTTTTTTTTTTTTTTTCTTTTTTTTCTTTCTTTTCTTTTCTTTTCTTTCTTTCTTTCTTTTCACTTTCATCTTTTCTCTTTTCGTTTGTTTGTTTTTTCTTTCTTTCTTTTCTTTCATTCTTTCTTCTTTGAGATGGAGATCAAAGAATAGGATAAAAAGTACAGGAATAGATAAACCTTAGCCTATCAATAGCCTTTAAGCTTTCCACATTAGCCTGCTACGGCCAGCTCCTTGTATTCTGAGATAATTAAAGTGACGACTTGCATTCTGAAAGAGTTAAAGTGACGATTTGTATTCTGAGAGAGTTAAAGTGACGACTTGTATTCTGAGAGAGTTAAAGTGACGACTTGCATTTTGAGAAAGTTAAAGTGACGACATGCATTCTGAGAGAGTTAAAGTGACGACTTGTATTCTGAGAGAGTTAAAGTGACGACTTGCATTCTGAGAGAGTTAAAGTGACGACTTGCATTTTGAGAGAGTTAAAGTGACGACATGCATTCTGAGAGAGTTAAAGTGACGACTTGCACTCTGAGAGAGTTAAAGTGACGACTTGTATTCTGAGAGAGTTAAAGTGACGAAGGGTAGAATTTTTAGGCGAGCCTGCGTAATTATTTTCGACTTTGTCTAGGTGTCATTTTATAACTGTTTTCAACTGTGTCTAGGTGTAAAGCTATAGTTGTTTTCAGCTTTGTCTATGTGTTTGGTGTAAGTGTTGTCGTATTCCTAATGAACTCAGAAACAGAAAAAGAAGAAGAAGAAGAAGAAGAAGAAAGAAAGAAGAAGAAGAAAAGAAAAAAAGAAGAAGAAAAAAAGAAGAAGAAGAAAGAAAGAAAGAAGAAGAAGAGAAGAAGAAAAGGAAGAAGAAAAAAGGAGAAGAAAGAAAGAAAGAAAGAAGAAGAAGAAAAGAAAAAAAGAAGAAAAAAAAGAAAAAGAAAGAAAGAAAGAAAGAAGAAGAAAAGAAGAAAAGAAGAAGAAGAAAAGAAAAAAAGAAGAAAAAAAAGAAAAAGAAAGAAAGAAAGAAAGAAGAAGAAAAGAAGAAAAGAAGAAGAAAAAAAGAAGAAGAAAAAGAAAGAAAGAAAGAAAGAAGAACAAGAAAAAGAAGAACAAGAAACAATTGCTGACTTCGTTGTACTTCTACCACGTACTTTTTGGCCCATATAGTTTTACCGAAATCTTTCAGTGAATAGAGTTGCGAGTAGTCATGAAAAGCCCTGCTAATGGATACGGCAGTGAAAGAGACAGAGAGAATGAGACAGAGAGAGAATGAAACAGAGAGAGAGAGAGGAAGACAGTGAGACAAAGAGGTTAAAGGAGTACTCATTTGGCTGAAGCAACGAACCAGTAACAAAGCAACGAATGTTGCGAGCGTACAGACTACTTAAAGGACATCTCATCAGAGGTATGAGTTCTATCTTGCGCCGAAGAGAGCTTCTGTTATATCAGCAGTTTTCAACAAATAATTATTTATAAATATTGAGAAAAAAAAAGAAGCCACTGTAGCTTTTGTAGAGCGTTGTGCTTGAGAGCGGCCAAGTTGTATTTCTGTGTCCTTCAATGTGTAGAGGATTTCTGAACAGAAGCTCTGCTTCGTTAGCCAAAAGAACTTCAAATTTCGTCGTTGTATAAGCGTACTCGTGCTCTGAGCTTTAGGCGTAAATATTTGTGGGCCAGTGCACCCTAGCACAGCTTGGAGGGAACATTGCTGTTAACCGCACATATGTTCTGATATAACCAGAGTCAAGTCCATGTCCCATAAATTCGTCCTGAGGTTAAATTGGTGGAGGATTGGGGGGGGGGGGAAGGATGTACACCTGAATTAATCATTCGTCAGAGATACCTTTGCGAGTATGTTGAACATATGTTGGTCATGTGATGAGAAGAAACGATCAGAGAATCAGAAAACAAGCTATCAAATGGAACACAACAGGCCAAAGAAAAAAGAGGCAGACCGCGTGAAACTCTGAAGAGAACATTGTTAAGAGAGGCCAAATTAACAGGCATAAAATCCTTTGATGAGTTTGAAAGAAAAAAGGTAAGGGAAAGATATAAGATATAAGATATGAGATATGAGATGAGAGATATCTTTGTGATAATATGAAACTTAATCGCTACAGTAAACATGTCCGTGTCATGTGTGCTGAGTATTCACTTAATTGTAAGATTTTTTTAGCCAAAGTGTAGGTCAGGGTTAGTGGCTGTCTTTGAGGATTATTTCCAATTTATTGCTTAAAAAAAAACGAAGACCCCCCCCCCCCCCAAATAACATTGCTGTTATTTTAATTTCAAAACTTTCAAAGTTTTCATGCATAGAAAAAGAAAAGAAATGTAAGTACGTGTCGCTTGTAATACAAATGGTATAGGTTCGCTTTCCCTGGCCTAGACTGTCATGATAGACTGCTGTCTTGTCTGTTTTTCTGCGTCAACACGACCGTAGCTGCGATTCATTGTGCTGGGGGGGGGGGGGGGGGGGGCTTTGGCTGTGCTTGCCCAAGGAGACAAAACTACCGTGTTCCAAAAATACGTGAACCTCTTCGTTACGTCCCCGACATACGAGACGGGAAAGAACAAAGGTGGCATAACACACGAACAGAGACCGGAACCTGCAGACAGCAATGTCACGCTGGCATTTTGTGACCCTATTTTCGTCCCGGCACAGAGCGAAATGAAGACTGAAATAGACAGACAGGAGTGATAGAGAAAGGGGAAAAAACTTGAAAAAAAAAAATTGAAACTTCCATTCTGCTTGTCTCACGCAATCTCTCTTTTTCTCTCTCTGCATCTCCCCTCCCTCTCTCTCTCTCTCTTTCTCCCCCTCTCTTGACACACTCTTATCAAGTTGTTTGCTCCTATTTTCGAAATTCTTATAAGACTCCTATTTAACACTTGGAACGCCGTAAAAAAAAAAAACATAACAAGGCTTCCAGACAAACGACGGAAGGATGAAGAGAAGGGAGACACGGGCAGCCATTTGATAACAAGCTGATTCCAGGGGCCCGCCTGCTGCCTTATTTTTCTAAGCCTGCCAAAGACCTAGGCTCTTGTGCAGACGTCTTCACTGTTCTACAGCCCGGGATACACTTCCGGCTCCTATCTAGCCGCCTTCCTTTTTTTTTAGTTCCCTGACGGCATCACCTACGCACAGACATCTCTTGCTTCATCTGTTCCCAAGAAAATGACCACTTCTTGTGAAGGAGAAAAAGAAAAGAGAAAAAAAAAACCCACCACAATTCTGTTCTCGGGACATATGATTTGATTATTAGCGAGTCTAACAAACCATTACTTTAACCCCACTGAAGGCCTCCACTCAGTTGGTTAGCCATTTTATATAAATGCCAGTGATTAAAGTGATTTATCCAACTCTAGGAAGGTGACGTGCTTATATGTTCAGTGATTACTTGGCGAAATCGGCGATCGTGACGTACTTATGCGTCAATCAGTTCTTTGATTCAGGGATAAATCGTTGATTTGGTACGTAATAAGCCGTCCAGTGGATGTATGGTTGTTGAAATGAAGGAGTCTTCGTGGTGCATGAAATGTTAGGTGGTTATAGAGATTGACTTGATAAATGAATGATCTTGTCGTCTGCGTTAACGGCAAGTGTTTCTAGAGATTGGTTGGATACATTGATCATCATGTGCAAATGTCAAATGTTTCTAGTGATTGACTGGAAAAATTGATGATCGTGTGTAAACATCATGTGTTTCTAGTGATTGATTGGATAAGACAGATGATCGTTATGCACAAAAATCAAAGATTATTGTTAATAAAGTACAGGGATAAACCTTAGCCTATTAGTAGCCTTGGTTTAAAAAAAAAAAAGAGGCAGACCGCGTGAAACTCTGAAGAGAACATTGTTAAGAGAGGCCAAATTAACAGGCATAAAATCCTTTGATGAGGTTGAAAGACTCGCCGAAGACAGGAAAAATTGGCGAACTACTTTGCGAGCCCTATGTGACGTTTAACGGCACGGGAAGGATATAAGATATAAGATATTAGTAGCCTTAAGCTTTTCACATTAGCCTACTACGGCCAGCTCCTTGTATTCTGAGAGAGTTAAAGTGATGACTTGTATTCTGACGTATTACTTAATCTTTTGTTATCACCAGTACCAGAGCTAGACTTGGTTAGGTTCGAAAAAGAAAACGAATAAAGAGATTGTAAGTGGAGCAGAACAGAAGAGAGAAATTATGACAAAATTCAGGGCAAGACAATCAAGACTTGTAGGACATGTGTTGAGAAGAGCCATACGGAAACACCTAGTTTCAACAGGAAAAAACTACAGGGACAAAGAGACAGAGGAAGGCAAAGAAACAAGATACTTGAACGACTTACAGAGTAGCACGGAGCACGGTCTAACAAACATCTTTTAGAAAGAGCAAAGGATAGATAACAAATCAATGGAGATCAGTGACGACCGACGTCTGATTCAGAGAGGAGAGAGAGAGAGAGGAGAGAGGGAGGGAGATAGAGAAGAGAGAGGAGAGAGAGAGTGAGAGGGAGATAGAGAAGTGAGAGGAGAAAGAGTGAGAGAGAGTGAGAGAGAGGGAGAGAGAGTGAGAGTGAAAGGGAGAGAGAGGGAGGGAGAGAGAGGAGAGAGAGAGGGAGAAAGAAGAGAGCGGGGAGAGAGTGAGAGAGAGGGAGATAGAGAAGAGAGAGGAGAGAGAGAGAGAGAGACAAAAAGAAGGCTCTAATCTATCTAAAAACTTAAAAGAGTCCCTTTGTTAAAATTTACATCAAGTAGGTCACACTCGCACAGAATTCTAAAGACCAAAACAGCAACAACCACAACAACAACAACAACAACAACAACAACAGCAGCAACAACAACAACAACAAAAGTCCGAAATGTTCTGAAGTCTTCCACATTGTGAGACCCACTAAATCTGTAGTTTGTCTTACTTGTTCTTAAACGCAGGGGCTGGTTTTAGCGTTACGTTGCTACTCTTTCTCTGACAGATCTTTCGCGTCCAACCCTCAGTGTAAAACATTTTTATCTTTTTCTTTCTTATCTTATCCAGTCTCCGTACGTGTTCTAGTGAAAGTTTAAAAGGATTTTCTATTATCCCACAGTAAACGTCTCTTTTGTGAATCTTTGCCCGGTAAATTCTTGAAAATGCGTGACACTCGAAATGCTGTATACGCATTAGAGCCCATTTATAGTAGGATCCTTCTCTTTTGTCATATTTTACCGTGAAAAGTTTGTCCCACCAAAACGTTGAGTAATTTTATTTTACTATTTCCCCAGTTCTCTGTGGATTAGTAAAAGATGCGAGACTGAGCAGACACAAGCAGAATCTTTAAAACACAGGAAATCCGTTTGCTATCCTTAAAAAGCACAGAAATCTCGAATAATCTCGCCACTGTTATCTTAGTTTTATATTTGTTGATACAGTCGAATATTGGCAAGTTATAAGACAAAGTGGTTCAGAAATCAACCCCCCCCCCCCCCCCCCCCCCCCCCCCCCCCCCACCCTCCACTCCAAAATATCAACAATGCCAATACTTCAACGGTTAATAATTATCACAAGAGGGAGTTTCTGGTATCTGTAGGCCAGAGCTTTTAACTTGACGTCACAAGATGTAAGTTATATTTGTGGTTAAATCTACACATCATATACCACATAGTTAATTAAAAGCTAGAGTTACCTTTATCTAGTCTTAATAATTAGGCTACAAAATGATGGATGCCAAACGAGTGGGCGTAGACGTGAAAGATAAGATGTTCCAGCTAAATTCTCTACGGCTTAACATCTTCACTAGAAAACACCACTGGCAGGCTTGATAGATCTAGCACGTCTCCGCTAATCATTGCTCTCGGCGATATTTAGACAGAGTTTAAATAAAGCGAAAACTAGCACATTTCTAGCCCATTCCCTGCATTTAAGTTATGGAGCAGCTTCCTTTTCCTTCTACCAACATTTGTCATCAAAATTTATCCTACCAGAGCTTGGAAATTATTTCGGGAGTGAAATGGTTAACTTGAATTGGAAACGTTAATCACGTTGTCCGAGGCGAAGATGGCAACAAGACATCTTTGACGATCTGCGAATGGATGCATCAGCAGCAGGCTATCTCGCTCACAACCTACAGGCCCTGAAAAGAGCTATTAGGGAGGCAAAGTTCCGCAAGGGAAACACTCATGAACGAATGAATGAATGAATGCCATATACAAAATGATCATAGACTTCCTGTACATGAGCACCACAAAGGATATTGCAACAATAAATTACAGGATCGTTACTAATCAGGGAATAGAGAAGAAGGGCAGGTATAGAGGATATTGATGTTAGTGAGACACTGACAACGTTTATAAGGAAGACAGAGTCGCTAGCGAGTCGATGTAGCAAAATCAACTGAGAAATGTTGTGTGGGAAAGACAGTGCTGAAGATCAAAGTAAATTACTGGCTGCCAGTAGAGGACGATGCTGAAACATAGTTATCCTGTTGAACTCTTCTGCTCCTGAATTAATCATGTTTAACTGTTCTACTCCTGAATTAATCCTGTGTAACTCTTCTAGTCCTAAATTAATCATGTTTAAATCTTCTACTCCTGAATTAATCGTGTGTAACTCTTCTAGTCCTGAATTAATCATGTTTAACTCTTCTACTTCTGAATTAATCATGTGTAACTCTTCTACTTCTGAATTAATCATGTTTAACTCTTCTACTCCTGAATTAATACTTTTTAACTCTTCTGTTCCTGAATTAATGCTTTTTAACCCTTCTACTCCTGAATTAATCCTGTGTAACTCTTATAGTCCTGAATTAATCTTGTGTAACTCTTCTACTCCTGAATTAATCCTGTTTAACTCTTCTACTCCTGAGTTAATCTCCATAGTCTGCCAGATGAGAAATGTTGCTAGAAAGAAACTGGAAGGAAGTTACTTTACAAATGAAAAATGTGCGGTGCTGTTAGAAATGTGCTACTTTTCATTTTAGTGACTGGGAACAGCAGAAGTGGTTGGGGTTTTGTTGCCTAGGGAAATGGAAGAGTAGTAGCACAGGGTTCGGGGGCCTTTGAAGTCAGCACTTCAAGCTTGGGAATGGAAATTGAGGCCGTGTCGACGGCAATGGAATGGTTAGTTGCTCATGACGTGGTTAATGGTGTCATTGTGACTGATCCACAGAGTATGCTCCGTAAGATTGAGAAGGATTTGCTGTGCAAAAAAAATGGGTTTAAGTGTTAAGTCAGTCAGCCGTGACAAGCCCAACGTGGCTTTACTGTTCAGGGCATGCGGGAGTACATGGCAGTGATGTGGCAGATTTTCTGGGCAGGCTAAAATAAACGGCAGACTGTCAGCGGACCTGTGGGACATTGATGGGGCTGTGCTGGGCAGACTGCGGGAAAATGAAGAGCGGGAATGGACGAACAATGTAGCTGTGAGGAGACTGCTTGGAGCTAGGACAAGTTAAAGGTGCTGGCAGGGAATCTGGACTGTGTGGCAGAAAAAGCGTCGTAAACAACCAACATCTGACAGGAAATACAAGGTAACAGCAAACATACTCTTAGATGGATGTTGCGGCATGCTGTGGAGCATATATGGGGTTGTCCCGATATTAGTGAAGCCTGAGTCTGAATTTTGATCTTTGAAGTTTGAAATTCGTACTTTTCATTTTATTTAGACTTCGCGGAAATATCGCTCTGGGCAATGATTGAGACTGGCCTGCAGGTCTACTGGCACTGCTAGTGTTGTTCTGCACTGCAAGAGTTAAGAGAGCAACGAAAGCTTTACCAGAATACATCAGTCAGCCAGTCAGTCATTTGTATGTCCCTTGCGAAACTTTGCCTCTCTAACAACTCTCCTATAGGCCTCTCGGTTGTAAGCAAGATGCCCTGATGCCGATGCGTCCATTCACAGATCATCAACGATGTCCTGCAGCCACCTTCGACTTGGTCTTCCTCTCTTTCTTTTTCCTATTATGCGCCCTTCCATAACGGTGTTCTCTACATTTTCATGACGTTTAATATGTCCAAAATATTTAAGTTTTCTCTCTCTAATCTTCTTTACTAGCCAGCCTTCTTCAATATTAAGTTCTTGTAGTATGGATATATTTGTTCTTTTTTTGTGTCCATGATATTTGAATAGCTCTTCTGTAGTACTTACATTCACAGTCATTTATGTGTTTCTCAGCTGTTTTGTTAAGTGTCCAGGTCTCACAGGCATATGTTGCGATGGCAAATCTTATTTTTGTATTTCTATCTGTTCCTATCCACAGCTTCTTTAGTTGTTTCACTTTTTGAAGAGCTATAGATGTCCTTCATCTACATAGTATAAGAAATCAGTCAGAGTTTGAAGTTTAGGTTTTATGGTTGAGTTCCTGTGTAATATGGCGTAAAATCACAGGTAAGTGACCCTGTCCTGTAATATTGTATTATGTTGTGCCGTATTCGTTTAAAGAAGCATTGACTAAAGTTTTTGCTCAGAGTTTGCCAAACACAAAGTGAAAAGAAAGGTAACGGTAGCATTAGAATGCCATAGAGGTACTAGGGGCTATGGGGTCCATGTTTTTCCTGATCTGTGAGTACACTAGAGGGTGATGTGGTCAGCGTCACGCCTGATTGCCTTTTCTTCCACAGCTAAAGAAGAGATCAGGTGCCTACTTTTACAGCTGGGCTACTATGGCGTGTTTGGCCGGATTCAAACCACCAGCCTTTGTCATGACCGACTGGTAAACGGAAGGACTTTATAATTAAGTAAAGGCTATTAGTTTTTGTACGTTGCCTTGAACCAGTGAGACAGTTAAATCTGTGAGTGTTAGCTGTTTTAACATGTAAGTGGTAGCTGTTGGAAGATGTAAGTGGTAGCTGTTGGAAGATGTAAGTGGTAGCTGTTGGAAGATGTAAGTGGTAGCTGTTGGAAGATGTAAGTGGTAGCTGTTGGAAGATGTAAGTGGTAGCTGTTGGAAGATGTAAGTGGTAGCTGTTGGAAGATGTAAGTGGTAGCTGTTGGAAGATGTAAGTGGTAGCTGTTGGAAGATGTAAGTGGTAGCTGTTGGAAGATGTAAGTGGTATCTGTTGGAAAATATCAAAGTTAGCTGTTGAAAGATGTGAGTGTTAGATGTTGAAAGATGTGAGTGTTAGATGTTGAAAGATGTGAGTGTTAGATGTTGAAAGATGTGAGTGTTAGATGTTGAATGTTGAGAGTGTTAGATGTTGAAAGATGTGAGTGTCAGCTGTTGAAAGTTGTGAGTGTTAGGTGTTGAAATATTGTAAGCTGTTGAAAGATGTAAGTGTTAGCTGTTGAAAGATGTAAGAGTTAGCTGTTGAAACATGTGAGAGTGAAGGAATGCGCGATCAGATCATGATGTAACATGTAAGATTGGAGGAATGCAGTTATTATGATGTAACATGTAAGATTGGAGGAATGCAGTTATTATGATGTAACATGTAAGAGTGAAGGAATGTAGTGATCATGATGTAACATTTGAGAGTGAGAGAATGAAGTTATCATGATGTACCATGTGAGAGTGAAGGAATACAGTGATCATCATGTAACGTGTAAGAGTGAAGGAATGCAGTGTTTATGAGAGTGCAGGAATAACATGATCATGATATAACATGTAACAGTGAAGGAATGACATGATCATAATGTATCACGTGAGAGTGATGAAATACAGTGATCATGGTGTAACATAAGAATGAAGGAATGCATTGTTTATAATGTAGCAGGTGAGAGTGAAGGAATGCATTGTTTATGATGTAGCATGTGAGAGTGAAGGAGTGCAACGACCATGATGTAACATGTAAGAGTGAAGGAATGTAGCGATCACGGTGTAACATGTAAGAGTGAAGGAATGTAGCGATCACGATGTAACATGTAAGAGTGAAGGAATGCAGTGATCATGATGTAACATGTAAGAGTGAAGGAATGCAGTGATCACGATGTAACATGTAAGAGTGAAGAAATGCAGCGATCACGATGTAACATGCAAGAGTGAAGGAATGTAGCTATCACGATGTAATATGTAAGAGTGAAGGAATGCAGCGATCACGATGTAACATGCAAAAGTGAAGGAATGCAGTGATCATGATGTAACATATAAGAATGAAGGAACGCAGCGATCACGATGTAACATGTAAGAGTGAAGGAACGCAGTGATCAAGATGTAAAACGTGAGAGTGAAGCTACTGTGATAAGTCTGGGCCAAATATGTGGCTCAAGTGTAACCCATTCGCGCTAAACGACAGCTTGGGCAGATAATGTGAAGCACAACGCACATCTGGGAGCCCTCCATGAACTCCATCGTGTCCGCAATCTTGGGAACAACGAACAGAAGCGAGGGTGGAACTGAGGACATCTGTGTTGTGTCTACCCCAGTGAAGGGCGGCGGGCTTACACGATCAAACTGCGAACTCGCAGGTGTGTCTAGAGAGAGAGCTATGTCGTTCAGGTAAATTTCCATGATCAAAGAACCCAGTTCAGTCAAGAATGAGATCATGAAATCCTAGGCATCGTCGTGGACGACTACCTGGGCGAGCTGCAGGCTTACGCGAAGGAAAAGTTGATAAAGGAACGCATTATCCCTGGTTTTTAATTAAGGAATTCAGAGATTGGGATTATATATGTTGATGTATGATGATTATATAATGGTTTAGTTATCAGTGATATAACCATATATGGATATAACATTATATATATAAACATACCAAAGTCCAATGTCCTTTCTAAATGGAGGATGCTGGCGCAAGTAAGCAAATTTCGCTTACCTTGGAACTTGTAAGTGCACACATGAAATAAAATCACGAATAGGTAAGACAGAGGCAGCTGTTAATGACACGAAGAAGGTGCTAACAAATAACAAAGTATCCTAAAACTAAAGAGAAGAGTTGTACCGTGTTATATACTGCCAGAGCTGTTATCATACTTATAAGGTTGTGAAGCTTGAACAGTCAGCAAAGGAAAACAAAAAGGGACAAAGATACTGGAAGTACCAGAGATATGCTGTTTGAGAAAAGATGCAACAAATATCCTGGTGTTTGAGAAAAGATGCAACAAATATCCTGGTGTTTGAGAAAAGATGCAACAAATATCCTGGTGTTTGAGAAAAGATGCAACAAATATCCTGGTGTTTGAGAAAAGATGCAACAAATATCCTGGTGTTTGAGAAAAGATGCAACAAATATCCTGGTGTTTGAGAAAAGATGCAACAAATATCCTGGTGTTTGAGAAAAGATGCAACAAATATTCTGGTGTTTGAGAAAAGATGCAACAAATATCCTGGTGTTTGAGAAAAGATGCAACAAATATCCTGGTGTTTGAGAAAAGATGCAACAAATATCTTGGTGTTTGAGAAAAGATGCAACAAATATCTTGGTGTTTGAGAAAAGATGCAACAAATATCTTGGTGTTTGAGAAAAGATGCAACAAATATCTTGGTGTTTGAGAAAAGATGCAACAAATATCTTGGTGTTTGAGAAAAGATGCAACAAATATCCTGCTGTCACAAGAAAAGATGCAACACATACTCTGCTGTTTGAGAAAGGTGCAACAAATATCCTGCTGTTTGAGAAAGGAACAACAAAACTGCTGTTTGAGAAAAGATGCAACAAATACTCTGCTGTTTGAGAAATGTGCAACAAATACCCGGGTGTTTGAGAAAAGATGCAACAAATACTCTGCTGTTTGAGAAAAGATGCAACAAATACCCGGGTGTTTGAGAAATGTGCAACAAATACCCGAGTGTTTGAGAAAAGATGCAACAAATACTCTGCTGTTTGAGAAAAGATGCAACAAATACCCGGGTGTTTGAGAAAAGATGCAACAAATACCCGAGTGTTTGAGAAAAGTGCAACAAATACCCTGCTTTTGAGAAATGTGCAACAAATACCCTGTTGTTTCAGAAAGATGCAACAAATACTCTGCTGTTTAAGAAAGGTGCAACAAATACCCTGGACAGACGGAGAAACAAACGAAGAACTCCTCAAAGGAGTTTTAGAACAACGAAAACTAATTAAAGTGATAAGAAGGGGAGAATCAAAATTACTTGGACACATCGTAGGAAGACACATCATAAAAAGATACATCATAAGAGGACACATCATACAAAGATACATCATAAGAAGACACATCATAAAAAAACACATCATAAAAAGATACATCATAAGAGGACACATTATACAAAGATACATCATAAGAAGACACATCATAAAAAACACATCATAAAAATGGACACATCGTAAGAAGACACATCATAAAAAGACACATCATAAAAAGACACATCATAAGAAGACACATCATTAGAAGACACATCATAAAAAGGACACATCATAAGAAGACACATCATAAAAAGACACATCATAAAAAGACACATCATAAGAAGACACAAGGTAGGAAACCCAGTAATCATAGTAAAATTCACAGGGAAAAAGAAACAGTGGTTTCCATGAGGCAACGTCGCCTGGCTTGTATCAACGCTCCTAGTGCTCAGAATTCCTTAACTTCAGCTCCCAGCATCAACTGAATTTCAGAAAGATGGGTGTGTCCAAATAACCAGCAAATACTCTCATACACGTTCTCTTTCTTCATGAGACTGTCTTAGTCTCATGTCCAAATAACTGAAGAACAATCTGATTAAACAGAATTCATATCTCATTTTCTGTGTTTTTTTTTAAAATTATAGTGAGGTTTGGTTAATGTCCCTTGATGTTTTAGAGTGTATATAGATATGTACATAAACGATATGATATCTTATGATCCCTATACTTCTGTCATAATCGGCCTCACATAAGGACACAAGGAGAACACATACGGAGATCCGGGACAACAAAGCAAACGCTACGATCGCACACGTGACGGGACTGAAGCACCATCCGGGATGACCCAAAAACTTTTAACAGCCGCTCACTGGACCGGCCAGACCAGAGCTGTGAGTGGATCGAATCCATGGGTCTGCACCCACAACACGTGATCCACTGATGTGCCCACCTCGGCTTATATCACACCAGCTTTCAGGACATCTATGTTGCGGCCATGTTGTGTATAAACAATTCCTTTGTTTTGTACGAGCGCCAGAAATCCTACGTGGACAACTGGACACAGAGCAACCACAATCAGAGCAGACACTATCATCATCATCATCATCATCATCATCATCATCGTCATCATCATCATCATCAGGTGCCGTACCGACTGGCGTTGGCGATTATGCTTCTCCAGAGTACACGATCCTTCATGCAGGCCATCAGCTCAGCTGGTGACCTCCTCTCACACCATCCCGTCAGACTGTCCAGTATCATTTCTCTTGGTCTTCCTCTTGATCTTCTTCCTTCTATTTTTCCTGTTGTTATAATATTTTCAATGACCCCTCTTCTCACTGGTTGTCCTATGAAAGTACATTGTCTCTCTCTTATCTTTTTGACAAGGTTTTTTGTCTCTGCAGCTCTTCTCATACATTCTTCATTAGTTATTTTTGCTGTCCAGGGGATTCCCAACATTCTTCTAATAAACCACATTTCTGCTGCTTCCAGTGATTTTTTGTGCAGACTTGCCTGTTGTCCATGATTCACTTCCATATAACAAGATAGGTTCAATATAGCATTTTAGGACTCGTTTTCTTACATTCATTGATAAGGACGTGTTGGTTAATATGTTTCTCATTCTCTGAAATGCAGTCTTTGCTTGTTTGCTTTGAGCAGACACTAGCTTACTTAATTCAAAACAAAAATCGCTATCTCAGAGGTAAAACTGTCAACAATCTCAAGACATCTTAGTATCTCTGGCGCCGTTATTCGTTCCCTGCGGCGAACCATGTAACCTCTGGGCACAGTTAATGACCCAGGAGTAGAGCTTAATCTTGTGCATTTGTTTTCGTTGATATATAATTAACCACGCTCTTGAAACTAACGTACACCATTTCTCGTTTTCACCTTGCCTTTCAGCATCGATACTACCCAACACTGCATTAAACAGCCAAACCGGCTGGAGACAGCACATTGAAAAATAGTATTCGATTACCTCAGACTGTGTTAAGCTCTGCTTACACAGATAATCGATTAGGACAAAAATCGGATATGACATTTAGTAACACGACAATAACTTTCAAGTGAACATTAATGAAAGTAATCGATTTTCTTCTTCTTGATATTCTTCTTCTTGATTTTCTTCTTCTTGATTTTCTTCTTCTTCTTGATATTCTTCTTCTTCTTGATTTTCTTCTTCTTCTGGATTTTCTAATTCTTCTTGATTTTCTTCTTCTTCTTGATTTTCTTCTTCTTCTTGATATTCTTCTTCTTCCTGATTTTATTCTTCTTCTTGATTTCCTTTATCTTTCCTGGAACCACAAGCTGATCTTATTTTTCAGCCGATGCGGTGATGATGCTTTGGCACAGTATCGTGTCGGATAGGGAGCACATTACGAAGGGTGTTTTATTCAGTCCCTGAACGGAACTAAACAAGTAGGAACTGTGTAATACTTTTCTTTTAGCTGACTCCAAGGTCTGTTACTGGGGAAGGGGAGGTACCAACGGAGACGTGGGAGCGGGTCTTGATCAGCTGTGGTTTGCCAACTCTGACGCCAGCTTGTCAGCTACAGGGTCCCTGACAGCCAGATCTGACAGTGACAGGTATAGAAGTCTCAATCAATCAAGTGCCGTGCCGCGTGGCGTAGGCGATCATTTCTCTCTACAATTCCCTGTCTTTAGACTTGATTATGAGATCCGCCGGTGACTTTCTTCCTAGCCACACTGACAGCCAATCCAGTAACTTCTCTCTCTGTCTTCCTCTTTCTCTTCTTCCCTCAATTTTTGCAGTTGCCACAATGTGTTCCAATTTTCCTCTTCTCAGAAAATGTCCTACAAATCTCGCTCGTCTGCCTCTAATCTCTGCTGTAATTTGCCTTTTAACTCCAGCCTCTCTTAGACTAAGACTTCTTCGTTGAAGTCTGCAAAAGTACACAATCGAAGATGTTCCTAGTAATAAATGTAGGAAAAATTTTCTTTACCAAAAAATCTATTTCTCGTGTCATCTAAATGCCGCAGGGTGTGAAGTGTTATTCCCCCTCCCCCTCCCCCCCCCCCAAACATTTCTAGGCCAGTGCAACCTTTGAGGTAGTCATGCCGGCATCCGTCCTGGCTGTCTTTATTTTCATAGACATACCCCAGGTGCATCTATCGCTCTTCAGAAAGTAAAACAACTAAAGAAGCTGTGGATAGGAACAGACAGAAATACAAAAATAAGATTTTTAAGGGCATGCATCTTTCCCATAGCAACATATGCCTGTGAGACCTGGACACTTAACAAAACAGCTGAGAAACACATACAAGAGTTTGAATGTAAATGCTACAGAAGAGTTATTCAAATATCATGGACATAAAAAAGAACAAATATATCCATACTACAAGAACTTAATATTGAAGAAGGCTGGCTAGTAAAGAGGATAAACAGAGAAAACTTAAATATTTCGGACACATTAAACGTCATGATAATCTAGAGAAGACCGTCTTGGAAGGGTTACATAATAGGCACAAAGAAAGAGAGGAAGACCAAGGCGAAGATGGCTGCAAGACATGGTTGATAATCAGCAAATGGATGCATCATCAGCAGGCCATCTTGATCACAACTGAGAGGCCTACAGGAGAGCTGTTAGGGAGGCAAAATTCCGCAAGGGGCATACAAATGACTGACTGACTGACCCCAGATACCCATTTCCATGAGGTTAGGTTGGCCCCTATGTCGGTCGATATGAAACAAATAGAAAATTTCGACGGAGTGTGAAATCGAACCAGGGACCTTCTGATTAGCAGGCGCGCACACTAAACTTTACACCACGCTGGCAGCTGCATGACTCTTAGGAATAATACAATAATATCTTTGAAGTAAAAGTAGATGAGAACAACCTTTATATCAGTCTGACAAAGGATACTACACAACGGAATATGGTCTTAAACACAGGAGACATTTTTATTGAGGTTTATGTTAATAATCAGACTACAAGTGAAAACTTTGTTTATTATAAGTAACAAAATCAAAACTTTGTTTATTCATTCATACATTCATTCATTCATTTGCATGTCCCTTGTGGAACTTTGCCTCCCTAACAGCATTCCTGTAGGCCTCTCGGTTGTCAGCAAGATGGCCTGCTGTTGATGCATCCATCTTTGTTTATTATAAATAAAAAATCAAAACTTTGTTTATTATAAGTAACAAAATCACAACTTTGTTTATTATAAGTAACACAATCAAAACTTTGTTTATTATAAGTAACAAAATCAAAACTTTGTTTATTATAAGTAACAAAATCACAACTTTGTTTATTATAAGTAACAAAATCAAAACTTTGTTTATTATAAGTAACAAAATCAAAACTTTGTTTATTATAAGTAACAAAATCAAAACTTTGTTTATTATAAGTAACAAAATCAAAACTTTGTTTATTATAAGTAACAAAACCAACATGAACTCCTCAGATAAAAAAGGTTGATGGTGGATCTTGAAATATTCAGAAGCGGAGAAAAAAAATACACTTTAAGGATGTGAATTGTTTTTTTTTCTTAAACTGAACCTGCGCTTCTACCAAGAATTAGCGTCTCATTTGTTGTTCACCTTGTTACATTACTGTCTCATTAAAAGGAGAGAGAGAGAGAGAGAGAGAGAGAGAGAGGAGAGAGAGAGAAAAGAAAAATGAATGAACGATCGAAAAAAAAAACAACTTTAGTTTCAAAGGTTAAATAACATGGCACGTAGATACAACTTTCACTCAACTTTTGGCACGTAGATACAACTTTCACTCAACTTTTGGCACGTAGATACAACTTTCACTCAACTTTACTTTCAAGCATTCAGTTAAGTACGTGGAATAAGAATGAACATGAGAAAAGTTAAAATGGCGAAACGTTTACATTCAGTCTCTGCTCCACAGCTTTATCAATGTATAAAGCATATCAAATACACGAAATGTAATTACTGTCACAAGAACACACATTCAACACGGACACATTGCCGCGCAAAGTGAACTATATTAATAGAACTATTGGTGCTGCCCTGTAACATATGCTGATTGTTACCCAGGTTTAGAGCAGTAGGAAAAGTACAAGTCTTTACAGAACATATAATCGACATCAGAGATATAATGAAAGAGCAGGGCACGTTGAAATATATTAACATAATTATTGACGGCCCTCTGTAACGTATTTTCATTGTTACCAAAGTCTCGCTAAAGAGAGGCAAATCATAGATGGATCGTGAAGAAGATGTTATCAAGGGAATCCGTGAACTTAACAACATCAACCCCGACGAGGACTAGATACCTGTGCCTCCAGAGTTCAGCGACACCTTCTCTTGCTTGACAAGAGGAGGATGGAGCAGAATACACGTGCTGTGAATGCGGAGGATAACGCCCTCATCAGTGAAGAAAGACAACAGTGACTCATCATCATCATCATCATCACCATCATCATCACCATCATGTGCCGTGCCGACTGGCGTTGGCTATTATGCTTCTCCAGAGTACCCGATCCTTCATGCAGGCCATCAGCTCACTTGGTGATCTCCTCTCACACCATCCCGTCAGACTGTCCAGTATCATTTCTCTTGGTCTTCCTCTTGATCTTCTTCCTTCTATTTTTCCTGTTCTTATAATATTTTCAATGACCCCTCTTCTCATTGCATGTCCCATGAATGTACATTATCTCTCTCATAATTTTTACAAGATTTTTTTGTCTCTCCAGCTCTTCTCATGCATTCTTCATTAGTTATTTTTGCTGTTCAGGGGATTCGCAACATTCTTCTAATAAACCACATTTCTGCTGCTTCCAATGATTTTTGTGCAGACCTGCCTATTGTCCATGATTCACTTCCATATAACAAGATGGGTTCAATATAACATTTTACATTCGTTTTCTAACATTCATTGATAAGGATTTGTTGCATAATATGTTTCTCATTCTCTGAAATGCAGTCTTTGCTTGGGCTATTCTTTCCTAATTTCTGTTCTGTATTTCCCATCTGAAGTTATTACTGATCCAAGGTATTTGAATTTCTCCACCTTCTTTAGAATAGTTCTTAATTTTTTACTGCATGTTGGTGGATTATGTTTCTTAGATATAACCATAGTCTCTGTCTTTTTGATGTTCAAAAGTAAGGCCTTTCTGTTCACTTTCTTTGGCGACATTATCCAAGAGATTTTGCAGGTCTTGTTGGTTCTCAGCTATCAGTACCGTGTCGTCAGCATACCGAAGGCTGTTACTATTGTGAGACAGATGTTTTTATTTCCACAGATGGGTCATTTGTACGCCGTCAAAGGAGTGCAGGGCCATTCACAGTACGCTCTGTGGTCAGAACAATCCAGGAAGCCAGCCGTGCCTTCGTTATGACTACAAGCAGTGTGATGATAGCGATGACGAAAACATTCGAGTGGCTGGAGTCACAAGACCACACCCGTGTCTGCATACTAAGTGATTCGATGAGTATGATCCGTAAGGTCGAGGCAGGTTCTGTAAGCAGGCAGCGGCTTGAGTCAGTGCAGAAATCAACGATTCACAGAGTCACTTTCATCTACGTTCCTGGATACATGGGCATCCAGGGAAACGAGAGGGCTGACAGTTTGGCTGACTCCGCCATCATCGGAGATGGACAACCACTTGATAAAGCTGATATTGTTGACGCGCTCAGAGAGACAGACAGAGTGGAGAAGGACTTCGAAAAAGCACCAAATCCACAGCATCGCTGCTCAGACTGACAGGGCGGCGAGTACAGATTGGCACGGCCAGAAAAGAAAGGCATACCGGTCGCGAGGGGATGGAGGAAGGGGTCTGTCAGCCAACACAGGACAGGCACTGTCAGCCGCAGGACACTCAAGGACATGTTGGGGGTGGGGGGAAGGAATCCGAGCACCTGTGGACATGCCCGGAGCGCAATGATAATGACCCAGACCATAAACCATAGAAAACTTGTTGAAAGTTGAAAGATGGAATGTTACTTGGGCGTTTTAGGTGAGATGGAAGGGCATTTCAATGTGGATGGCAGAGTAAGCAAAGTTTTTCCTTACACAGGTCAAGTCCAGGCTTTGAGAGAAGAAACGTTCAGACGTTAGCTATGCTTTGGATTAGATTTAAACAGGGGAGAGAAAGAGAGGCAAAGAGAAAGAAAAAGAATGGCAGAAATATGGAAAGAGATAGAGATAGAGAGAGAGAGAGAAACATGAAGAGATAATGAGAGAAAGAAGTACTGAGAGAGAGACAAACATGAAAAGAGAGTGAGAGAGAGAGAGAAGTACTGAGATATAGAGAGTGAAAAAAGGAGGGAGAGGAAGACAAACATGAAGAGAGACAAACTGAGTGAGAGTGAGAGAGGTACTGAGAGAGGGGGTGGGGTGGAAGATGAGGAAATAACATTTTTATCGTGAAAAAAAGAGTAGAGTAGAGAGAGAGAGAGAGAGAGAAAGAGGGAGAGAGAGAGAACTACATGAATGAACGATTTTTACTTTCAGAGGTTGAAGAACTGTACACGCAGGCCGTTGTTACATCCTGCCCTCTACCACCCCTTTTTCGTTCTTACACAAATTCGACTGAATATAAATGTACAAATTAAGCTAATAAATGATTGAAAATCTCAGAATGAAACTATTACATTCACTAATTTTGATAATGAATTACATGAGAGGTAACTAATCTAACAAAACAAATACACATACTTAAATAGAGCACACACACAAAAAATCACATGAAGAGTGCTTTAAATGAAGTGGTAGATTATTCATACAGACAGCAAAGAAGAGAGGACCAAGAATGGAACCTTGAGGAATACCAGTATCAACCACAGAAGAGTTAAGATATTTTGCTTCTAAAGCAAACTACTTGTTTTTCTACCTGAGAGAAATGATGTAATAAATTTTGTCAGGTCCGCGTGTAATATAACCTTCCAGTTTGTTGTTGTTGTTGTTGTTGCAGTAATCTCACGGTCAGTCATATCGAAGGCCTTCTTGAAGTTAACAAAGACAGCACCACACAATTTATCATCGTTTAAAAATCAGACATTTTCATTAGCGCTGTTTTGACAGGAATGATGTGGTCTAACGCCTGACTGACTGTCTATCAGTAGATTATATTCCTGCATGTGTAGCAGTGTTAGCTTTTGTATATTTGTTTTCAAGAGATTTAGATAATGGTGACAAAATAGATATAGGTTTGTAATTTGAAAGGTTTTTAGTCGATACAGATTTAAAACAGGACACATTTTTTACCGAGAAATAGTGCTTTTTCAGCGCATAGACTGCTTATGTATGTTTTGCGTGTCTGTAAGAATTGGTGCAGAGTAACATAGTATCTTGTTGGTAATTTCAACAAATCGTGCCGAGTTAGTGTTCTTCACGGATCGAATGTACTTATAAACTTCGCTGACTGTTAGGAAAGAGGAAAAGAATACTTAAATGTTTTATCTTTACACATTTCCTGTAGCTGTAAGTTTCTAACACTCTCAGTTCGCAAGTAGAGTAGAGAGAAAGAGAGATATTGATTGATTGATTGATCTTTATTTCAAAAGGGTTACGAATTGGGCACTCATGCCCGTCTGAATTCTGCCCTTGATCACACAACTATAATTTATCAAACAACTATAATGGAAAGAGAATAAGTGAGAGGGAAATAACGAGAGAGCGAGGGGCAGGGAAAGAAATAAAGCATAAACAAACATATGATAACTACAAGGGAAGCATAAAGAAACATATGATAACTACAAGGGAAGCATAAACAAACATATGATAACTACAAGGGAAGCATAAACAAACATATGATAACTACAAGGGAAGCATAAACAAACATATGATAACTACAAGGGAAGCATAAAGAAACATATGATACCTACAAGGGAAGCATAAAGAAACATATGATAACTACAAGGGAAGCATAAAGAAACATATGATAACTACAAGGGAAGCATAAAGAAACATATGATAACTACAAGGGAAGCATAAAGAAACATATGATAACTACAAGGGAAGCATAAATAAACATATGATAGCTACAAGGGAAGCATAAACAAACATATGATAACTACAAGGGAAGCATAAACAAACATATGTTAACTACAAGGGAAGCATAAAGAAACATATGATAACTACAAGGGAAGCATAAACAACCATATGATAACTACAAGGGAAGCATAAACAAACATATGATAACTACAAGGGAAGAAAAATTTAGAGTCAAATAACATAATGAGAAAGTGTTGAAGCGTGGACAGCAATCAGTAACACAACAGAAACTAAAGAAAGAACGCAAGACTGCGGGGGAAAAAAAGAAGATAATAAACGAGAATTATGAAAGCAGAGACACGCAAGCAGAAGGCTGAAAAAAAAACCCTATCAATTATGGCCAGATAGAGAACACAAATGGCTGCAGCAACGGCTGACTGGCTCTCACACATCAAGCGCTGTTTGTTAAATTTCTGGACATCAGCCTCAGTGTTGGTTATGATCGACTAAACAGCAAGAGGTACTGAAGACGCTAAATCGGTAACTGGGCCTCATGAGGCTCAGACTACTCGACGGCGGTACATTATCCTTCAAGACTCAACAGACTGGGATAGGATTTGGGGTGGGGGTGGAAACATATTCCTAGCGGAACAAATTGGAAATATGGCCGTTTTGGAGACGCTGTGGAAGATGGTGTTAGCTTGTGGAAGAGAATAATTTATAGATGAAGGTTTTGGGGAAGGAAATTGATAATGATAATAGCAGGAGTGTTAGTAGTGATAGCAATAGTAGTAATAATAGTAGTGTTAGCAAAGTAATAGTAGGATTAGTATACTAGTAGTAGGCATATGAATTGTATTACTAGCATAGGTAAAATGTAAAGGTACAATTCCCGTTTCCACGCCATTAAGGCAATACTGGGGAATACGGCGTTAGGCCCGTATTTTCCATGACCTTTAGCTACTACTGAAGAGAGCAGGAGAGAGAGAGAGAGAGAGAGAGAGCGAGGGTAGCTTCAGTAGTAGCTGGAGACGGATAAAGCCTGGCCGCTTTACCTTCCCAGATTTCTCTGGAACCCATTTTCCGAGGCTGGGTGACCCCCGGGGGAGTATTGATCAGAATAAAATCCCGCTCAGCCGGGGATTCGAACCCTCTAACCACTACACTAGCCGGTCCACAACAGCATAGGGAAAGTATAAATAGTAGTTCTAAAACTTTCTGTATTAGCAATAGTAGTAATAGCAATAGCAGTAATAGTAGTGGTGGCAGTAGTAATAGTAATGTTAGTGATGGTAGTAGTAGTGATGGTAGTAGTAATAGTGGTGGTGGTGGTAGTAGTAGTAGTAATAGTAGCAGTAGTAGTAGTAGTAGTGGTAGTAGTAGTAGTAGTAGTAGTAGTAGTAGTAGTAGTAGTAGAAGAAGAAGAAGTAATAGTAGTAGTAGAAGAAGAAGAAATAGTACTAGTAGTAGAAGAAGAAAAAGAAGAAGAAGACGAAGTAGTAGAAGAAGAAATAATAGTAGTAGTAGCAGTAGTAGTAGTAGTAGTAGTAGTAGTAGTAGTAGTAGTAGTAGTAGTAGTAGTAGTAGTAGTAGTAGTAGTAGAAAGAGGAGCATTTGTAGTAAACTAATGCCAATAGTAAAAGAGAAGAAACAGGAGACGGATACAAGGGAGAAGAAGGAATGAGAAACGACGAGGAGAATGAAAAGAGAAGGGAATAAATGAGGAAGAAACCAATAAGAAAAAAAAAGAAGGAGAAAAAGGAGAGGGGAAGTGTAGACGTGTGAAGGATACCACGTGAGGTGAAGTGCGACTGATAGGTCAAAGGGTAACTGATCAGTAGTGCGAGTCGAGAGACGGTTGCCGAAAGGTCGGTCGGTGGCGGAGGGAGATCCACAGTGTTATCAAGTGCGCAAGCGGAAACGCATCGTGGATTTGTTTCTTGAAAGTGAATTAGTTAGTGTGCTGACGTTATGTGTGTCGTGTGTAAGTAAACAAAGTGTAAGTAAGTCGTTAACCTTCGACTCAGGTTATATGTACGTCTGTAAAGATTGTGTGCCACGAGATAGAGGAGACCTCGAGAAAAGTCCTTCCGCCCGCCATTTGGGGTGGAGGATTGTTGGAAGAGGGACACAGGGTTGTTGTTTTTTTCTTTTCCCCTGACATAATGTAACTGTAATTGTGTTGTATAAGGTGAAGTAATTTAGAGAAGACCGTATTGGAAGGGTACATAATGAGACAAAGAAAGAGAGGAAGACCAAAACGAAGATGGCTACAAGAAATCGCTGACGATCTGCAAATGGACGCAGCAGCAGCAGGCCATCTTGCTCACAACCGAGAGGCCTACAGGAGTGCTGTTAGGGAGGTAAAGTTCCGCAAGGGACATGCAAATGAGTGAATGAAATGTAACCCCTATCCCCTTCAAGCATGGGCGGGGTTAAGCTGTCGGGGGGGGGGGAGTTCTAAGATGTGAGTTCGTGTCTGTACAAACTATCATGAGAGTGTTGATGTTGTCTTATGTAGTAGTTGTTGATAGGTTGTATATTTTATTATGTGTGCTTTAATTCTGCTGTCTCGTTGAGGTGACGGTGAAGATATTGTCTTGTGAGGCAGCTAAAGTACTTTTTGTCTTTCCTTTTTTTTTTCTCTTGTGATCACTGCGAAAATGTGTATGTTGTGAAAACTGCGTAATTGTGAAGTGAGATGTAGTCAGGCTGTGAAGTTCTCCACTGAAGCACGGTTAATGTGAATTCATTAGTTTTGTGGTGCTGGGAATGTTGTGTGGATTGACCATGATTGAGTTATCTTTTTATCTTTTTATGGAGTCCTCTGTGTGAGATTTTGTCAGTCGCGTAATGATGGTGTTATATTGTTTTTGTGCGCATGTTATGTTCTGCGAGAATATGGTAGCTAGGGTTCTGTTGTTTTCCCAAGCTTAATTTTCTTTTGCTTTTGGAAATTTAGTTCGAAAACATTTGTTTTCATTTAAGTTAGAAACCATGCTCTAACAAGTTCTGGCGGCCTGGCTGGCTGAGTGGTTAGGCGCTCTGTTTTCTAATCCGTTGGTGCCGGGTTCAGTCCCAGCAGTGGGATTTTTTTCTGGTTCACACCAAAAAGGCCCCGGGGTTGACCCAGCCTCTAAAAAATGGGCACCAGAGAAATCTGGGAAGGTAAAACAGCCAGGCATGATAGTGACCACATCAGACTTTCATGTGCCGAAGGTCTTGGAAATACGGGCCTAACACACCGTATTCCCCAATATGCCTTAATGGTATGGAAATGGGGATTTTACTTTTTTTTAAACCATGGTCCAGCAGTGTGTGTAGTGAGTAAGGTGTCAAGACCCCTTGTATGCAAGATTCCAGGTAGAATGAACTTTTTTTTCCACTAGAAGAAAGCCAAGTAGTTGAGTGTGTTATATTAGAATGCCAGCATTCCTCGTTTCATGCTGAAGGTGATTATCTGTTTTTTATTGCAGCGTAGACATGGATGACCAGCAAAAACACGGGTCGAATATGGACACGAGGGAAATGTAAACAGCGCACAAGAAAAGAAACAAGGCGTACACCATGAAAACACCACAAGCTGAACAGCATTTCTGCTTTCAGTCGGTGACTGTTTACAGAAAAAAGTAGGGGGTTTTTTTTTGCATGAGAAGAGGAGAAGGAAATGAAAAGAAAGAAAAACATTAGGAGAAGGAGATGAAAATAAAGAAAAACAACAGGAGAAGGAGATGAAAAGAAAGAAAAACAAAAGAACAAGGAGATAAAAATAAAGAAAGACAAGAGAAGATGACAAGAAAGAAAAACAAGAGGAGAAGGAGATGAAAAGAAAGAAAAAACAAGAGGAGAAGGAGATTAAAAGAGAGAAAAACAAGAGAAGAAGGAGATGACAAGAAAGAAAAACAAGAGGAGAAGGAGATGACAAGAAAGAAAAACAAGAGAAAGTAGAGATGAAAGAAAAACAGTAACAATCAGAAAAATAAATAAACTGCTTAATGAACAGATAATGGCCACGGAACATCATAACAAAGAAAATTAGCTAAAAACTTTCAAGGTAAATAAACGAAATAATAACAAGGCACGGCTCCTTTCACAAAGAACAAAATGTAGCTTAGTTATAGTGCAACTTACGTTTCAACGAATAATAAACCCTGGAGTACCTCGATCTTAGTAATGCTCTACGTGAATAATAACCTTGCAATGGTCCTAGAAGCCGAACACATTGGCCAGACAGAAATGAGCACTACCTTGTCACACTACTGGCATCACTTTCATACTGTGTTTCGTATACCAAACCGTCCAAACTATGGTCCAGGATTGCATGCAACTTTTTGGAGTACCTCGAGCTTAGTAATGCTCTACGTGAGCTAACACCGGTCGGATAGAAGATACCTGAATTTCCTAGGAGAAGAACGTTTTAAATTCTCCATAATTTGGCTGGGATTGTCAAAAACTTATCCGGAAGGCAGGCATGGAATAATAATGGTGCAAACAGGCCAAAACCTTGGCTTAACAAGATGAAGGTCTTAACTCGACTTCGTAGGGAAAAAAAAATGATGATAATTCACTGAAAATAATCCTGAAACTGGGGGAGGGGATGGTGAGAGATTGTGGGGGGTGGAGAGGGAGGGAAGAAGGCTTCATATAAATTTGTCAGCTCAAGCTTAAATCTCGCAAACATATCCCGCAGTAATTGCGAAATTGATGCCGCCTTGCGGATCACGTGACACATAGATAATGTTGGGGGGTAAGGAATGGGGCAGCATGGCGTCTTCTTCTTCTTCTTCTTCTTCTGTTTTACTTTTAAATTGTGAAAGCAAACACACACACACACACACACACAAAACGTAGTCTCCAGATCATTCTGCGTGATCTTTTTTTTTAAAAAATATGTTTATTTTATAAACTTGCAGGCTGTATTGCCTGTTTACGAATGGTTGCTGTTTGCAATGTCGTACAGAAGGAAAGACTGGGCGGGATTTGGAAGTGTCAAAGAGAGTAAAGAATGAAGTCTTTTGTATCAGCATACCATGGTCAAGTTGAGCAATCAAAGACGGGACTTGTGTTCCTTTCAGAGTTACAGTTGTGCCACCTTGGGAAACAAACTGGCGGGCCACCCGTAGGAGGTGGACCGTTATACCACATCAGGAAATAGACCGTTATACCACATTAGGAAATAGACCATTATACCACATCAGAAAATAAACATCTGTGCCTTATTAGGAAATAAACGCTGATGCCACAATAGGAAATAAATCGTTTATGTGTCACATTAGGAAATGAACCCTTGTGTCACACTGGGAAATAAAGCGTTGTGCCACATGAGAAAATAAACCGTTATGTCACATTACGAAATAAACTGTTGTGTCACATTACGAAATAAATCACCGTTCCGTATTAGGAAATAAACCGTTATGTCACATTACGAAATAAAACCGTTGCCTTGTACCATATTATGAAATAAATCATTGCGTTGTACCATATTACGAAATAAAACCGTCGCGTTGTACCATATTACGAAATAAAACTGTTCCGTTGTACCATATTATGAAATAAACCATTGCGTTGTACCATATTATGAAATAAAACTGTTCCGTTGTACCATATTATGAAATAAACCATTGCGTTGTACCATATTACGAAATAAAACTGTTCCGTTGTACCATATTATGAAATAAACCATTGCGTTGTACCATATTACGAAATAAAACCGTTGCTTTGTACCATATTATGAAATAACACCGATGTGGCGTGTTAGAAAATAAAACCACTGGGTTAGGCGTATCGAAAGGTCCAAGAACACAGTTCAGATCTAGCAGAGCTTTTGTGTCGAGACATGGATCTGGAGATCTGTCACTTTATGTTTGTTACTTTCCTGGTTTCTTCAGTATCAACTTGCCCCGCTGCACTACCTGGAAGCAAGATAGGGAGTCAGAAGCTGTTTTCTTGGTTAGGCTGAGAAAAGCTTAAGGTTAGAATCTTGACTTCAAGTTAAAAAAAAATATGGAAATACAGAATCAACTTTTGTTTACAGGAAAATGATCAATGAAGTAAATAAAAAAAAGAAGCCTGCTGAAAAGTAGAAAGGCTGCTAGGATGTGGTCGTGGCCGTGTAAATATAAAGTCATGAAGTAATAGTAGAGATCATAACTAGAAGGTGGGGGGGGGGGATCAGGCCATATATCTCTGGACGGTACATGCTGGAGGACTCGGTGACCTTATTAAGTTTAGGGACTTGGTTGCTGGTTATTTAGGTCACTGGATGGACGTATCGATCTGCGCGCATGTGTAATATGCGTGTGCATGTGTGTGTGTGTGTGCTCTAAACATAGTGACATCTTTCGCATCTTCTTCTTCGTCTTATGTTTTTTTTTTTTTTTAGTAATCTCTAAGGATTTGTAACATTCACCGTTATCATCATCGTCGTGTGCCATCTTCGGTGAAAAGGGCTTTTTGGTGAGGAATATCTTTGTAACATTAGAGCCGGTAGAACTAAAACTGTAACCCTGTTTTTTTCAATTATGCGAAACAAATTAACTCTTGACCCACCTTAACTCGTTGAATTAAATTAAAATAGAATTAAACGAATTAAAAATAAGACAACTAAGTCATTGGATTTCATTTTTTTCCGTCGGTATTTCATACTTTTTACATTGGCAGAAGTGCTCCACAAAAGGCATCACATCATTTCCCTGCAAGACATGGCGGTAACGGTTGTTTTATTACAAAAAATGTTCGTGCGTCATGCATGTTGCATGGTAGGTTAAGATGTAGAGACAAGACAAGCAGGAAAGCGCATTCACACGCCTTGACGGAGAGAAGCCAAGACGTTGACAAAATTAAGACATTCTCTTCCCTGATAAAAAAAAAACCCGTAGGCCATGAACGTACCTGCTTCCCTCATATATTCCCAGCTCACGGGCTCATTTTGGGGTGGGTTTTATTTTTGTCTTTATGTTTTCTGGATTATTCTGGGGGGGGGGGGGTTCCCCTTATATTTATGAGCGTCAGCTGTCTCTACTTCTTTGTCTCTAAGGGATGACTTTACTTACTGGTAACAACGCCAAAGTTACACCTCGCTTCAATCCCTCCGCAAATTAGCACCTCGTTCACACGCTCGCCATTATTTCTAATCCAGTTTCCCCCCATTTTAAAATCCTGGGGATCATCTATCTATAATGAGAGGTGCAGGATCTACCGCCTAGACGATTTTTTAAATTATACAATTAATGAGGCAGTCTAATTATTCTCGAAGGATCTTGATTTATTAGAGTGAAGCCTCACGTGTTGTGATTATAAGCGTTTTGGAACGTTAATTAGCCAGACGATTTCTAATCAAAATATGGCTGCCTTGCTTTATTTTTTTGTTTTTTGTTCTAGCTGTTTCACTCTTGAATTAATTTCCATTCTCTCATAAAATAAATTTTTGATGAGAAATTTTGGTAGAAAGAAAGTGAAACTCTGTAATTAAAAAAAAACCGTATAGATTGGATTAGAAATGTGTGCTGTTTTACATTTTATTTAGACTTTGGCCAAACATCAGCGCGTGCATCGATTCGTGCAGGCGTGAAGGATATACCAAACTAGCTGCGGTGTTTTAGTATGAAAGAGTTAATGGACGTATAAATAGTAGTACGGCTTTTCTTTCTCCTGAAACGATTAGAAAAAGGAGATTGTTAAAACACAAAGTTAAAACATGAATAATTAATGTATAAGTATATAAACTAACTAACAGCAGCAGACTTACTAGAGCAAACCAGACTTTTGCAGTGCTGCAGACTATATGGAAATCTAAAAAAACTAAGCATGAATACGAAAATCAGGATATTTAAGAGTAATGTTCTAAGTGTACTACTCTATGGAAGTGAATGCTGGAAAATCACCAAAACCATAGAAAACAAGTTGAATTCTTTCCAGACTAAATGTTTACGAAGAATTAGAAAAATATTTTGGCCAAACATCATAAGAAATATCATTTTGTTGGCAGAAATGCAGATGAAGCCACTGACAGCAATTATTGAGGAAAGACGCTGGCGATGGTTGGGACATGTGGTCCTAATGACTGACAACTCACTACCAAAAATAGCACTAAGATGGACACCACAGGGGAACAGAAGTAAGGGTAGACCAAAAGAAACATGGAGAAGAACAACAGAGAGGATGTTGAGCAATGGAGGGCTCACCTGGGCAAGAGCAGAAAAAAAAGCAAAGGACAGGCATTTGTGGAAAACCCTTACAGAAGCCCCATGTGCCCTGGGCACTTAAGGTTCAGAGATAGAGATATAAACTAACTATATAACCATACACGAAGCCACTGCAAGTAAAGCTATGATAACAAAATGTATAAAGCAGCACAAGAATAGGAACAGATTTATTACTAGATCAACTACTTGGATTTCCGCTCGCACTGTTAAAAAATCATAGAATCAAGCTCTTGATGGTCCAGTGTGTAATTTTGGGTTTGCTTCTCATTTTGTCAGTTACCAGTACTTTGGTTTTGTTGGTGTTAAAAAAAAAGCAGGTGTTGTGAGCTCGGCTGTGTCTTCTGGTGGAGAGAATCAACCGTTACAGTACTTCTGAGCTGTCTGATACAAGGATAGTATCACGTGGGTATCTAATTTCTGGAATCTGGTGCCCCCCCCCCACCCCCGATGTTGAAGGAGTCAAATTTATCTGTTTCCTGCTCTTACATTTCTTATGGTGTTTTCGGCGTAGATGTAGCTGTGGAGAAAGGATACACCAGGAATGTGATAAGTTTCGCTTTCTACTCCGCTTAAACTTCCTGTGAGTACTGATTCTCGTGGGTGAGTAAGATCTATCAGCCCTGCCAGTGCTGTTTTGGAACGAAACCTACGACAAAGTTTCCTGCCCAGTCGGTCCCCTCCAAGTATACCAGAAATCCTCTATGATCTACTTCCCATCCGACTCAGGCCTTGATCTAAGAAATCCCCCCCCCCCCCCCCAAACAGTGCTACGGGCAAAGGAACTTAAGCTTCTAGTTACAAGAAAATCTTTCTATCAAGTAATTAGGTTTCCGTTCGCACTGTTACAACATCACAGAACAAGAAAATATTACATTGTAATAATGGAAATATCGCATTGAAATATTCATGCGTAAGCAAGCGTCCCGTTTAAACAGACAGATGTAACAAGCATCACTTGAAGGAATCGATGTTTAGCGAGCATTACATTAAAACACAAGAAATCGAAGATGAGAAACTGACAAAAGGAGTAGCACAGACAAACCCAAGTCAGCATTTGTGAAAACGAAAAAAAACAACAAAAAAAAAACAACATATACTGTTCAAAAAAAGAAACGCAACACTACTGTAGTCGTAATGGACTCCAAATTTCAAACTTGTATCAAAATTTTATTGTACGGAATTAATGTCTCAATCTTGGCATGAAGAAACATTAACAATAAAATGATGTTCATTAAATTTGGTTTGGGCTTTTATTCTTTGTGACTGAGGCCTCCGTTTCAGTAAGGTGTATGACCTCCTCTGCCCTGTATCAGAGAACGACATCTCCTTGACATGAATCCCATTAGCCGTTGGATCTGTTGTTGTGGGATGACTGCCCACTCTTCCGGCAGTGCAAGAGATACCTATTGGAGATTGGTTGGCGCCACGTCTCGCTGGCGAACTTGTCTGTTGAGTTCATCCCATAAGTGTTCTATTGGGTTCATGTCTGATGACATGGATGGCCACGGAATGGTCTGGACGTTGTTGTCAGCGAGGAACTGGGTGCTGAGTTGTGCCACATGACGTCGAGCATTATCCTGCTGAAAAATCGACCATGGTGCAGCCAGAAGTGGAAGGACGTGAGGACGAATACTTTCGGCTACGTATCGTTGGGCAATCAGGCGTCGTTCAATTTGCACCAGGTCACTTCTTCCCATGAGGCTGATCGTCCCCCACATCAGTACACCTCCACCACCATGTGGAGGAGCATCATCCACGCAGTTCTGGACGTAGCGCTCACGGACTCTGCGGTAAACTCTTCTCCGTCTATCGTGTCGCTGGAGCAGAAAGAATGATTCGTCACTAAACTAAACCCTTCTCCAATCATTTACAACGGTCCATTGACGATGCTGGTTCGCCAACTGCAATCGCTTCTGGCAATGCCGGTCCGTAAGAACAGGACCTTTGTAAGGTCTTCTACCCCAAAGACCACCGTCGTGCAGCCGGGTCCTGACCGTTTGTTCTGAAATTCGACGACCTGCTGTCATTGACTGGACTGTTGATGACGTAGATGCATCGACTCCTGAGGTGACGCAGCCGTATGAAGCGGTCTTTGGTAGGAGTTGTGACTATGGGTCTTCCACTGAGCGGCCGGTCTGCAACTGAGCCAGTTTCTTGAAATCGTCTCAAAAGCGACTAATGGTGCTTCTAACCACATTAAATTGTCTGGCCACTACACTTTGTGACTGTCCAGTCTGTAAACGTCCAATGATGATGAGTCGTTGTTCTGTAGTGAGATGAACCATACTTGCGCACTGAATCTTCAAATGAATTGATTCGAGGAGCGTAAATCTTTTATAGGCATTCAATAACATGATCAGTGAGTTTTGTGTTCAGTAAGTTTCATGGGATTCTCGTGAACCTGTCATGAGTTATTGTCAAAAATGTGGTTTTTCCTAGTGTTGCTTTTTTGTGCTCATGAATCGGCTGCTGAGTACAATTCAGGTCAGCACGTGAAGCTGATGTCCAAGTGAACGTTTCAGACAATTTGCCCTTGTCTGATCAGCAAACTTCAGTTTAAATTGAAACATCGTATTTGTTGCGTTTCTTTTTTTGAACAGTGTACAATGCGATAAAGCTGTGTCCATGAGTACCAAAAAGAGTCATTCAGTGCTACATCGAACTAGTACTGTTGTATGGATGCGAAGAATTGACAGCAACCAAGAGCACTCAAAGTCTACAGGAAGCAGCGGAGATTGGGTTCTTAAGAAGAATGATGAGAATATCGAGGTCAGCCAAGAAAACTAAGGAAGAGGTTCTAAGTAAGGCTGGGCAAAAAGAGAGAAATTATGGCAAAATCCAGAACACGACAGTCCAGATTTGTGGGACATGTCTTGAGAAGGGACAAACTGGAACACCTAGTGACAACAGGAAAACTAAAGGGACAAAGGGACAAAGAAGAAAGATATTTTGACGGACTGAAATTTGTGGCGCGGAGCACGGCCCAACACATATTTCGCAGAAGGAGCGAAGGACAGGTGGTTGTGGGAGTTAAATACGACTAAAGCCTGATTGGCATAGACCAGAGAGACAGAGACAGTAAATCAACAGAGAATGCGTTACTTTTAACTGATGCAGATATCAAGAAGACAGGACCGCATATGGGCTTTTCCAGAGTGCGGTTTTTATCATCCTAACCAATTAGCCGTACTGACGACCTGTTTAATTAGGGAGCAACACGTTTTAAGACCAATATCCGGGAGCCAGTTATTATTAAGTATTTTTTTTTCAAAACGGGGCGGGGGAAACTTCTGATCAACATTACACCGAGATATCAACGTATGAGTACCCATCAGATTTGAGGATCTGTATATAACCAAACGAGGAGACACACTGCAAGACCTGTCTAACGTGTGGCGGCGCGGGAATACATAAGAAAGATATAATCAACGCCACAGCTAAAAACAAGCAGTTTTTAGAGCATTTTGCAAAGTCGCTGTTTTAAGATTGTGCCGGGGGGGGGGGGGAGAGGTGAGCCTGTGCTGTTCATGAATTCTGCATCTAATGAAGGTTAGCGGAAGACGGTTCGGGGAGGGGGTGGGGGGGGATCCCGTGTGGGCGTTGCAGCAGGAGGAAACAAGCAATATTAACCAGAGCCTCTCAGATGACCAGGAGAGACGGGAAAAACACTTAATCATCCTCGGAATTTTCAACCACAGAGTTCAGATGCCGTTTAAAAACACTGACACTCACTGGCATTTAATTATGAAGGTTCCACTTGTGAGCTTTCTCTGCTCTATCAAACATCATCTCCATCATCATTCTGTAATCAAACAAAACCTTCCATCATTCTGTAATCAAGCATCATTTCCTTTTATTCTCCCCCCACCCCCGCGGGCGACCGATTCTGGATGGATTCTTGTGTGGGTTTTTACTTCTAAGATGGCAGCTGTCAGAGGCTTTCAACAGTATCAGCTTCATCACCATCATCATCATGTGCCGCGTCTTCAGAAAAAGGGTGACTGCGATGGATTTAAAGCTTCGCTCATTCTTACGATATTATGGCACATCTAGCCTGTGCTTCCCCAGCTCTAGATAGACCCTGGTTGCTATTTCTACAGTAGGAGGCAAAGACCCTCTCCGTTTTGTTAAACAGCGACCCGTAGCTGACGTGTTGGAGTTAGGGTTAGCGACCCGTAGCTGACGTGCTGGAGTCAGGGTTAGCGACCCGTAGCTGACAAAGACCATGTCCAGTCTCTTCGCTGGCACCCCCAGTAACAGCCCCACCCTAACTAACGGGGCATGGATCGTCATTGCCCCCATGGTGGTGGAGTCTACTAAAGAAGTATTGCACATCCCCTGATTTTGAGCTCCACGCAGGGGGTGAAAAAAAAAACACCGCCATAACCCACTCCTAAACCGACACATTGGTGTGCTCCAACACATTCATAGCATCGGCTGCACAGAACCTCAGCTCGCAGTTCCAGGGAGATAAAATACAAGGCAAGGCAGGGCAAGACAAGGCAAGGTAAGGCAAGGTAAGACAAGGCAGGACAAGGCAAGGCAAGGTAAGGCAGGACAAGGCAAGGCAAGGCAGGACAAAGCAAGACAAGACAAGACAAGGCAAGGCAGGACAAAGCAAGGCAAGGCAAGGTAAGACAAGGCAAGACAAGGCAGGACAAGGCAAGGCAAGGGAAGGCAAGACAAGACAAGGCAAGGCAGGACAAAGCAAGGCAAGACAAGACAAGGCAAGGCAGGACAAAGCAAGGCAAGGCAAGACAAGGCAAGGCAGGACAAAGCAAGGCAAGACAAGACAAGGCAAGACAAGACAAGGAAGGCAAGACAAGACAAGACAAGACAGGGCAAGGCAGGACAAGGCAAGGCAAGACAATATAAGGCAAAGCAAGGCAAGGCAAGACAAGGCAAGGCATGACAAAGCAAGGCAAGACAAGACAAGGCAAGACAAGACAAGGAAGGCAAGACAAGACAAGACAAGGCAAGACAAGACAGGGCAAGGCAGGACAAGGCAAGGCAAGACAATATAAGGCAAGGCAAGGCAAGGCAAGGCAGGACAAGACAAGACAAGGCAAGGCAAGGCAAGGTAAGGCAGGACAAGACAGGGCAATAAAACAAGACAGTCTCTTAATACAGCCAAAATGCCTGAAATGTCCTGTTCTATTTCGCTTTTCATGTAAATTCAGTACATCGTTGTCTGCATTTCTGGTGCTTTTATCAATAATCTGTCCTTCTGTACGTATTTGCAGTTTTTGATGCTTTTCCTTGTCTTGTTTTGTCTTGTCTTCTTCCTCTAACACCTTTCAGTGTTGAGCGGTAAAATCGATTTCTCGACTGGGCTCGGCGGTTTGCTTCTTACAAGGGTTTGTTTCTTATAAATGTTTTTTTCTTATAAAGGCTTGTTTCTCATAAATGTATGCTTCTTATAAGGGCTTCCTTCTTATAAAGGTTTGCTTCATATAAGAGTTTCCTTCTTATAAGGGTTTCCTTCTTATAAAGGTTTCCTTCTTATAAAGGTGTCCTTCTTATAACGGTTTTCTTCTTATAAAGGTTTGCTTCTTATAAGATTTTGCTTCTTATGAAGGTTTGCTTCTTATAAGGATTTCATTCTTATAAGGGTTTGCTTCATATAAGGGTTTGCTTGTTATAAGGTTTTCCTTCGTATAAGGGTTTGCTTCCTATATTTAAGGACTCTTGTTATCTCCTCAATCCCACTAAAGAAGATAAGCTCTACGGTTCCATACATGAATTACAAAAAACAGTGAAATTTATCCAAGAGACAGGACTGCAGATATAGACAGACAATGCGAACGAAGAAGAAGAAGATCTTCTCAATCCACCTTCTGCTTTAGAGGCCTTTCACTCTGTTTCCTACGATTATTATAATTATTTTTTTTTTTCGCTTCTCTTTACTTCAGATTTTGTAGAATACATGTTCCTACAGTAAAATAATATCATCATTTCTGTGTAGATCCTGGGTTAATCAATGAAATGGAAGGGAAAAGAAAGGATGACTATCTCATTTCTGACCTCTTTTAAACAGATTCCCTCTGAACCTCACGCAATCAATATATCAATATCAGACAGACTTTTTCCCTTCAGGAATTAAATAACGCAGAGATCAGTCCTCTCCGAGCTCCCAGGAGAACCGCATCTTGTCAATCTCTTTGATGATGTCTGCCCTGTGTGTGGGGACACTGCTGACCTAAAGCTGCCCTTGATCCAGGACATTTCTTAGTGGATCTCTGTGTGTTCAGAGTCACATAGAAGTGAATTACACGGGGGCAGGGGGGATTACGGGGGTTACTTCCAGAAAGTAAACCTGAATAGAAGAGATTAAAGAGATATTAAAGATCATTGAATAAAGAGAAGTTGAAGACACAGTTCTTCTGTTGCTTCTTCTTAGTGTTAAGTGCGAAGAAGAGCTATTAAATGTTCTTATTATATGGGATATTATTATTATTATTATTTGCTGTGCCGGATAGCGTTGGCGATCACGCTTTTCCATCTTGAGAGATCCTTGGCGTTTTCTATCAGCTCAGATGCGTTTCTTTTTCTTTCTATGCCATTTGATTGGTCCTTTTTTTCTCTTGAATTTTCCAGTGATTGTTATGTTCTCAGCTTCCGTCTTCTCGTGGCATGTCCAAGAAATTTATTTTGACTGTCTTTTTTTTTTCTTACATTTTAACTAGTTTTCCTTGTTGTGAAACTCCCTTGAGGGCCTCTTCGCTCGTTTCTCTGTCCCTCCAGGGCATTTGTTACGTCTTCCACCGAAACCAGATCCCTGTTGCTTCCAGCTTCTTTATCACCTTTTTTTTTTAACTGACTATTCCAAGTTTCTTAATCATTTAGTAATAGTGGCTCAAGGGAGCACTGTAGTAATCTTTCCTCACTTTTAGGGCCATTTTCCCATTTGTTAGTATCTTCTTCGTGTCACGGAAAGCTACTTTTTCCGTAACTATTCGTGACTTTATTTTCAATTTTGAGGTCTTATATAAAATGCAAACAGACTGCGATGGTCAACAAGGAGCTATAACGTTTTCCACTTGCAACAGTCACGGCTCCATAAGGAAGTGCAATGGCTAACCAAAGGTCTGGGGCCATTCTCAAATGAACCCTGGTTGTCTGAGGAAGATGGAGGGATTAACGAAGTCAGGATTACAAGAAAGCAGAAAGAAAGAAGAGAAAATTTACCTGGTAAGAGCTTTAAGAAATGAAATATTACAGAAGTTGTCAAACAAAAAAGACTCATGGGGAAAGAAAGAAGAAAGAAAGAAAGAAGAAAGAAAAAGAAAGGAAGAAAGAAAAAAGAAAGAAAAAAAAGAATGAATGAATGAATGAATAAATGAAAAAAGAAAGAAAGAAAAAAAGAAAGAAAGAAAAAAAAGAAAGAAAGAAAAAAGAAAGAAAGAAAGAAAAAAAGAAAGAAAGAAAAATAAAGTAAGAAAGATACACTACCCAGAGAAACCAGGCAGAAAGAAAGAAAGAAACAAACAAACAAAATTAATAAACAGCGAAAATGAAAGAAAGAAGGAAAGAAAGGAAAATAGATGAAACAGACAGAGAGAGAGAGAGAGGGGGGGGGGGAACGAAAGAAAGAATCTCAATCACTTTGACTGACAAGACAAACTTTAATTAGCCTGTAACGAAAACGTGAGTAAAAACGTTCTAAAAACTCAAAACGCATCCCATAATTTGATCTACCCCAGCTCAAGCGCATATACACATCTGAATCTCCAGCAGACAGTAAACAGCAGCAGTAAAATTCAGCTCTTCAGAAAACTCTAAACTTAATCATGCGTGAATGAAGGAAATGTTTCTGGCAATATTAGATCATCCTGTGTTACTTTCTATAACGTTCTGGGTTACTTTCTGTCATCTTCTGGGTTACTTTCTGTCATCTTCCGGGTTACTTTCTGTCATCTTCTGGGTTACTTTCTGTCATCTTCCGGGTTACTTTCTGTCATCTTCCGGGTTACTTTCTGTCATCTTCTGGGTTACTTTCTGTCATCTTCCGGGTTACTTTCTGTCATCTTCCGGGTTACTTTCTATCATCTTCCGGGTTACTTTCTGTCATCTTCCGGGTTACTTTCTGTCATCTTCCGGGTTACTTTCTGTCATCTTCCGGGTTACTTTCTATCGTTTAAACTAAGCAGAGTTCCTTCTAACGCATTTAAACCAATTCAGGTAATGAACATTTCAACCAGTTCAGATATTAGATATTTCAACCAGTTCAGGTATTAGATTTTTCACCCAATTCAAGTATTAGATATTTCAACCAATTCAGGTATTAGACATTTCAACCACTTCAGGTATTGAATATTTCAACCAAATCAGGTATTAGACATCTCAAACAATGCAGGTATTGAAAACTTCAACCAAATCAGGTATTAGACATTTCAAGCAATTCGCATTCTAACCAAATCAGTTATTAAGCAGATCAAATATTAGACATTTCAACGAATTCATTTATTAAATATTCAACTAGTTCAGATGCCGGGTATTACATTCAATATTGTTCAGACAATTAAGCGTTTTTTCTCCTCACATGTCTAAGTTAGATTAGATCTAAATTAGACGCGTGTGACAAAAATAAATCACATCTTTGTCACATTATGTTCTTAAAAGCAAACGAAGTTTTCGTTTCATATTTCAGCCAAGAGAGGTCTTCGTCCGGCGTTTCAACAGGTCAAACGAACAGCAAACATAAGGCAGTCGTATATGATGCAGTATATAGAACTTTAAAGAGAAAAGAATAAAGATGGAAATAAAGAAAACTGATAAGAAATGAGTGAATTTCTAACGTCAGCAAATGGGCAGGAAACATTCCTGACACTTATCAGGATTTTGACATGGAAGAGGCATGAAGAAAACTAGTAAACAAGTTCATTATAAGATGTTTGTCTCCCTTTTCTTTTTTTTTTTTACGAAAACTAGTAAACAAATTCATTATAAGATGGTTGTCATCCTTTTCTTTTCACGGAAACTAGTAATGAATTTAGTTTATGGGACCTGAAAGTGACGGCGGTTTATGAGAACTGGTAAATGACTGCAGTTTATGAGACCCGAAAATCGCAGTTCACGAGAACTGATAATGAATGCAGTCTATGAGAGCTGAAAATGACTGCAGTTTATGAGAACTGGTATTGACTGCAGTTTATGAGAACTGGTATTGACTGCAGTTTATGAGAACTGGTATTGACTGCAGTTTATGAGAACTGGTATTGACTGCAGTTTATGAGAACTGGTACTGACTGCAGTTTATGACAACAGAAAATGGCAATTAATGAGAACTGGTTATGAGTGCAGTCTATGGGAGCTGAAAGAGACTGCAGATTATGAGAACTGGTACTGACTGTAGTTTATGAGAAATGGTATTGACTGCAGTTTATGAGCAGTTTATGAGAACTGGTATTGACTGCAGTTTATGAGAAATGGTGTTGACTGCAGTTTATGAGAAATGGTACTGAATGCAGTTTATGAGAAATGATAATAACTGCGATGTACCAAAACCGCTTGTCTGTTATCAGTAAAAGAAAAATAAATAAACAAAAGCCTCAAAAGAACAGCATGACATGCGGTAAAGCAAAAATAAACTATCGTAAATGATGTATGTTGCTAAACATAACAGCAACAGTAGCTTGGTAACCAGTCATGGATATAGCACACATAAAATACAGAGAATTAATATTTTAACAAGCATATATCTAAACATAGAAATCCTTCCTTTCTTGCTGAATCTTTGTTATGGACGGAAAAGCATGAGAGAATGATAAATATGGCAGAAATGTGAATCTTCAGGAAAGTAGTTCATATGTCGTGGAAAACGAGAAAAAGAACAAATATACAGGATTTATAACAACTACAAGTGCAACATGACCTTCTGAAGGAGATAAGAATCAACAAAATAAAATACTTCGGCCACATAAAAATACATAACAGTATACTGAAGACCACACTAGAAGGAAAGGTAGAAGGAGAAGTAGGGAGAGATAGACAGAGAAGACAACATACAAGAGGGGGCAGGATATAGCCTTGCTGAGTGCACCATCAAGGAGAGAGAGAGAGAGAGAGTAGAGAGAGAGAGAGAAAGAGAGAGAGAAAGAGAGAGAGTAGAGAGAGAGAAAGAGAGAGAATGAATGAATGAACGAATAATCTTTATTTTTCAAGGGTAAAGAATTGGGCACGCAGGCCCGTCTTACATTCTGCCCTTCATCACTCCATCTTTCATTCTTCCCACACACTTGATTTAGTACAAATATACAAATTAAATTAGGAAAAACATATCAAAAGAGTGTAAGATTTAACTACTACATTCAAAGTAAAAGAGAAGAAGTAATTAACCTAATAAAATAGCACTCACGCACACATACATACGCAGACATATACATAAACAAAAATTCATTGTAAACACAGATCTTCTAACATATGTTTTTTTAACAGACATTAAAATAATTTCTAACAATATCTAACAAGTTGCTTTTCTAACTATGTCATTTTAGTACTTGATGGTTGGCGAGTCACGTGTTGAGAGAGTGCTGGTTATTTTATGGAGGCTTATAATTACAAGCAAGTAAATAATGAAACAGGTTTGAGTTAAAGGATGAAGTATTACCAATGGATTTTAAATGGTAGGGGAGGGTGTTCCAGAGCTGTACTGCAGAGTATGCAAGGCTTTTCTTGTACAGATCAATCCTGGGTTTAGGAAGAAGACAGTTTTTTTAAACGCTGGCTATGTTTAGTGTTATACGTAAACAGTGACCACAAGTAAGGCGGAGCATTGTGCGACAGAATTCTGTGAACAAACTTAACTTTGTTAAAAATGATTCTATTTTTGAGGGGTAGAATTCTGAGTTGTTTGTGTTGATCTACAGTCTGTACTGGGTGTTTGTCACAAATAAGATTTAATGCTCGCTTGTGAAGTGAGTGGAGCCTTTTTGTGTTTGAATCTGAGCAACCATCCCAGATTGTGGAACAGTAATCTAAGTGTGTTTGTATGTGTGATATGTAGTATATCTTTCTTGTGTCTTTGTCGATAAAGTGTTTAATTTTGGCTAGTTGGTAAACTTTCTGTGCAATCAAGTTTGTTAGGTTATGTATGTGAGAATTCCAAGTTAAATGCTGATCAATGATGAGTCCTAGGGTTTTATGTTCATTAACATTTTCTATTGCCTTATCCCAGCACAAAGCTGTAGTGAAGTTTTTGTTGCATTCTGCAGTTTCTGTCTTGTAGTGATGAGCATGGATTTTGTTTTGTTGGTGTTTATCAACATACCATTTTTATTACTCCATTTCATCAAACTGTTTATATCATTTTGGAGCGTTGTCTGTAGTTTATTGATGTCATAGTCACTATTGTAAACAGTACAGTCATCAGCAAAAGGATCACATGAAGAGTGCTTTAAATGTAGTGGTAGGTCGTTAATATAGGTAACAAAGAGAAGAGGACCAAGAATGGAGCCTTGAGGAATACCGGTAGCAACCACAGACGAGCCAGATATTTTGTTTCTAAAGCAAACTACTTGTTTTCCACCTGAGAGAAAAGATGTAATAAATTTTGTTAAGTCAGGGTGTAATCTATAGCCTTCCAGCTTTTTTGCAAGAATTTCATGATCAGTCATATCGAAGGCCTTCTTGAAATCAACAAAGACAGCATCACACAATTTGTCATCATTTATATTAGACAGCCAGCTTTCTGTCATTTTAGTTAATTCTGTGTGGCAGGAGTAATTTGGTCTAAAACCTGACTGACTGTCTATTAGTAGATTGTTTTCTTGCATGTGGAGCAGTGTTAACTTTTGTATATGCTTTTCAAGAGGTTTAGATAGTGATGACAGAATGGATATGGGTCCATAGTTTGAGAGGTCATTAGTCTGTCTAGATTTCAAAAGAGGAACAATTTTGGCGAGTTTAAAAGCGTCAGGGAAATATTGTTTGTCAATGAGAGAGAAAGAGAGAGAGTAGAGACGGGGGTGCTGGAGATTAATTTTCCGTCATTCTTCATACCGAAGACCGCAGACGACGACGACGACGAGGATGATGATGATGATGATGATGATGATGATGATGGAGGGAACAACTATTTTAATGGATATAGACAGAATCTCTTGGCCGCCGCTGTTCTTTGTAGAGACATCACAATTCTTTGTGGACCATCACCACCTCCATGTGGACCATCACCACCTCCATGTGGACCATCAACACCTCCACGTGGAAGCCGTCACAGTTTATTCGGTGAGTATGTAATATCCCACATAATCCAATGATGAAATATGCCTTCACTTTACTGAACATTAAATTAGAAGTAGAAAGGATTGAATGTGTCTTTGTCCCTTCAGTCATTCATTCAGTCAGTCAGTCATTTGCATGTCCCTTGCGGAACTTTGCCTTCCTAACAGCTCCACTGTAGGCCTCTCGGTTGTAAACAAGATGCCCTGCTGCAGATGCGTCCATTCGCAGATTATAAACGATGTCTTTCAGCCATCTTCGCCTTGGTCTTCCTCTCTTTCTTTTTCCCATTATGTACCATTCCAAGAAGGTCTTCTCTAAGTTCTAATGACGTTTAATATGTCCAAAACATTTAAAGTTTTCTCTGTATACTCTTCGTTACTAGCCAGCCATCTTTAATATTGAGTTCTTGTAGTATGGATATATTTGTTCTTTTTTTGTGTCCATAATATTTGAAGAATTCTTCTGTAGCATTTACATTCAAAGACATTTATATGTTTCTCAACTGTTTTGTTAAGTTTCCAGGTCTCACAGGCATATGTTGCGATGGGAAAGATGCATGCCCTTAAAAATCTTATGTTTGTTGTTCTGTCTGTTCCTCTCCACAGATTCTTTGGTTGTTTTATTTTCTGAAGAGCGATAGATGTTCTCCTTTTCATTTCCCTCGCTGTATATCCATTATTAGTTAGTAATGCTCTAAGATATTCAACTATCCACCTCTTCCAAATCTTTCCTCATTGATATATATTTAATCTGCCTTACTTGTTTTATCAGTTGTTGTCAATTTAGTTTTCTTTGCATTAAGATAGAAGTTTTGATTTTCGCTGTTATTGAGGATGGACTTTTCCCTTCAAGTTTTATGTAATTACTAATCTGTATTCTGTTCAAATCTGTTCATAAATTATATCTATCTGTCGAATCGTCCGTACAAATCTGTACTCATCACTGTATGTTGAATGAAAAAAAAATCCTCAGCCAAGAAAGGCGTACAAATGTTAATTTACGTACATCGTTTTTTTACGTTAAGTAGAAAACTGTCTTTATCCGCCTCTATATGGAAGAACTCTGGCTTATATTACATCTTCAGCTGTCGGAAATGAGAGGTCAAAATTATATATCGGTCGTTATTCAATCCTTTATAAATATCACACGCAACCCGACTCACAGAATTTGATGGGAAGAAAGAGACAGCGTAGATTTCTTAGTTTTCTAAGTTAGCAACTTTGAAGTTATTGCAGTTTAGGGAAGGCAAGTCTCTTTCAGAATTCACAAAAAGAAAAGAAAGAAAGAAGAAAGAAAGGGAGAAAGAAAAACTAAAAGAATTGTTGACAAAAATAAATTGAAGAAAAAAGGAAAGAAAGAAAGAAAGAAAACGAAGAAACAGGTGTAAAAATGAAGCAAGAATTGCAAATCACTTTGATTGACAAGGCAAGGATTAATTAGCGTGAGACAAAAAGAAAAAAAAGATACTTCATCAAATGCATGAAAAATTACAACGCCACAATGCGTTCTTCAGTAACAAGTATTCTGTGTTTTAATGGCTTAGGCCTGTATGCACTGTTTGGTTCCTTTATTCATTATTTGGTTACTGTGGTTGAGAACTATATTCACTGTTTGGTTCCTATGTTAATTATTTGGTTATTATGGCGGAGACCTATATTCACTGTTTGGTTCCTATGTTCATTATTTGGTTACTATGGCGTAGAACTATATTCACTGTCTGGCTTCTATGTTAATTATTTGGTTATTATGGCGGAGACCTATATTCACTGTTTGGTTCCTATGTTAATTATTTGGTTATTATGGCGGAGACCTATATTCACTTTCTGGCTCCTGTGTTAATTAGTTGGTTATTATGGCGGAGACCTATATTCACTGTCTGGCTCCTATGTTAATTAGTTGGTTATTATGGCGGAGACCTATATTCACTGTCTGGCTCCTATGTTAATTATTTGGTTACTATGGCGGATGCCTATATTCATTGTCTGGCTTCTATGTTAATTATCTGGTTACTATGGCGGAGACCTATATTCACTGTCTGGCTTCTGTGTTAATTATCTGGTTACTATGGCGGAGACCTATATTCACTGTCTGGCTTCTATGTTAATTATCTGGTTACTATGGCGGAGACCTATATTCATTGCCTGGCTTCTGTGTTAATTATCTGATTACTATGGCGGAGACCTATATTCATTGCCTGGTTTCTATGTTAATTATCTGGTTACTATGGCGGAGACCTATATTCACTGTCTGGCTTCTGTGTTAATTATCTGGTTACTATGGCGGAGACCTATATTCACTGTCTGGCTTCTGTGTTAATTACCTGGTTACTATGGCGGAGACCTATATTCACTGTCTGGCTTCTATGTTAATTATCTGGTTACTATGGCGGAGACCTATATTCATTGCCTGGTTAGTCAGGCGGAATCTCATTTTACCCAGAGTTCCCCCTCTCCCTCTCTTTCTTTCTCTGTCTTTTAAAATATCGCTCGTTTGTTGTCATTTATTTTAAATATGGCTTTCCTATAAATTTTTTAGTTTTGAATGAATGTAAGAATGCATGTTTATTTCGTGTAGATTTCATAAACCAGAGTGTGGAGTATATGGACAAGAAATAAGTTTGTTATTTATTTATGTTATCATTTAATTGTGTCTTCATGATTTTTATGCTCATTAACAAATTCTGAATGACTGTGACTGATTGAAAGCTGTATGATGAAGGGCAGGATCAGGCGGGCCTGCGCGGAAATTCTTAACCCCTTGAAAATAAAGTATGTTCGTTCGTTCGTTCCCTCCCTCACTGTCTGTCTGTTTGTCTGTCTGTCTGCCTCTCTCTCTCTCTCTATCTTTCTCTCTCTCTCTCTCTGTTTATAACACCTAGATCCTTGCTACCTAGATGTTGCCAATGAACAGAGAATACGTATCTTTATCATTGTCATCACCTTCATTATCAGTTCTCATAAAATATAGAAAGAAGGACATACATCTTCCTGCTGATGTACGTGTTTACTATTTTTCTATCACACCAAAATCCAAATAGTTTCCCCCGAAATTGTTTTCTGTGGAAACTACGATGTTGCACATTCATTGTCTGTCATTACACTGTTTTCTTCTAAGGCTATTTACTAAGAAGAGATCATATTTTGATCTGGCACATGCTGACATAACGAATATATCGTATCTTGTTTCCTGTCTTTGTTGTGAATGATATATAGGGTGCTCCAAAAGTTCCTTCACATTTTTCATAGGCTACTGTAGAAAGATAAATGCAGCTACACGGAGAAAGTGTGCATTATTTTGTAGAGAAATTCTCAGAGTTTTAGACGTACCTTACAGGGTTATCCTGCACACGATAATCGAGTTTCTCTCAGGTTTTACATACCATATCTAGAGTAACGGGTGTTAATGACGTCATAATTCTCTAGATTATTAAGATCCTGTGAAACTGAGTGTACGCAAACATCTCTATATTAAGATCCTGTGAAACTGAGTGTACGCAAACACTCTCTTTAAAGTACCTACACATAAAAAAGTAACAAGGTATCAGGTCAGAGCGGTCTCCGGGAAGTGTAAAGGATCTTTTGGAACATCCTGCATTGTGTTCTATACAGTACTCATCTTTATCATAGAAATCTCTACTGTACTAATTTCTGGCATGTAAATGTTGGCGTACGATTTCAATTCGAAAAGAAAATGCGGATAGGACAGAAACACTAACACAGGAAAATGTAAGACTCACAATATTTGGGCAAAATACCTTTTTCTGGCACAAAGAAGTCAGGCAAATGACTACAAGATGAGACATATTTGTCTCAGAGACATCAGCCTTGAATGGATCTATGACCTTTAACAGACATTTCAGCATTGTCTGTGTTTTATTTGGTTTTTTTTTTTTCACAAATCTCACCAACCAATTAATTTTACCCTCTAATCAGTTTGAATGCTAACTTTCTCATATATAGCATTTCTTTACTTGGATTCGAAGGTTTAATTCAGTATCGAGTATGCAAAACTCATGGGTATAGCCGATGGTTGTTTTATTCGTCAACCCTTTTCCTGGTTTGAAGACCGCTGTGGTTTGGACAGTCTGAGCTTGGGTCGAGGGGTGTACGACCTTGACCGAAAACGTAATCGTCCACGAGACTTGGTAGTGGTTCCAGGTTTAGTGTGTGACTGAACAATTTTTCTTGCATGATTCGTATCTGAGGCATGGCCGGGCAATGTCGTGTTTTCGTTGTGCTTATGGATTGTGTTGTAATTTCCCGTATATTATTGTGATAAGGATGATTGATTGTTTAGGTATATCCTGCCGTACCCACCCCACTGTGGTAAAGATTGTGTTTTGTGAATTAAGCTGCAGATGACACAAGCCGCTTAGAACTTGAGAACCGCTACATTCAAGACTATAGGACGCTGGGATAACATGGTTTAAATTCATTATTTAGCTACGCATAATCTTCCACAATCATACTCATCCTCACTTGTTGCACATAGTTTAGTATCCTCACACAACATCGCATTGACTCTCCAGTCATCCCTGTTCTTTGTATAATTCTCTGCTCCTTCTATGCACATCCCTTGTCTCTTAACATTTTCTACACTCAACCATGCACTATTTTGCACCTTTCAGCACGAACGCGTTATAACCCTGGTAACGGACACATATTGTTTATGTTCTTGAATCCACACAAGCGATACTTTTGTGCCTTTACAAGGACTGAGATAATTTCATTCACCTACATTTTTCATTAATTTTTTTCATGATTTTTTTCATTTTTCGTTATTTTGTTTCCATAAGTTTGATATGAACCTATACTTTGTCTCCTCTCTCTGATTCTTGGTCCTGTTTGTTTTTGTTTGACAAACGTTCGCTCCGAAATGTTACAAATGTGTAATCGTTAAATAATAAAGCTGATACTATTTTTTTCGGAAAGTAGAACCCATATAATATTAATTTTTTAACAGAGTCAGTCCATTTTCTGGTCCGCGGACCACTATAAATTCTTCTATGGGCCACCTGGTGGGTGAGGGGGGCATGGACCCCAAGTTAAGAACCATTGGTGTAAGCGAATACAATAAGAACCATTGGTGTAAGGGAATACATTAACTAATAGAAGCTGTCTGCCATTATCAAGGCTTTTTACTTCTGTGATTCACTACAATGAATGCATCATACAGCATTTCTCAGTTGGTGTCTTTTATAAATTCAACTGTAATCCAACATATTGTGGACGAGCCACGCCCTCAGTGGTTGGAGCAAGTCTGCCTCGCGCGGCTCGCCACATGACAAATGCGAAGACGCGACAATATAACAGTCGGTCACAGAAGGGAATTCTTATTCATTATGATGAGGGTCAATGATGGCTGAGTCGCGTCGAATGACACACTCAGTCCAGCCGACCATATTGTCGATGCATATTGTAATGAAAGTTTATATTTATATGTGTTATGCAATTATGTCTTCCTCGTAGTAAGAGGAGAAATTTTGTCAGATGCATGGTTATCATTACAAGCTGGATGGGCGCATATCTAGTTCCATCAAGGCCTTCATCTGCATGGCTGGCAGATATGTACGTGTCGAGATGGTAGCATGGCTGGTAGATGTGTATGTGTCGAGATGGTAGCATGGCTGGTAGATATGTATGTGTCGAGATGGTAGAATGGCTGGTATATATATATATATGTCGAGATTGTAGAATGGTTGGTAGATATGTATGTGTCGAGATTGTAGAATGGCGGGTAGATATGTATGTGTCGAGATTGTAGAATGGCTGGTAGATATGTATGTGTCGAGATAGTGTTCTGGAATTTCGTAACCTGGCCGCAGCAGCTGCTCTCAATGAGGCTATCAACACAAGGAATTGTGGAAGTGGGGAGAAGCAGTGATTTTATTTCAGTGCATTAGCACACCTGAATTGTGTAATATTATTTCACTGCAAGGTAGCACACGATGGTGATAGGGCGTGTGTTTATAAGGGGTGGATTCGTAGCAGCAGTGGCATAGGCACATATATTTGTTTTATGAGAGTGTAGGCGTAGCGTATGAGGGCCAGGATATCCCAGCCCAGCATCAGGCATACATATACATATAATTGTTATGCTTAGAAAGTTTCTATGGCATTGATAATACACGTCATTCTTGAATGTGAGCCTGATTGATGCATGCCTTTCTCAGTATGTGTTACTTTATGATTACATTATATTTATGTCATGTTTTTTTACCATGATGATAGGTTCGGATGTCTGTGTATGTCATGCTGTGTGTGACGTCACGTGATATATGTAGAGAGTTATAATAAATGGTTGTAACTTGATTTAGTGACTTGGATTTTATGTAGTACATGTTTACTGTAAGCGTGGATGAAAATGATCTGATGCGTGACTGGCATACAGTCTCCTAGGAGGGAAATCCTGGCTTGTAGCGCTAGTTTTGGAATGGCCACCCCAGTACGGCAGGACATAGGCCATGGGTTTGGGTTGTAGTTGGGTCTTGGTCCTGTCCCTCCCCCTTATTGTCCCAAGTTGTGAACTTAGCAACCCACTAAACTTAAAATATTACCAGCAACGTTCATCGGGTTTTGTTTCGTTAAAGTATCAAACGTTTATCAGTTTTGTTTCGTTAAAATGCTCTGTACCTGCGCATTTTCATCATTCCTTTTAATGTATGAAGCTTATAAAATATATTTTATTTCACGAACTCAAAACCATCACTACTGAATAATGTTTCTTTCTCTTCTCTATAATTATTAATACAACTAGATGTAACCCCTCACATTTCGAAGAGAGAGCGGACAAAAAGCATAAACTGAAACTCTTGCAAGCTTCTTTGCCCTAAATTAAAAACATATTACCTAATAACTTGTCAAGGAAATAATGCATATATTCCATTACTGATAATGTCCCTTTGGCCCAAATACGCCATTACAGGAGAGGACTTCGAAAGATAAATTATTTTCTTTAATAACATGCTAAAACTTATTAAAACCGAAGCACATTTTAAAGCGTTTTCAGAAAATCCGAGATCAGAATCGGGCATCACCACATTCAGAACATTCCGATACATGCTCCACCGCCTACTCCAACGTCCACTGAAACGGTTGTCCACTAACGGTTCTTGTCGAATGTTGCTTCTTGATTATGCGTCTTCTCCCAGGAGGTTCAGATTTTGTTCCAGCACCCTTCCTCTGCCAAAACATCATCAGTCTCTGTGTATCCGTTCACTCCCTCTCCTCATCCTTCCGCGGTCTGTCCAAAACGGCCCTCGAAATGCCCTCCTCGTCCATCCTCAATCTGCTGGCCCAAACGCATAAGTATTGGATACTGGAACATGCAGGAGTGTCTCAAACACCAGGGAGGACAACTTTGGAGCCCATTTTAAAGTGCTTTGGGTGTAGTAGCTAATTTAGATTTCCTTTCCGTGGCCATTAAAAAGACGATTTCTTTACAAGAAGTGTAATTCATGATTTCAAGCAGGAATTAGACCGAGGTCAAAGGTAAAAATCTGAAAGCAAATCCTAGGGCGAATCTGCGCTCTCGCCTCTAGCGCTGGACTGGACGGCCATGACCTACTGCAAGAAATGATTCGCGTTTTGACATTAGCAATTCCTCCAGTTTATAAAAAAAAATCTTGATTTATACTTAAAATACTACTCAGGTTTAATTTTGCGGTTTAATTATTCAGTCATATTATTACGCTTAAGAAGCCTCTGTCGAGAGATGAAAAAGATTAAAATAGTTAATATATAAACAGGCCAAACTGTGATAGCTAATTATTGCACCTATACTATTTTATTTTATCAGTCTTTGATATGAGATGAAGAGGAGTAAAATATTTCATACACAAACAGGCCAAACAGTGAAAATTAACTACGAATACTGTACCGATACTGTTCAGTCTTAGAAATCTTTGACAAGAATGAAAAAAAAAGTGATTAAGACGTGCCATTATAAACAGACCAGTCCACTCCAGAACATGCCCTTCAAGATTGCCCAAACCGTGCAGACCTGAGGCTTGAGACATGGCCAGAAGAAAGTTGGGCAACAGCTTTGGGGCTCCTATCAGGATCTAGAGAGGACTGATGGCTTTGGCCATGTCCACAGGGATCAGGATCTGATGTGACCAACAACCTCGAACGCAGAAGACCAGTCCAGGATATTTAATCGAAGCGCCAGTACTAGTGTGTCTTAGAAATCTTCAACGGGAGGTGAAAATGATTCAAGTGCTTCATTAAAAAACACACCGAATTGTGATACTTGATTAGTACATCGCCATTACTGGGGGTGAAGACGCCCGATAAGGTAATCAGTGACCCATAGCTGATATGCCAGCGTCAAGGTTAGCGAACCATAGCTGACCAAGACCCTGTCCCACCTCTCTATGATACCCCCAGTAACAGGCCTAGCTTGGCTAACGGGGCAGGGATCGCCATAGTCCCCATGGTGGTGGAGTCAGCTGAAGAAGCATTGCACACCCCCTGCTTTTTAGCTATACTCCGGGACTGAAAAAGTAGCTGTCATAAACCGCTCCCACGCCGATACGATGCTGTGCCTCAATATCTCTACAGAATTGGTTGCAAAGAACAACAGCTCGTAGTTAAAGGGTTTTCATACAAGTACAATCGCCATTATTATGCATGAGACATCTCCGAAAAAGATTTTAAAAAGGAGTGAAAGATTTCATCGTAAACAGACAATGCTGCTTTGGTTTTTTTTTTATTGCTATAATAGCAAATATGATTTCACAACGTAACATTAGATTAATTGTTATATTATTCTCTTTGGATGACCTTGGAATATATAAAGATAAGCAGTTCAGCAAAACAATTTCAGATCAATTCACAGGAGACAGAGGAAGCAACTGACGCTCCTTGATAGCCAGCATCATCTCTATGTAGGAGACCAATGGGTTTTTTCTGATGAAGAATTCTGTTTTCAGAATCCATATTTACAGCTCTGCCTGAGGGCTTTCCGCGTGGGCCGTCAACATAATAACTCTATCATCATCTTGAACCATACGTAGGAAGATTATTGTTCAACAGATGTTTTCTCTCTCTCTCACTCTCTCTCTCTCTCTCTCTCTCTCTCTCTCTCTCTCTCTCTCTCTCTCAGTTTAAGTTTTCGCATGTTTGCCTTGGAAATCATCGACATGAGGTGAAGTGGGAGATCATTCACTCCAATCCATATTATATAATTCTTGCAATTTATTGTCAGTAAAGCTGCCCTTATATTTTGCATACCTCGTTAGCTACATAGACCAGGATTGTGACACCAGAAAGGAAGTTAAAATTCGAATTGCAAAAGTGGCATTCGATCTTCAAGAATCTTGAGAACATACGGCACTTAAAAGTTATAAGCACCAAAACCAAGGTAAGATTATTAAATTCAAATGTAATATCCACCCTCATTTATGCATGGGAAAGCTGGAAAACAACTAAAGAAATGGACAACAAATTAGACCCTTTCGAAAACAAATGCCTAAGGAAAATACTTGTTATAAAGTGGAATGGATTCAAGACAAGGCAGGTGAGCGAACAACAACCTATCTCATACCGTGATCAGAAAAAGGAGATAAACATATATCAGCCATGTGATGAGAAGAAACTGTTAGAGAATCTCAAAAGAAGCTATCAAGTAGAAAAAAAAACAGGCCGAAGAAAGAGAGGTCGACCACGTGAAACTCTAAAGAGGACATACTGGAGAAGGCCAGTTTAATGATAAGGTTGAAAGTTCGCCGAAAACAGTAAAAATTGCGAACTACTACGCGAGCCCTATGTGACGTTTAACGGCACGGGAAGCACGTAAGAATAATAGTTGCCCTTATACTACGTGGTGAAAACTGATCTGCTATTTCTCTGTTTCCCTTTCTTTTTTTTCATTCCTCCATTATGTTTTCAGTGATCTCTGACTTTTTTTCTTCTCTTGATGTGTTCCTAGAATTTACATCAGTGGTTTTAAACCTTTTTTTTTTGGTCCTGAACGTCTTTTCTGGCCTGAGAATCGCTGCGGGCCCTTCATTAACATTAATCAATAAACAGAACCCACACGATGATAACCAAACCGGTCCATTTTCTGGACCCTGGACTAACGAAAGTCTTTCCGTGGACCCCCACGAGGTCCACGGACTCCAAGTGAAGGACCATTGATTTAGACTGTCTTTGTTTGGTGGATATGATGATGCTTGTTGTTCGGATTTGCCTAGCCTATCTTGGAAGACTAACTATTAGTAATGCTGTTCTTTCAAGTGTTTGAGATTTGCTGTCCAGTGGGATGATGATGATGATGATGACGATGATGGTGATGATGATGATGATAATTATGACAGTAATGGTGATGATGTCAGTGACGGCAGCAGTGATGATGGTAGCGTGATAACTATAGCGATGAAAGTGATACAAATCACGATGATGATATTAATGATGATGATGGCCACTGTGATAATGACAGTGATGATAGTGCTGAACAAAAAGATATAGAGTAGTGATTGTGACGAAAGACGGTGACGACGTTGGTGATGATGATGATGATGATGATACTCACTCCTATGCTTGCCTTAGAACTCGGAACGCACACAAGAGAATGGGACGAAACCTGCGTATACGTCATCCGTCTATAAAATATAGCGCGGTATAAAACTTCATATTCGGGACTAGTAAGGGGTGTACAATAGATCAAATATTTCAGCGACTTAAAACGGGTATATGATAGATCAAACGTTCCATGGCTATTAAGATTAAATGTTCCAGTTCCTATTAACGGGTACACGTAAGATTAAATGTTACAGCTATTGTCAACGGGTATGTCATAGATCAAATGTTCCAACGACTATCAGCTGGTGTACGACAGATCAAATGTTCCAGTTACTATCAACTGGTATACGAAAGACCAATTGTTCAATCCGTTTCTGAACTCGACTTCACCCGTGTTTACAATCCCCGCTAAAACAAGAATACAAAATTAAAAAAGAAATTAATAATAATAATAATAGCAATAATAATAATAATAATAGCAATAATAATAATAATAGCAATAACAACAATAACAATAATAATAATAATAGCAATAATAATAATAATAGCACTAATAACAATAATAATAATAACAACAATAATAATAACAATAATAATAATAATAACAACAACAATAATAATAAACAAAAAATAATAATAATAACAATAATAATAATAACAGTAATAATAATAATAACAGTAATAATAATAATAACAATAATAACAACAATAATAATAATAATAATAGTGATAATAATACTAATAACAATAATAATAATAATAACAACACCTTGTAGCTTAAATTACAAAGGCTGGTCCATCTCAAAATGGCAACACTACTAAAAGGAAATTACATACTGAATTTTTAATTTTCCGGTGCAGTTTTTGTCATGCATTATTAAGATTCTCTTCAGGATGCCTGGCCCTCTTCTCAACACGGATTTCTTAAAACTGTTTCCTCTGGGAAACATCCTCTGACCCGAAACATCCAGCAACATCCCCATGTCACGGAAACATCATCACGGCGTGCAGCATAAATCAAAATTCAAAAAGGTTCAGTAATGCACCAGAAATTGGGAGATAAAATTTTTTGGACAGTTCTGTCGACAGCCAGATAAAACGGACGAGGGATAAAAATAATAATAATAATGATGATGATAATAATGAGAAGGAATCCATCGAAGCCAAAACGAAAAAAAAAATAATCATCAGAAAATTACTATGAATAATGAAAACGTTTGACAGAGTGTGAAGGCGCTGTTCGATTGGATAACCATTGACCAATAGCTGTCATGATACACTTTGTAGTTGCGCGAGCCATAGCTGACCAAGACCCTGTCCCACCTCTCCGCTGGGACACTCGGCAACAGGCCTAGCCTGGTTAACGGGGGCAGGGATCACCATAGTCCCTGTGGTGGTGGAGTCTGCTAAAGAGGCATTGCACAGCCCCTTCCCCCCCCCCCTTTTTTTTTTCTTGTTATGTTAGCTCATTTATGGGAATGAAAAATTAGGGGCCGTAGCCCTCTCCCAAACCGACATTTCACCGCATCGGCTGCAAAGAATAGCAGCTCACAGTTTCAGGGAAGAAGAAGAAGAAGAAATAACACGTTTATACTTTTCTACTGTTTCCTTTTCTTTTTTTTTCCTCTCCTTCTTAAGTATAAATGTTGTGAAAAAGAAACGTCAACTGAGTGGGCTAGTGTTTACTGGAAGAACAATGAAATATGACTTTGTAGTTTCTGAACCCTGTTATGAAAAATGAGTCTGTAATTTGTGAACTCTGAGTCGTTCAATTTGGATCAGTTTTGTTCCCATTTCCGGTTCCCAAACTCGGCCACGTAATGTTTTTATTTGTTATCTCCCTTGTTTTGTTCAGGCCTGAGTTATTTGTGTAAGTTTTGTTTCCTTCGTTCGGTTGTTATTTCTTCACAGATCCTGCAGTTTACTTTGATTTTGCACAATTCTTGTCTCTAAACGCTTCACATAATCGTTCTCTGTTGTTATAAATCCCCCCCCCCCACTGTTTACGTTTCGATGGAAAGGATGTTCTTATGTCTGCAAACTTCGTGACATATAGCCTCAAATGTCACAGCACGGACAGCAGAAAAAATACTGGGAAACGCGTCGAAATCTTAAGATGCAATTTTTTTTTTCAGAAAGGAAACAACGAAGCTTGGGAACAATAACGTGACAGAGGTTAGTGTGTGTCGTTAGCATGGAATAAATAGAAGGCAAAGGAGTATATATATGACAGAGAGAGAGAGAGAGAGAGAGAAAGAGAGAGAGAGGGGGAGAGAGAGAGGGAGAGAGAGAAAATAGAGAGAGAGGGGAGAGAGAAAACAGAGAGAGAAAAAAGAGAGAGAGAGAGAGAAAGAGAGTGATTGATTGATCTTTATTTCAAAAAGGTTAAGAGAGAGAGAGAGAGAAAAGAGAGAGAGGGAGAGAGAGAAAGAGAGAGGGAGAGAGAGAGAAAAGGGAGTGAGAGGGAGAGAGAGAAGAGAGAGAGGGAGAGAGAGAAAAGAGAGAGAGGGGGTGAGAGAAAAGAGAGAGAGAAAAGAGAGAGAGAGAGGGAGAGAGAGAAAAAAGAGAGAGAGGGGGAGAGAGAGAAAAGAGAGAGAGGGAGAGAGAGAAAAAAGAGAGAGAGGGGGAGAGAGAGAAAAGAGAGAGAGGGAGAATCAGTGGGGCTGGAACCGACAACTATTTCTCGAAGGCCAGTCTTTTACACTATCCTCGAAATCTTCAGACACACAAGAACGACAAATTAAAAACAAACAAACAAACAAACTAGGAGACATTTTCCAATATAAAATATTCTTCAAGTAACTAACAAGAAAAACAGCAACATTAGAAGATAAATATAAATGACGGCCATTTTTACAGAGATGCAACATTTTGTTAACTCTAAGTACCTTCGTCATAAAACTTCCGACAATGTCAAAGACAACGTGACTTCAGACAATGGCAAAGACAACGTGACATCAGACGGTGAGAAAGGAATTGCTCAGATGAGAACGAAGGAGAAATAAGGCTACAAAACAAATGATAGAACTAGTAAAGTTGCTAGTTCTGAAGCGTTATTTGTTCTAGCATTTACTGTGTAGAGCCGCATGTAGGGGTTCATCGCTTAACGCTGATGCTATTGTAATGTTTTGTGCGAATCAGCGTTATGTGGGATAGCGTTGTGTGAGGTAATATTTGAAGTTTTAATAATAAATTAGAAAAAAAAGATAAACTTTCAGAGGTAGTAGAAGCACAGTCGTTTAAAAGTCAGGCCTGCGTTTTGTGGAGAGAAACAAAGAGAGATTTGCCACTTTTTGTTATCTTCTTGTCTGTTTCCTTTTACGCGTCATCCCCTCAGTCTACTCAGTTATGATTTCATCGGTCTACTCATCTGTTATCTTCTTGTCGCCCTACTCTTTGTTATCTTCTTGTCAACCTATTCTCTGTTATCTTCTTGTCAACATACTCTCTGTTATCTTCTTGTCAACCTATTCTCTATTATCTTCTTGTCAACCTATTCTCTGTTATCTTCTTGTCAACCTACTCATCTGTTATCTTCTTGTCAACCTACTCATCTGTTATCTTCTTGACTGTTTGCTTTTACGTGCCATCTCTTCGGGTCTACTCGCGTATGATTTTGTCGGTCCGCTTATCTGTTATGCTCTTGTCAAGAACTTCTTCCTGTCGGTCTACTCATCTGTTATCTTCTTGTCGATCTACACATCTGTTATCTTCCTGTTGGTCTACAGTTATCTTCCTGTCGCTATACTGTTATCTTCATGTCGGTCCACTCGCTGTTTTATTCCTGTCAATCTACTCACGGTTATGTTCTGGGATTGAACTCATCTATTGTCTTCCTGTCAGTCTACCTATCTGTTATTTTTCTGCCAGTCTACCCATCTGTTATCTTCCTGTCAGTCTACTCATCTGTTATCTTCCTGTCAGTCTACTCATCTGTTATCTTCCTGTCAGTCTACTCATCTGTTATCTTCCTGTCAGTCTACCCATCTGTTATCTTCCTGTCAGTCTACTCATCTGTTATCTTCCTATCAGTCTACTCATCTGTTATCTTCCTGTCAGTCTACCTATCTGTTATCTTCCTGTCGGTCTACCTATCTGTTATCTTCCTGTCAGTCTACTCATCTGTTATCTTCTTGTCAGTCTACTCATCTGTTATCTTCCTGTCAGTCTACTCATCTGTTATCTTCCTGTCAGTCTACTCATCTGTTATCTTCCTGTCACTCTACTCATCTGTTATCTTCCTATCAGTCTACTCATCTGTTATCTTCCTGTCAGTCTACTCATCTGTTATCTTCCTGTCACTCTACTCATCTGTTATCTTCCTGTCAGTCTACTCATCTGTTATCTTCCTGTCAGTCTACCTATCTGTTATCTTCCTGTCGGTCTACCTATCTGTTATCTTCCTGTCAGTCTACTCATCTGTTATCTTCCTGTCACTCTACTCATCTGTTATCTTCCTGTCAGTCTACTCATCTGTTATGTTCCTGTCGGTCTATCTATCTGTTATCTTCCTTTAGGTCTACCTATCTGTTATCTTCCTGTCGGTCTACCTATCTGTTATCTTCCTGTCGGTCTACTCATCTGTTATCTTCCTGTCAGTCTACTCATCTGTTATCTTCCTGTCAGTCTACCCATCTTTTATCTTCCTGTCAGTCTACCTATCTGTTATCTTCCTGTCAGTCTACCCATCTTTTATCTTCCTGTCAGTCTACCCAACTTTTATCTTCCTATCCGTCTACCCATCTGTTATCTTCCTGTCGGTCTATTTATCTGTTATCGTCCTGTCAGTCTACTCATTTGTTATCTTCCTGTCACTCTACTCATCTGTTATCTTCCTGTCAGTCTACTCATCTGTTATGTTCCTGTCGGTCTATCTATCTGTTATCTTCCTTTAGGTCTACCTATCTGTTATCTTCCTGTCGGTCTACCTATCTGTTATCTTCCTGTCGGTCTACTCATCTGTTATCTTCCTGTCAGTCTACTCATCTGTTATCTTCCTGTCAGTCTACCCATCTTTTATCTTCCTGTCAGTCTACCTATCTGTTATCTTCCTGTCGGTCTACTCATCTGTTTTCTTCCTGTCGGTCTACCTATCTGTTATCTTCCTGTCAGTCTACCCATCTTTTATCTTCCTGTCAGTCTACCCAACTTTTATCTTCCTATCCGTCTACCCATCTGTTATCTTCCTGTCGGTCTATTTATCTGTTATCGTCCTGTCAGTCTACTCATTTGTTATCTTCCTATCAGTCTACTCATCTGGGGGAGTGGAGCTGGGAAGAAACAGCCGGGCTAACATGTTAGGATAAATAACAAGATCGGGGTATATATAAGATGTTAGGATAAATAACAGGATCGGGGTATATATAAGATGTTAGGATAAATAACAAGATCGAGGTATATATAAGATGTTAGGATAAATAAAAAGATCGGGGTATATATAAGATGTTAGGATAATTAACAAGATCTGAGTATATATAAGATGTTAGAATAAATAACAAGATCGGGGTATATATAAGATGTTAGGATAAATAACAAGGACGGGGTGTATATAAGATGTTAGGATAGTTAACAAGATCTAAGTATATATATAAGATGTTAGGATAGTTAACAAGATCTAAGTATATATATAAGATGTTAGGATAAATAACAAGATCGGGGTATATATAAGATGTTAGGATAAATAACAAGGACGGGGTGTATATAAGATGTTAGGATAGTTAACAAGATCTAAGTATATATATAAGATGTTAGGATAGTTAACAAGATCTAAGTATATATATAAGATGTTAGGATAAATAACAAGATCGGGGTATATATAAGATGTTAGGATAAATAACAAGATCGGGGTATATATAAGATGTTAGGATAAATAACAAGATCGGGGTATATATACGATGCAACCACAGGTGATCAAAGTCAAGAAGTAAGAAATATTTGTACATTGCAGGCACAATAATTCAAAATGGTGGACAGAGCACGCTGAATTCAGAGTTTAAAGTGGTCGAGGAACATGATGATGATGATGATGATGATAAGAATAAATAATATCAGTAATCTGTAACGGGCTTGTCTACCGTCATTGTCTATCTGTCAGTTCTTATTTCAACAATCTTTCCTCCCCCTGACGTGGCTCTTCTGATGTAATTACCCAATGGAAACGTATTTGCTGGCTGGCTCTGTTTTCTATCTTTGACATTACACCAGAACAGAAAAACAGGAAGTCCATAAGAACTCGTCGTAAATGATGCAACGTAACAATAACATTAGGATACGTTCATCGGCCACGTCAATCAATATTCTGATTCTTGATAGCAGGCCCATGTTGCGTTTCTATGAATAGACATGGCAGTTAGTTTTCCCTCTAAACAAATTTCCAGGACCTGTCTTTGTAAAAATATAGTTAGCTGGTGATTTGCTTAATACATATTCATATGATCAAAATGTTTCTTCTCTATTATTTCGTACAGCCGGTACAGTGGGGCTCAAACCTGCATCCCTTAGTGAAGTATCCACGTTCAAACCCTTTCATTTATGTCTAGCTTGCTACGGGTTGTATTTCAAATGTAGAAAGAACTAACATCTTGACATTCTTCAGTACAATTTTAACAAAAACGTAAGCAGCAACTCGTTTCTACATGGTGATCAAGGAAAAATATACAATATTTAGTCTCAAGACAGAAACATATCACCCAGGAACAAGGAGAACTTACACGACAAGAAACGAAAAAACACTAACGAAAAGGTTAGACACTTCATGAATCAAAGTACACAAGAAAATAACTGTCCTCATGGTGACTCTCATGTTAAACTATATATATACTCCAAATGGCGCCTCTCATGTTAAACTATACATATACTCCAAATGGCGCCTCTCATGTTAAATTATACATATACTCCAAATGGCCCCTCTTGCACAAAAGGCCTCACCAAGTCACGTTGTGCAAATCGCACCACTGTTCAGTAATATATCTTCACAAATAATGCTACAACTACAAACTCAAGAGTTACAACCAAATCACTCAGCAGAACATTTCTACTTCTACTAACTCATGAAAATCATAACTAAATCGCTCAGTTTTCAAGACTGCACTTGACTACCAAAAATGACACTCACATGAAACGAGAAACTCACTTCATCAAATCTGTGAAATGCACGAATATTCAGGAAAAATTGTGACATTTCTATGTAAGAAAGGACATAAAGTGTAAGTTCGACATAATAATGGCAATATGACAAAGCTCGACATAATAATGGCAAAAATGACAAAGTTTCAATCTGCACGTGCAATAAAATCACATAAATGGCGATTTCAATGAAATACAATTAATCAGAGGGGGCATTGAAAATATTATAACAACAGGAAAAATAGAAGGAAGAAGATCAAGAGGAAGACCAAGAGAAATGATACTGGACAGTCTGACAGGATGGTGTGAGAGGAGATCACCAACTGAGCTGATGGCCTGCATGAAGGATCGAGTACTCTGGAGAAGCATACTAGCCAACGCCAGTCGGCACGGCACCTGATGATGATGATGATGACAATTAATCGACATAGCAATATGGCATGATCCAGTACTAATGATTCGTGATACAGACAATACTCCTATGTAAAACACTGAAACATTTACAGTTCACCTAAACCTTCAACTGCACTACATACATCACGTGCTATACTTCTTACAACAAACTAAATGTTAAGTTCGTATTAAAAAAAAATCATCAGACAAACAACAGCTTACACAACTTGAGGGAGGAACCGGTGGAGGTCATGGTAGGAGACGATGCTATAAAATATACACTAATCCATAAAGACAATTACGACAACTCGCTCCCCCAAATAATTCCCTCTCCATACCTCGGCACAAACAACAAATGAATGAACTAAATAACTACACGCTACAGCTGGACGATACACACAGGCCAGTCACGTGCTCAACTCGAGGCGCTACTTTTCATCTTTCCAGTCGGCCGCTAGGAAGAAGCCATGCCAGCAACTAGCTTGGCAAACCAGTTCGTGGTGCAGGTGATATTTTAGTTTCTGGAATGTTTCTGATTTTGATTATGTTCCCGGATGCATATGGAATGTTACATGATTATGATGATGACTGATTGACAGCTCATCTGTCAGCTGCGAACATGCGAAGGACAGATAGAGGTTACAGTACCTGACAAACACTGAAAAACTATAGACAGGCTGAAGGAAAAACAATGCCAAAAGTAGCACAAGAAAATGAAAGTCAACCGACCTAATTAGAAGTACTTGATAAACTCCCCTTGTCAATACCATTAAGACACACCGAGGATACGGTGTTAGGCCAATATCTCAAAGACCGTCAGCATATGAACGTGTGATGTGGTCAGTATCACGCCTGGCGAGTTGTATCATTTACCTTTCCAGATTTCCCTGGTACCCCATTTTTGGAGGCTGAGTGGACCCCCAGGGGCATTCTGGGATTGAATAAAATAGAGAAGATAGGATCACCAGCTTCTGCAGGCATTAAATGTAAGGAATGAATGAATGAATGAATGAATGAAGTTGTGGTGCATGTTCCTGGCTTTGCTACCTTCACACGGACTTTAAACTCTTGCATAACGTACACACAATTTTGGGTTAAGTAAATCACAACGAAATGTGGATAGCTCCTTCCTGATCGGAAAACGAAATGGACGTAAACTGAAATTCACAGTGGGTGAATACACAGTGCTATGCTGTCAATAGACAGACAGGTTTAAGAATATAAAAATGAACAAGAGCGACCTCATAATTTGTATACAATCTTTAAAATTATATAGGTTTATACCAAGCTTTTCACTCCTCAGTTGATGTACATGCTGTGCTGGAAGTTACTTACGTAATTAAAAGATTTGGGCTGAGGTAGAAATGTGCTACGTTTCATTTCATTTACACTTTTTGCCAGAATGTCGCTCTGAACATTGTTTTGTGTGGACTTGTGAGGCTTACCAGCACTGTCTGTGTTGTTTTGAAGCCAAATAGTTTAAAGTGTACTGTATGTATTATACCACATGTTTGTACATTTAAAATGACGAGTAAAGAGACCGATAGTCGTAAAAACGAATCGTCGTAAAGCGGGGGTGGGGGAGCGAGAACACTCTGTGTTTGATTACAAAGATAGCGGTTACAGTAAAGCTGTGGTAGCAAATCATTAGAGTTTTTAAAAAAGACAAAAAGGAACAGTTTTATATATTAACGCGACACCCAGCTACGACTTATTCAAATCTTCCATATATATATGTATAACATTGCTGATAGCTTGGAGCGAGCTGTCACAGAAGATGACGTAGACGAAGAGAATTATAGGATGGGATTTACTCATTTTGATACTTCCTAGTCATTCCAATCATACAAGGTCCGACTATTAAGTAATGAGACTGATTTTATTATGGCCAAGACAAAAATGCCATCTATGAAGCAAAAAATGGAATCCAAAAAGGTAACCTTCATCTATGATCTGGCAACTTTTCATCGCCGCCAGATAAGCAGACAACAAACAAGCCGCCATTTTGTTGATATAGTTAGAGGTGCATTGTCACGTAATCAACATGGAGCAAAAAGCTAACATTAAATTCTGTTTAAAACTCAGAAAAAGTCCATTGAGACAGTTGAATTGATGTGACAAGTTTATGGGGATAATTGTTTATCTCTTGCACAGATATTCAGGTGGTATTCACGATTCAAAAGTTATGTGGAAACAATTACAAATGCAACTGAACATGGACGCCCAATTTCTGCTCGTAATGAGGAATTCATTGCAAAAGTCAGAGAACGGATACAAGAAGATAGTTGTTTGACTGTGAGGATGATAGCAAATGAATTTGATATTAACCGAGAGTTCATTCGTAAATTTTTAGTGGCAGATTTTGGCAAGAAAAAAAGTTGCTTGCCGGTTTTACCATAAGCGCTGTCTGAAGACCAAAAACATCAGCGTGTTGATTACGCAAAAAACATCATCAGAACGTGTCGCAGAAATAAACATTTCTTAAATTTGATTGTTGCAGAGGATGAAACATGGATTTTCGGCAATGACCTCAAAACTAAACGCCAAAGTCCTCAGTGGAAGTCATCATCATCACCAAAAGGCAAAAACATTCGTCTTCAAAATTCGAAAGTGAAGAAAATGTTGATGTGCTTCTACGACAGCAAATGGGTTATTCACAAAGAATTTATTCCACAGGGACAGACTGTCACTGCCAAAGTTTATTTAAGTATTTTGAAATCCTTATTGAAAAGGATTCTCAGAGTCCGACCCGAGTATTCAACACCTGACAGTATTTTCCTTCTTCATAGTCATGCACCGGCTCACCGGGCGGTAGTTGTACAGGAATTTTAGCCCAAAAACTAGTGTGTGTTCTCAACCATCCACCCTATTCCCCAGATTTGTCTCCCTGCGATTATTTTCTGTTCCAAAAATTAAAGTTACCATTGAAAGGACGTTTCATTGATGGTACTGATGATATCCAAACGGCCGTAATATCAAGTTTAATGGCCATACCAAAAAAAGAACTGCAGAGGCCGTTCCAGTGTTTGTTAGATCGTGCCACTCGCTGTATCAATGCACAAGGGGGTTACTTTGAATAAAATACAGGTTATATCTTCAAATGGTGTTTATTTTATTTGTTATGTAACTAGTCTCATTACTTAACTGTCGGACCTTGTATACACAGAGCTCAAATAATTTCAAATATGAATGCAGGTATAATGTATCAGTTTCTAAATGTGTCGAGCATATCAGATACGCAAGACTATGAATAGTTATGCTGTCTTAGGCTATCTATTCCACATTGCATAATAAAGATAACTATTGGTAACTACCATCGCACTTACCCAGTGTTAGTACACCTTAACTCTTTCATTCCAAAGCAACGCCGCTATTGCTGATAGATCTCACACACATGCAAATCAATGCTCATAGCGTTATTTGAGCAAAGTCTAAATAAAATGAAAAGTAACATATTTTTACACGTACTTTTAAATTATGGAGTAACTTCCTCTTTCCAAACGAAATTTTTCATCAAAATTTACTGTGGCAGGGCGTGAAAATTATTTCAGGCAGTGAAAGAGTTAAAGATGTTTACAAGAGCTATGATGTTATTTTTTTCCTCTACCACTTATATATTATTCAACTAATTGTTTTCCTAAGGCAATTTTCTGCTGCCATTATTTTTGTATGATTTGAAGCTGTTCTTTGCTGCTACTATTTTTGTATGATTTGAAACTGTTCTCTGCTGCTACTATTTTTGTATGATTTGAAACTGTTCTCTGCTGCTACTATTTTTGTATGATTTGAAACTGTTCTCTGTTGCTACTAGTTTTGTATGATCTGAAGCTGTTCTCTGCTGTTAATAGTTTTGTATGATTTGAAGCTGTTCTCTGCTGCCACTATTTTTGTATGATTTGAAGCTGTTCTCTGCTGCTACTATTTTTGTATGATTTGAAGCTGTTCTCTGCTGCTACTATTTTTTAATGGTTTGAAGCTGTTCTCTGCTGCCGCTGTTTTAGTATGATTTAAAGCTGTTCTCTGCTGCCTCTATTGTTCTATTGTTTTTCTATTGATTATCAGGCTATCCAGCTCAAGTCCTCTCATGAAATGTCTCAGCAGGTGCTCCTTTCTTTATATACAATTTTTGACAGACAATTTGTATTCTTCTACAAGTTTTCATTGTACTGTGTGTCATGTGACGTGTCTTTTCCAGAGCGGTTTCCCGTCTCACTGTCTCCCTGAACACAATGCAGTCTTCAGCAAGTCGACCAACATCCAGCATGTGATGTCCTGAGTCCACCCGCGGCGAGATCGCCACCTTTTGCCGGACACTATCTTTTCTACTATCAACCTCTCTAACCCGTTATGTCTCTTTTCTTTGTGTGGGGCCGAAGATCTAATCTTTCTCTAACTCTGATGATGTTTAGAAGCCAAGTTTCCTAACCACGCCTAATCTTGTCATTATCTATTTATTTCATTTTCTTCCTATCCACGATATTCTACCTTTCTTAGTACTGCTTGACTGGCTTTTCTCTGGCCTTCCAGATAACATCCCGTCACTTTCTCTAAAATCCATATGTCCGTTGTTACTTTCACTGTTTATTTGTTGTCAAATTCTTTTATGACACTGGTTCTCAAACAGTAGGAGCGGGGGTGGAATGGGATGAAATTCTGATAATGTCGTGTGAAAAGAGTGCATGGGGTAAAATGTCGAGAACCGCTGTCATGACGTAATTAAAAGTATCTCTGTATAGCTCTGCACTACTCTCTAGTCATTATTTAAGGCATCCCTGTTTTTTTTTCTTTTCTTCGCTGGTATCTTCCATGCGCCGGTGAAAGAAAAAACGAATAGAAAAGAAAAAAAAAGTTTTGCCTTTCCTAATGCTGCCTGGATTTGAAGCTCTTCGCTGCTGTCAATACTGTTCTATGTTGCCACTGCTGTTCTATGCTGCAACTCTTGTTCTATGATTTGAAACTGTTCCCTACTTCCAGTATCGTTCCATGCTGTCATTGCTGTTCTATGCTATCCCTGGTGTTATATGCTGCCACTGTTTGTTCTAAAGTATTTGTGTCAGAACATTTCTAGTGACAGCTTATTATGTTCTGAGATTTTCCAAAAAAAAATATAATCTTGTATGTATTGTGATAGGTAGGACTTCATATTAAAAACAAAAAGACCTTAAAAGAAATAGAGCAGTGTTCCTGACCTTTGGCTCAGAGGTCACACCACCATGGAATGAACGAACGAACGAATGAACGAACGAATGAACGAACGAACATACTTTATTTTCAAAGGGTTAAGAACTGGGCACGCAGGCCCGTCTAACATTCTGCACTTCATCATACAGCTTTCACTCAGTCACAGACATTCAGCATTTAGTAATGAACATTAATAATCATGAAGACACAATTAAATGATTACATAAATAAATAATAAACTTATCTCTTGTCCATACACTTCACATTCTGATTTATGCAACAGCATGAAATAAACTTGCATTCTTACATTCATTCAAAACTAAAATTTATATAAAAAGTTGTTAAAAAATAGAACAATCAAGCCATACTTTAAACTACTTTAGGCTATGCTTAGGGAGGCATATAGTCCATATCAAACAGATGTTGACACAGTTTGAAGTTATAAGAACGAATATTACTTGTAAGTGTTACATAAGTTGGTAGGGCACTCAAAAGGTGGGCAGCTGAGTAAGAGAAGTTTTTTTTAAACATGTCAAGCCTTGGTTTTTGGGAGAACACAGTTGCTTAAGCATTGATTGTGTTTTGGGTTGGATTTGAACAACGACCACAGATAGGGTGGAGCATTGTGCGATAGAATTTTATGAATTAACATGGCCTTGTTGAAAATAAATCTCTTCTTGAGGGGTAGAATATGTTTGTCTTTATTTGTAATATGTGCTGCATGTTTGTCATCTATAAGCCTTACTGCTTGTTTTTGAAGTGAATAAAGTTTTTTAATGCTTGACATGGAACAACCATCCCAGACTGTGGAACAGTAGTCCAAGTGTGTTTGTATCTGTGATATGTAGTATATTTTTCAGGTGTCTATGTGAAGAAAATGTTTAATTTTAGTAAATTAGTAAACTTTTTGTGCAATGAGTTTGGTTATATTGTCTACATGATGATTCCGGCTGAGGTGGTGGTCAGCCATGAGACCTAGAGTTTTATGTTCACTAACATTCTCTATCTGTGAAGTTCCTGCGTGGAGTTAAGTGTTGTTGTTGAAAGGATTTTTGGGGGGGTTCACAGGTCAGCAAATCGATTGGCTCGATAAAAGGAAAAAAAATCTTAGCATCACCTGAGTTCGCGGGCCGGGTAGAGGACTCACGGCGGTTCTCAGACAGAAAAAGGGAATCTACGGCCGAAGGGAAGGAAAAAAGAAAACAATTTAAGAACCACTGAATTAAAGACATAACAGATGAAAATGAGAACTGCACAATCCATATTATATTCTAGTGTCATTAACTCTTAGAAATCCAGACCAAAAATACCAAAGAACATATATATATATATATATATATATATATATATATATATATATATATATATATATACACACATTCAGCCGACTCGGTTTTTTTTCTACTGGACAGTGACACAATGACTGTAATAAGCTTTTTTTTGGTACCTCGAAACGTAAATCTAACCAAAAAATGAACAAATGTAAACAGCTGCTACAATTTTAGTTTCTTTTTACCAAGACATGTGACAGAAAGTAGGCAAAGGGGTTAAAGACATGTTCATTCAACGAAGAATTCAATGGAAGAGCGCCGCAAACAAAATAACCGCGGCAGGGACAGAAAGGGAGGTTCATGTTAATGAACGGACAAGAGAGGAAGGGGGGGGGGAGGGGGCATTTATTGTAGAAGTGGTATTGACATAAGAGACAGACTAAACTGGAGATCAAGTGGTGAAAAATCTTAGTGTAAAGGTAAACGATGACGACGTTAGTGTACTTGGCCTGTGTGTGTGGGTGGGGGGGGGAACACAATACAGGCCCCACCACCATGTGGACATTCAGTTCCAGCCCCATTGGACAGGTTAGGCGGGACAGGGTCTTGGTCAGCTATGGTTCACTAACCTTGGTACTGCCATGCCAGTTATGGGTCTCTGAGAGCCAAATCTAATAGCGTCTCCGTCCCGTATATACAGTATTTGTACTTTGCATATATAGGAGATTGAAATTTTCAAACATAAAGATACACGTGGCCTGTATGATCTATCTATCTCTCTTTCCCTTCCTCTCTCTCTCTCTCTGCCTCTCTCTCTCTCTCTCTCTCTAACCAGATCGAAAGTGACAGTCTGGATAATTGAGATCGTAAAAATGATTTGTGTATCTTATATCACCAGCTACGTAAAAGTGATTTGCGTCACCAGCTACGAACAAATGAGAGGAGAGTTAACGCGAGAGAGACGGAGAGAAAGGTAAGCAGACACATAGAAAAATACAGGCGATGCGGAGGAGACACAGAACGGCAGAGGCAGAAAAAACAGACAGACAGATAGGCAGAGGGAAAATCACGGGCTGTCCGAGAGACAAATACACAAAAATAACAGATTGATTGATTGACTGATTGATCTTTATTTCAAAAGGGTTAAGAATTGGGCACGCAGGCCCGTCTGACATTCTGCCCTTTATCATACATCTTTCACTCTATTCCAGACATTCTACAAATATGCTTTTCATGTAACAAACATAATTAACATTGAAGCTGACAGACATAAAATCAAATATAACATTTAGGTTTCGCTCTTAAACATTCACTCAGTACAGAAGTAATTACTTACATATATAAATGACTATCTACTAAACAAAATTTTCAGGACTATTCAGAATAAACAATTAACTGTATTCAGTGTCTGTAAGAGCAGTCTAAGATAGATAGATAGATAGATAGATAGATAGATAGATAGATAGATAGATAGATAGATAGATAGATAGATAGATAGATAGATAGATAGATAGATAGATAGATAGATAGATAGATAGATACCCTTCGTAACAGCATTTATTAACCCTCTTATCCACCTTTCCTCTGCTCTTTATTTCTCTATTTTCCGCCAGCTCGCTATTTTTTCCTAACATGCACGTTTATGATCTATTTATTGAATAAATAAACTTCTTTTCACAAAGCTAGCCTCAAATAATACGATTTGCTTTGTCAACTTCCCCCCCCCCCCCCCAACGGGTGTGGACTTCATGCTTGTATGACAGAGCCCAATTTGATGCGTGTTGGGTACGGGTTACAGCAAAGAAAATATCGAGTAATCAAGATATTAACGCCAGAAGGAAATGATCGTGAAAAGAGAACTATGGAGGTTCTATAGATGTTGCTGCTTCTCATCAGCGTTCAGCCAGTTACACCTAGAGGTCAGAACATTGTCAATGGTTTATGGCTGGAACATTAATAAACCGCTGAGGAAAATTACGTTAAAAAAAACGCGTTAAGAAGGAAAGAAATTTTTTTAAAAACCGGTTTTTTTTTGCATACGTTTAAAATATTTGTAGAAAATAGGGCATCGGTATAGACAATTTTTTAAAAACAGTGAAAATGAAGGTCTGGGAATGTTGCAAACCCAAAGAATGAATGTAAAAATAAGTATGATTAATGTTGCAAAAAAAAAATATCACTTACAAAAATAGACTGCAAGTTATCCCCGATTTACGATATACTAGACTTACGGCGATTCGCAATTAAGGTACCAAAATCAAGAAAGTGTTAAGAAAGTTCATATTTTTTCTGCCACAAGTTGGCCTGAAAATCGATGCTGGAAAAGACATTTGTTTAATATCTGCCGAAGCAAAAGATGCTCGTACATTTTCGACGGTCCTGACTTTAAAGAGACAGATTTATCAAGAAGACAGGAAATCCAGAAAGCCTAACCAAGAAGACAGAAAATCTAGATAGACTTATCAAGAATATAGGAAGTCTAGAATCACTCACCAAGAAGACAGAAAATCTACATAGACTTATCAAGAATATAGGAAGTCTAGAATCACTCACCAAGGAGACAGGAAATCTAGATAGACTTATCAAGAATATAGGAAGTCTAGAATCACTCACCAAGAAGACAGGAAATCTAGATAGACTTATCAAGAATATAGGAAATCTAGAATCACTCACCAAGAAGACAGGAAATCTAGAAAGACTTATCAAGAATATAGGAAGTCTAGAATCACTCACCAAGAAGACAGAAAATCTAGAAAGACTTATCAAGAATATAGGAAGTCTAGAATCATTCATCATCTTTCAAGTAGATTATTAGAAAGAGGAAAGTCATGAAATACGTATATGATGGAAGCTACAAACGCCAAATTGGCCAACAACTGATATTCTATTTTTTAACGTTTATTCACGCTTTTTAAAAAAATCACATAATTATATTTTTCACGGCATGTTTGATGTTACCTCTTCTATATGCCTCATGATAATTTCATGCTTACTAGCAATCTCAAACACGCACAGAACAGATTTGTCATGCCACAGATGATAAATATTTATGATAGTGAAAATGAACAGGAAACAATGTCTTAACTCGACTTACGTCGGATCTAACTTACAGCAGGAAAGGAGTTCTGTAATAAGTCTGCGATCCATATGTATTAACTGGAGTCATTATCCCTCGAATTACGGGGGAAAAAAGTCCAGAAATGTTCTAACAGCCTTTGTATATCCCGGAGGGCAAGGAAACTGGTTACATCAGCTCTCATGTTGATTCATAGTTCCTTCATGTTGATTCATAGTTCCTTCATGTTGATTCATAGCTCCGTTATGTTGATTCATAGTTCCTTCATGTTGATTCATAGTTCCTTCATGTTGATTCATAGTTCCTTCATGTTGATTCATAGTTCCTCGTGTGCTGTTCAACTGAATCTGAACTTTGCATCTCAAGACTTCAGCCCTAGCTTAGTTTACACGATCAGAAATATCTTGTCAGTTTGGTGTGACGAGGTCTTCTTTACATCACAGGCAATCACCAAGATGTTAGCAATGCCTGCTCTATCCAGTATGTGTCCACAAAAGAATACTGTACATGTGCGTGGTTTTTTCATGAAAGAATAAGCCGCCTAAATGCTGTTTTAAAGAAGAAGCAAAATCACTGAGATAAGTTCAGACATTTAAGCATCTGGGCACAACAGTAACACCAGGCGAGGAATTAACCTCTGACATCAAGAACAGATCATGTCAGTCCAAAAGAAACGAGAACCATCTTGCGTAATGCATCTCGTATCAAAGAACATCTAAAAAAGGAGCGTTTTACAAATGCTACATTGAACCTATCCTGTTCTACGGAAGTGAGCCATGCACAGTCAACAGATCGATGTAAAGAGCGCTAGAGACAACAGAGATGTGGTTCTTAGACGAGTGTTAAGAGTACCACGGTCGGCTAAAATGACAAACAGGGACTGTCTAACAAAAAACATTTGTAGAAATGGGCCTAATTAAGTCCATAAGAAAATGACAGCCATCATTCACTGGAGATATATGAGAAGATGAGAGCTTGAAAACATAACAATAGAAAAGATAAAAGAGAAGAGAAATATATATATATATATATATATATATATATATATATAAACACGTATGTATGTATGTATGTATGTATGTATGTGTGTATGTTAGAACATCATGCTGGAATGCCTGGAGCAGTTTCAACCAAATTTGGCGCACATATGACTTACAATCAGGACAATGCATCATGGGGGTTAGAGAATCAATTCCTAGGACCCCTGGAGGCCCTGGGTGGTGGGGGCTTCGACTGATGCAAATAATACCTCATTGAACGAAGGAAAGTAACTCCCATTGTATTTATGCCTTCCTTGGATTGTCGGTCGTGACGGATAAAGGTAAACCCACACAAATCGATGACGTTATATCTGATGAGATGCCGAACCGTTGGCATTGATAATGAGAAACATTATACACGGAGCAGATTTCTGATTCACGAAAGACACCCTACTGTTGTTCAACTCGGCGTCCATTTAGAAAATGGTCACAGTGTTTATTTCATAACAGAAAGCGCCCATACAGTAGTTTATTACCCACCAACCACATGAGGGGAGCGCTAGCAGTGGGGGTGGGATGTGGGTAACATTAACACATCATCGAAAACGATCGATATTAGTGTCAAATCCATAGATTTTGGGTCGCTGAAATGAATAGTGCCACACCCGATGCTGTTTAAGTTCAAGTTCAGCCGCCATCGGCTTGGTGGACTCTCAAGCTAGGGTGGGAACGGGGTGGCATGCACCAAGCATCGAAAACTACCGATATTAGTGTTGAATCCATAGTTTTAGGGGTCGCTGAGATGAATAGTGACACACCCAATGCCGTTTAAGTCTAAGTTCAGACTCAATCGACATGGGGAAGGGGGCTAGGGCTGGGGGTGGGTTGGGATGAGATGTACAAATAATTGAAAATGTCCGATATTAGTGTCGAATCCATAGTTTTCGGGTTCCCTGAGATGAATAGTGACATTCTCGATGCCGTTTAAGTCTAAGTTCAGCCTCCATCGGCATAAGGGGCCTGAGGGTGATGGTGGAAAAGAAAATGTTCAAGTTTATCGAGATTAGTGTCGAATCCATAGCGTTCAAGGCCGCTAAGCTGACTGGTGACAGTCCTGATGACAATTAAGCCCACGTTTAGTCGAATAGAACGAATTAAATTCTGCAGAACAGTCTAGACTCTTCAGAACCTTCTAGAATGATGTGGAAATGAATATAACTTTGCAGAACTATCTAGAAGGTTGTAGAAATGAATAGAACTTTCGTGATTGGGATAAATAAATACCTGGACAACGTCGGGTACTCAGCTAGTTTTTTATGAATAGGAAACAACGAAGCTTTCGTACGGTAAAGGAAGAGATCACGTTTTTATAGGATTAGACTTTTTGAGGTCTAATCCTACAAACATGAGAAGAGAGACAAGGGAAGATACATCGAAAGGTCTAATCCTACAAAAATGAGAAGAGAAATAATGGAAAATACCTCGAAAGATCTAATCCTACAAAATGAGAAGAGAGACAATGGAAGATACCTCGAAATGTATAATCCTACAAAAATGAGAAGAGAGACAATGGAAGATACCTCGAAAGGTATAATCCTACAAAAATGAGAAGAGAGACAATGGAAGATACCTCGAAAGGTATAATCCTACAAAAATTAGAAGCGAGACAATGGGAGATACCTCGAAAGGTTTAATCCTACAAAAATGAGAAGAGAGACAAGGGAAGACCAAGAGAAAAAAATGGACAGTCTAACGTGATGGAACAATAAAAAGGCAGCAACTGCGGGGGGGGGGGGGGAATGAGCTGACTTCTGTATCAAGGGTAGATATGTGTGAAGAAGCATGATCGCTATGCCTACCAGCACATGATGATGATGATGATGACATCCACAGACCTGAAACAGCTAATTTTGTCCTCTCGCGCTGAAGCGGTTACTCTTCCTACCGAAGCCCGTGGTTCGAGTCCCAGCCTTTCTCTTATTCTACACTCTTTCTCTTCACGTCTTAAGTGCCTTCTATTTCTGGAACCTAACCAGAAATACCCCATGCTCTATCATGGTCTGAAGGCTCACTTGGCCCCAGTAAAGCTGTCTGATCTTTCAGTTCCCAGGTATTCTCGTACAGATTTGATATGATTATGCAAATCAGTTTATTTATACAGAACAAGACAATGCTTTCATAATGAACCAGATTAGATTTTAAAAAAAAACAAACTCATGGAATTGCTCAAAATGCAGACTTTTCTGTATTTTTTTATGTTGCTAAACAGTTCATCGCCTGTGTGGCACCCGTCATTTCCAATGACAAATGCTTGTGGTACATGCATTAACTACCTTAAAAATCTTTCCAAGCAAATGTAACGTGAATGCATACTCCTCTGCATGTTACAAAGCTCGTGCCTGCAAAGACGCTGTACGATTTGGCAATAAGCCACCAATAGCTGAAATCCCAGCCTCATAACTGATCAAGACCCTCTCAGATGGTATCTACAGTAACAGGGACAACCTGGCAAACAGAACAAACGGAATAAGGGGGATAACTGGCTTTTAAAAATTACTTTAAATGCATATGTCGCCCTTGTGATTTTCTATTTTCATCTTCCGGGGTGGGAGTCGTTCGAGATTTTTCTAGAAGGTCACGTGAGGTTAGAATACATTGACAGATGAATTGTCGGAGAGGCTGTTAAGTGGCAGTCAGTCTACGTCTCAATGTGTAGCTATGTGTTACTGTCGAGAAGCTGCGATGTCCCGTCTTAGTTATTAGAATATTCAGAACGGATGAATGGACTTGCCATGTGGCAGGGCAACCTGCCGGCAGCCAACATTTCTTCATTATCATCAAATCCATCGAGCAAACGTCATATCAACCCGTCACGCTGGACTGCCTCGGTCTTCCGTATCTGTTTGTGCCAACACAAGGATTAGAAAGAATCTGGGAGTGAATATGAGTCTGAAGACGGTGTGTAACAATTTCAGGATAACTCAGCATTCGGAAAACTGGTGCAAAGATAATATATAATTCTGTATCAACTGGTGCCATACAAGGCACATGCTGTTTTTAGAAATCACATTAGATCCAATGGTGGTGGAGTCTGAAAAAGAAGCATTGCACCCCCTTGTTTTTCTTTATCTCCGATCAGGAACTAGAAAAAGAAAAAAACAGTCGTCATAACCAACCCCAAACAGAAACGATGCTGTGCCTCAAAATCGTCACCGACTCCACTTCGAAGAACACTAGCTCGCAGTTCCAGCGAGACAGACAAAAAGAAGAAGAAGAAGACGAAGCTCGTATGAGAAGCTGATCTGCTAAACCACGGCTTTATATAAAAAAACAACTTGAAGTTTCTCTCTCTCTCTCTCTCTCTCTCTTTCTCTTTCTCTCTCTCTCTCTCTTTCTTTTCCTTTCTCTCTCAGCGTAAGAATTATCATGTTGCGTTAAGCAGTTTATTTTTGCGATGTTTTGAAACGTTTCACTGACTTGTGAATAACCCTGTATTATATATTTAGCTGCCGAACAGATATCTGGACCCATAATCTGTTACCCGATAGTAAACACCTATAATGATGAAAATGAATAGAAAGCAATGTCACTATCTCAGGTACTCGACAGACCTATATCGGATCCAACTTACGACGGGGCCGTCGGAAGAGAATTCTGCAATAATTCGGAGACCATCTGTATTAGCTGGAATCATCTTTGAATCACGGAACAAAATAGTCCAGAGTTGTTCTAGCACCCTTCAGTTGTCCCTCAAAGTAAATAAACTGGTTACATCAGCCCTGGTGTTGATTGTCAGTTCCCCTAGCGTTATTAACACCCTCGGCTATGTATACCAGTTATAAACTATCAAATTAACATCTGTTCTAATTATCAGAGGCAGAGAGATTAATAACATTTCTCTCACTCGCTACCTCCTTCCCTCCCTCTCTCTCTCACACACTCCCTCCTACTCTCTCTCTCTCTCTCTCATACCGCGACTCACCGGCCACCGAGTTATGTTCTAAACGAACATATGTTCTAAACATAATTTGTTAGATGTTGTATCTTGTTAGAAATTATCTTGGCGAATGTGCGAGAATGTCAGAATAACGCCATTGAAAATATATTTGTGTGTGTGTATGTGTATGTACATGTATGTGTGGGTTATTTTGTAATATCAGTTAACTCTCATGTAGTTCATTATTCTATATTTGTGAATGTAATATTTTCATCATGCTTTCTTAAGTTTTATTTTTCATTTAATCTGTATACTTATATTTCACATAGTTTCATCTTGCATCCTTATATATGTGTGTGTATATGTGTGTATGTAAGTATATATATATATATATATATATATATATATATATATATATATTTAAATTTTGTATACCTTATTAAATCGAGATTATGGGAAGCATGAAAGATAGAGTGATAAGGGCAGAATGTAAGACGTGCCTGATCGCCCAATTTTTCACCTTTAAAAAATAAAGATTAATCATTCGTTCATTCTCTCTCCCTCCTCTCTTTCTATCTCTCTCTCCTTCCTCTCTATCTCTCTCCTTCCTCTCTATCTCTCTCTCTTTCCTCTCTCTCTCTCCCTCCTCTCTTTCTCTATCTCTCTCTCCTTCCTCTCTCTCCTTCCTCCCCCCTCTCTCTCTGGCCAATGTCCATCAGAGATTGGTGATCATTGACTTCCACAGCCATCTGTCTTTTTGCTCTTTCTATAAAATGCTTGTTGGACCCTTCTCCATGCCACTCTTTTAGACCAAGTATCGTGCTTCTATGCCTTCCTCTGTCCTTTTTTTCCACTCCAGTTTTCCTGTTGTCACTAGCTGTTCCAGTTTACCTCGTCTCAAAACGTGTCCTACACATCTGGACTTTTCGTCTTCTGAATTTTGCCATAATCTCTCTCTTTTGCCCAACCTAGCTTAGATCCTCCTCATTTGTTTTCTTGCCTGTCCATGGTACTCTCCTCATTCTTCTTAGGAACCGCATCTCGCGGCTGCTTCCAGAAGATTCTGATCGCTACTGGTTATTTTCCATATCACAATGCGAGTTCCGTGTAGCACTGAAATTACTCTCTTTCATAGTCAAAGACATGGAAATGGCACATGCTGATGCTAGACAAGCTGGAAGCTTTCTTCCTTGTGTGACACAAAATCTTAAACAAAGTCAGGATTATAAATAAGAGAACATCTGTAACAGGGAGCAGAACAGAGTCAATTTGCCATTCTTTGGGAGGTATTATTGCACGTGTGGGTAGATGTTTCTGACAACTAAACAAGCTGATGAAATAAACTGAAAGCCACAGACGTGGGCTTTTTTTTATTTTTGAAGAATTCTACAAGAGTTAATCAAGATCGCCGGGAAGCGCAGGCTAGGTTCTCTGTAGAACAACGAAAACTAAACATAATCATAAGGAGAAAATGATAAAAATTACTTAGACATGTCAAGAAAAGACAGACATATCAGAACTGGCTATCACTGAATAACTCAAAGGGAACATAGAGAGACAGTGAGAGAGAGAGAGAGAGAAGAGAGAGAGAGCCAGTGAGGAAAGAAAGGTCACAGAGAGGAGGGGGTGAGGGAGTGACTGGAGAGAGAGGAAGAGAAAGAGAAAAGAGAGAGGGAGACAGAGAAAGAGAAAAGAGAGAGGAAGACAGAGAAAGAGAGAGAGGGGATAGATAGATAGATAGATAGATAGATAGATAGATAGATAGATAGATAGATAGATAGATAGATAGATAGATAGATAGATAGATAGACAGATAGACAGATAGATAGATAGATAGATAGATAGATAGATAGATAGATAGATAGATAGATAGATAGATAGATAGATAGATAGAAAGTTCTGACCAATTGCCACAGGAAAACAGTAAACCCCATACCATGTGCATTAAGAATATAAATGAAGATACTTCATCACAAGATCCTATCATCAAAGCACACAGTTAACAAATAAAACATCCAAAGAACAAATAATAAATATTTAAAAGATTATACATTATCAAAATTAACAAGTAAGGCAAAAAAAGACCCTTTAGCAAATATAAGGATAATTTGTTAAAACTGGCACAACAACAGAATCTGATACTTTTTATATACACGCCATAAAACAAGACTGCTTGTGTAAAATGGAAGTGAATAGAATAGTGAGGTTGAGTAAGTGCGCTTTCAAGAGAATGAGTGGAACGCTCAAGTCCCGGCAAACAAGGGCGGTAATTAATGCTGGGAACTGAGTGGAATGATCACCACTTTTTAGTGTAGTTGTAGCTTTAAACAAGAGATTTAAAAAAAAAGAGATTTTAAACAAGAAACTTTAAACACGAGACTTTAAACAAGAGACTTTAAACAAGACACTTTAAACTCCTGACTTTAAACACGAGACTTTAAACAAGAGACTTTAAACAAGAGACTTTAAACAAGAGGACATCAGCAAAGTGTACATACTAATAAAGATATTTTATTTTGTGCTCAGGGAAAGTTGGTCTTTGTAAAATTGGCTGTACTTTCCTGTCTGCTCTCCTTATCTATTATTCAGCAGCTCCACAACTGTACACGTAAGAGAAGAAATTAGGGCTAGGATACAAGCAAGAAACAACACTTATTTTGCCCTTAGACACTTGTTGCAATAAAAAAATCCTGCCCCACAATACAAGACTAAATATATACAAGACACAGATGAGACCAGTTGTCTTGTATGGCTCAGAAACATGGGGCACTACAAAACAAGATGAAGCCACAGCTACAGATCTTTGAAAACAGAATCTTGAGAAGAATTTTTGGACCAACTAGAGATTCTATAACACAACAATGGAAAATTAGAAATAACAAAGAAATACATGCGCTATCCCAGTCTCCACTTATAACTGCCATTATGAAAAACAACACAATGAGATGGCTTGGACACTTGAAGAGGATGGACGAGAATAGACACAAAAAAGGGGCTTATACGGAATTTATAAACGGAGACAGACAAAGACAATGGAGTCATGACAACCTGGAAGAACAACTAGACCTCGGAGTAGACAACTGGCAGAAGAAGACAAACTAAGAACAGAGAGGAACTGAGACAAGCCTTGTCTGCACCAATATGTCGTAACAGCTCGGAAAGCTGAACGAGTCTGTGACTGGAGTTATTGAGAATAGCGTTCATCATAAATCGATCCGGCAGCGAAGTGCTAATAATTTAATCATGGAAGAACATTTTACATAAACCGCTTGGGGAGTTCATTTATCTTGCGTGAAGAATGCTTACCCTCTACGATTTGCCAAGTAGCTTCGCCATTTATGCTTTTGCAAACAGTAAATCATTCCAACTGTGCTTGGCGGTCTACAGCTAATGATTTATACGATTACTCTCTTGTTTCTTCCCAAGTTCTGGCATTAGGGAACTGTTAGGCGTGATGGACAAAACGTAGAGCTTTGCTCTTGCCTTCATGACCCAATCTAAGATCGGATATAGCCGTCTGGAATGTATCAGTTATATCATTAATCAAATTATCAGTTACGTCATTAATCAAAAGATCAAAGCAGGTCTGGCATGTTGATACGATTTATTTACAGCCGATCTTTAATAAAGGTTTTACTTTTGAACTGTAATTACGAAAAGCGTCTACAGGATATTTCTTGCATTCTGAGTTGTATGTCTGATACAAAAATTTAATGAATGAATGAATGAATAATCTTTATTTTTTAAAAGGTAAATAATTTGGCACGCAGACCCGTCTTATATTCTGCCCTTCATCACTCCATCGTTCATTCTTCCCACACACTCGATTTAATACAAGTATGCAAATTACATTAGGAAAAAAACATATCAAAAGAGTGTAAGATTAAACTATTACATTCAAAGTAAAAGAGAAGAAGTACTTAACCTAATAAAATAACACTCACACACATACACGCGCACACACTGATATATACATATTCAAAAATACATTGTCAGTACAGATCTTCTAATATATGTTTTTTTAACAAATATTAAAATAATTTCTAACAATATCTAACAAGTTGCTTTCCGAACTATGTCATTTTAGTACTTGATGGCTGACGAGTCATGTGTTGAGAGAGTGCTGGTTATTCTAAGGAGGCATATAACTACAAGCAAGTAGATAATGAATCAGGTTTAAGCTAAAGGATGAAGTATTACTAATGGATTTTAAATGGCAGGGGAGGGTGTTTCAGAGCTGTACTGCAGAGTATCCAAGGCTTTTCTTGTATAGATCAATCGTGGGTTTAAGAAAAAGACAGTTTTTTTAAACACCGGCTATTTTTAGTGTTATACGTAAACATTGGCCACAAGTAAGGCGTAGCATAATGCGACAGAATTCTGTGAACAAACTTAACTTTGTTAAAAATGATTCTATATTTGAGGGGTAGAATTTTAAGTTGTTTGTGTTGATCTACAGTCTGTACTGGGTGTTTGTGACATATCAGATTTAATGCTCGTTTGTGAAGTGAGTGAAGCCTTTTTGTGTTTGAGACTGAGCATATATCCCAGATTGTAGAACAGTAATCTGTGTGTTTATATGTGTGATATGTAGTATTTCTTTCTTGTGTCTTTGTCGATAAAGTGTTTACTTTTTATTATTTGTTGGTAAACTTTCTGTGCAATGAAGTTTGTTAGGTTATTTAAGTGAGAATTCCAAGTTAAATGCCGATCAATGATGAGTCCTAGAATTTTATGTTCATGAACATTTTCTATTGCCTTAGTCCCAGCACAAAGCTGTAGTGAAGTTTTTGTTGCATTCTGGTGTTTTTGTCTTGTAGTGATGAGCATAGATTTTGTTTTGTTGGTGTTTATCAACATATCTTTTTTATTACTCCATTTAATCAAACTGTTTATATCATTTTGGAGCGTTGTCTGTAGTTTATTGATGTCATAGTCACTATTGTAAACAGTACAGTCATCAGCAAAAAAGATCACATGAAGAGTGCTTTAAAATGTAGTGGTAGGTCGTTAATATAGATAGCAAAGAGAAGAGGACCAAGAATGGAGCCTTGAGGAATACCAGTATCAACCACAGAAAAGTCAGATATTTTGTTTTCTACCTGAGAGAAAAGATGTAATAAATTTTGTTAGGTCAGGGTGTAGTCTATAACCTTACAGTTTTTTGCAAGAATTTCATGATCAGTCGTATCTAAGACTTTCTTCAAATCAGCAAAGACATCACCACATAATTTGTCTTCATGAATAGATCAGCAGAATAAAAGTATGCTTCCATACCGAGGCTCATACAAATGCTTTTAAGAAAAAAACAAACCGGTTATATGAAAAGTTCTGATAGGACAGAGAAAGGTTAATGTTGGAGAGTGTAATGAGGCATCTCGCTATGTTGGAGAGTGTAATGAGACATCTCGTTATGTTGGAGAGTGTAATGAGACATCTCGTTATGTTGAAGAGTGTAATGAGACATCTCGTTATGTTGAAGAGTGTAATGAGACATCTCGTTATGTTGGAGAGTGTAATGAGACATCTCGTTATGTTGAAGAGTGTAATGAGACATCTCGTTATGTTGGAGAGTGTAATGAGACATCTCGCTATGTTGAAGAGTGTAATGAGACATCTCGTTATGTTGAAGAGTGTAATGAGACATCTCGCTATGTTGGAGAATGTAATGAGGCATCCTGCTGTGTTGAAGAATGTAATGAGACATCTCGCTATGTTGGAAAGTGTAATGAGACATCTCGCTATGTTGAAGAATGTAATGAGACATCCTGCTGTGTTGAATAATGTAATGAGAAATCTCGTTATGTTGGAAAATGTAATGAGACACCTCGCTATGTTGGAGAATGTAATGAGACACCTCGCTATGTTGGAGAATGTAATGAGAAATCTCGCTTGGTTATTAGAGATCGTCAGCGAAGACAGTGCTTGATCATATGATAACAGCAGATTCTTTTGATCACAGGGATCATCTAGTGTGTAGAAGAGACAAAATGCTACCAAGAAAGCCTGTTCGTCTCATTTCTTATAAGATGTTTCTTAACTTGGTATCTGCATTTTAAAGAAAATGTACATTCTATGCAAGCCACCTTCCAAGTCCAACTTTTCTATCAAGTTAGAAAAAAAAAACAAACAGCCAATATGGATTCTAAGTATAGCCCGACTTGTCGTGTTCTAGTCAACCTGTCATTAGAGACAGATGTCTGGGTCAAGGTGAGGAAGAGACAGATGCCTAGGTCAAGCTGAGGAAGGAAGATGGCCAGGGATAATGCCAGTCACACTGCCCTCTATTGTGTCAGCAGGTCATGAAGAATATCGCTATCAACTCCGTAACCATTACATATCTCACGCCATCTTTACCTATCTTAACAGCGAATATCAGTCTATCATTATGCTATTTCCTTTTACCTAAATTCAGATTCTTCTTCTTCGTCGCTCGCCTGAAAAGACTTCGTCGCTTAAAAGGGCGTTGGTTGCGTTTTGTTGCGGTTATGCGCCTTCTGGCTCAACACACCCAACTTCGGCCCAACACATCCCACTTCGGCCCAACACGTCCTGCTTCGGCCGAACACACCCGTCTTCTGCCGAATACATGTTTTAGGACCGGGTTTGTCTTATCACCGCGTTCCATATTCCCTTGGCTAGACTGCCATCTGTTTCCAGGGGCACTACTGCGAGATAGAGTAGGGTCTTGGAGGGCTACGTTTCGTCAACCCTATCTCATTCAGTCTGAGTGCGTCGTCCTGCAACAGAATATGGATTATCATTGTTAGTTCCTCTGCACTAAATTTTAAATTAACGCCCTTGCTTGTTGTGTTTTGTATACTTGAGTTTATGGGGTGATTTCCATATATAAATACGAGTACTATCGAACATACATAACATTCTTTGTGGTTCTCAGGTTCAAGAATATATTTTCTCTAGAATTTTAACGGAGGGTTTACTCTTCTGGGTTTGCTGACCCCAGCACTGCGTCAGTGACTGTGACAAGAAGTCACACTTCAGGGGGCCCCAAGATCAAAGAATTGTAACTTTTTTTTTTTACGCAAGACAACAGAAATTAATGATCTTAGCCCTTTCCCCATCCTCTTTTTTTTTTTGTGTGTCAAACATTATTTGACAAATTACGCACGGTAATCTTTGCTCAAATTTGAGGTTCCAATTAAAAAACATTAATATCATTTTAAAATGCAACGAAACCCCCAAAGATTTATTACACTCTGCATATTCGTGTGCTGAAAAATATTCCTTTATGAAATAAGCCCTAACAGTTGCAGTATATGGGCCAAAGAAAACCATAGGAATTTTTAAAAGAAAATAGCTCAAACGAATATAAGCACTTCTTTAAGTTCAACAAAACTTGACAAACAGAGAGTTAAAATCTTCCTTCTTTAAAGATCTACAGGAACGCTCTTCACTACTTTAGTACTATCTACCTACGAAGAAAGAAAGAAAGAAAGAAAGAAAGAAGGAAGGAAAGAACAGAAATACACGTATATTCAGAACTAAAACGCAAAAAAAAACAAAAAACAGATCGATAGATCTAAACTTGATCTAAATTTTGATTCTCCTGTTTCCTAGGTCACCTTTCACGATAGAGGTTGTCTACAGCAAGGGAAAGCACTCTTATAAAGCGTGCGCTGACCTCTTCATATGATTTCATCAAGTCGATGTTTAGTTCTTCTCCAAAAAAAAAAAGCTCAGTATAATTGGCGGTTGCCCAAAGCTGCGCTATTTAATCCTATCAATTTCATGGGAACATAAATGATAGCTTTTCCACGTGCCTGTGTATCAATAATCTTAAAAAAAAAAACAAAAAAACGCTTGTTTCGCACCTTCTAAAATATATTTCTCTCCCTTTGTGTTCCTATCATCAAGGGAAGGATGTATCCCCACACAAGGAAAGATGTGTACCCACACAAGGAAGGATGTGTACCCACACAAGGGAAGAATGTGTACCCACACAAGGGAAAGATGTGTCCCCACACAATTAAATATGTATACCCACACAAGGAAGGACTTGCCCCCAAACAAGGAAGGATGTGTCCCCATACAAGTAAAGATGTGTACCCACACAAGGAAGGATGTGTCCCCACTCAAGGAAGGATGTGTCCCCACACAAGAAATGATGTGTCCCTACACAAGGAAGGACGTGTCCCTCAATCAGTGAATGATGTGTCCCCACCCAAGGAAAGATAAGCACCTGTTCACTTTATCATGACTAGAAACAGTAGCTGAAGCAAAGTCATGAACTATTTTGAATTTATTGCAAACCACACTTTACTATACCACGTGTACTGTGTAATATACTGTGCAAATACATACATACAAAACTATATAGGTACAAATATATACAAACTATATAAATACAAATACATACAAATACAACTACGTATAAAACTATACAAATATAAGAATATAAAAAACTATATAAGTACAAATATGTACAAAACTATATAAGTACTAATATATATATATATATATATATATATATATATATATATAATTATAAAAGCACAGGACAGCAGAAATGTAAGACTCTGACACCAGAACTTAAGAAAATATACTTTTAAGACGCCAGGACTGGCCGAAACAAGCTCCTTGATGACGTCAGCGCTGGCGAACTAGAGCTTATCAAAACGCTGGTCAAGAAACCACTTCATTTTTTTTTTCCGCAACGTTCCACTGTGGCACAAAAGCCTGGGCAGTGAAGAGACCAGTACTTCACGCGTACTAGAAACTCATACTGACATTTTTTAGTCTTCTAATGTAAGCTCTGAATGCATGTATCACCACTTTACAGTGAAAGATCAGTATACACTTCCCTTGTGAAGGAGATTCTGGAAGATGGTGCAGTCTCTTCTGCTGACTTGAAACGAGGGCCAACGATGAACATAAAAAAAGCAAATGTTGAAACAAGGGCCAACGATGAACATAAAAAAGTAAATATTGAAACGAGGGCCAACGATGAACATAAAAAAAGCAAATGTTGAAACGAGGGCCAACGATGAACATAAAAAAGCAAATGTTGAAACGAGGGCCCACGATGAACATAAAAAGCAAAGGCAGACAAAAAAGTCTTTTTCTTTCTTTTATGCTGTTTTAAACAATGGGAACCCAGTAAGTGGGCCGTGAGAGAAATCCGTGTTAAATTATGTTTGTTTACTCTACAAACGGCAAACATCTGTTTGCTTCAGTATATTCTTCTACAACCAAAAGCTATTATTAGCTACTTACTGATTTAAATCACAGCAGATTATGAAGGTCTTGAAGCTGAACAGATTACGCTGGGCGGGTCATGCAGAAAGAATGGCAGAGAACGGACAAACGAAAACGATGTATGTACAAGAAAAGAAGGGAAGAAGAGCGAGAGGCAGACCAAGACAGAGATGGGAGAAGAAGAAGAAGAAGAAGAGGAGGAGGAGTAGGAGGAGGAAGAAGAGGAGGAGGAGGAAGAAGAAGAAGAATAATAATAAGAAGAAGAAGGAATCACTTAAGACACCTCTGTCGCAGCTACTACCATCATCTCTGCAAAAAGCTTAAGTTACATGTTACGTGTAGTTCATACACGGTACGCCCTGAGTGACATTCCATAACTAGGACAACGAATGAACAGGCCGTACACCAGAAAGCTTTTTAAGGAAACTGAAATCTTAAAAGCAAGACCAAATATATGTACACAAGCGGCTGTTAGCTCGGCTATGTATGCCAAAGTGAGGATCAACAGGAGAAAGAAAAGGAAACTGTGAAGATACAAGGGCTGACATGAAGTCTTTTCCTAGTTTCAAACATATTTATCATACAAAAACCTATACTGGATGCAGAGCTGTGGTTGTGGTTGTTGTTGTTGTTGTTGTTTTTCTTTTCAAAGTTTATCGCATTTCATAAGTTTCCTTACTTTTAACTATTCGTCCATCATCAGCATGTTCCCTATCCGTTAGCTGAGAAACGTCTAAGCGATGCTCTACTTCTTCCCAAGTTCTTCTCCAACATCTCTTCAGTCACCGCCGAGGAAGCATCCCTTATCCTTGACCTTCAGAGTTTCAATATCAGGAAACTGGTGGCCTTAGTCAGTCATTTGCATGTCCCTTGCGGAACTTGTGTCTCCCCAACAGCTCTCCTGTAGGCCTCTCGGTTGTGAGCAAGATTCCCTGCTGCTGATGCGTCCATTTGCAGCCTTCTTCTCTTTCTTTTTTCCCATTACGTATCCTTTCAAGACAGTCTTCTCTAAATTCTCATGACGTTTAATGTGTCTAAAATACTTTTGTCCTTAGCATAGCTCCATTAAATAGAAAGCCAGAAGGGATAGGGCCTGAGGCACATAGCGTTATATGTTACTATATTATTTATTATTATATTAGAAAGTATACTTACCCGTAGACACAGACAAAAAAGAAGGAAAGATGGGGTCAATATTTCCGCTCATGAAATCTAAATTCAGGTAAAGTAATCCAAGGAGAAAATCAGCCGTGAAAGTTGTATAAATTGCCCGATGAATGCCTCCGATTTCTAATATATACAATTATATGCACACAGTTTTTATTCGTAAAGTTTTCAGTTTCACTTCCTCCGAGAAACACATGAGCAATCTAAAGCTAGCGTATCGAATCCATGGCCATGAGATTAGCGTGTAGGAAAAGGTATTAAGCTTTGAAGGCAAAAAAAAACAAGCAATTTTTTCCACTCACCAACAAAATGGTTCACATCGATTTCCTCCTACCTAGGATTGGGTGAATGGTTTATACGGAAATCCGCTTTGCCATTTTGTATGTTTTTTTTTTCTCCATGACGCTAAAAACGCGCTAAAGTTTTAAATTTAATATCAAGTGCAATGACGCAGAGAAATGTAGCTATATTCTAGGGTCTACGACCTGAAAGAAATGTTGAGAACCGCTGCTGTGTGTAATATTTTATATTTAATCAAAATTCTATTATTCTATGTAATACTTAGGGTAACCTCATTGATAATATTGGCGGCCTGGTTGGCTGAGTGGTTAGACGCTCGGTTTACTAATCCCACAGTACCGGGTTCAAGTCCCAACAGGGGAGATTCTTTTTTTGTACCAGCACACCTAAAACGTCCCGAGGTCCGCCCAGCCTCTGAAAGATGGTTACCAGAGAAATCTGGGGAGGTAAATGCGGTCAAGTGTGATACTGACCATATCACACTTTCGTGTGCCAAAGATCGCGGAAATACAGGCCTAACACTGTGTCTCTAATGTGCCTTAATGCCGTGGAAATGAGGATTTTACCTTTATTTTTTACATTGATAATATTCTTCTACATCAGCTTTCCGAGACATTAAGGCTCGTTGCTGCAGAAAAAGTTGCCTCCATTCCTCTCTATTCCTAATCTTCTCTCTCCAGTTGGTGACACCAATTTCTTTTATATCCTCTTCTATGTTGTCTTTCCATCTCTGTCTAGGTCTACCCCTTGGTCTTGTTTCCCTCATCTCTTGTGCATACATTGTTTTCGTTTGTCTGTTCTCTTCCATTCTTTCTACATGCCCCAGCCAGCGTAGTCTGTTCAGTTTCATGACATTTATAATTGGTTGGGATTTAAATAAGATGTTCACTTCAGTGTCCTTTCTAGCTCTCCATTCTCCACTGTCGGTATCCATGATTGGCCCAAAGATTCTTCTTAGGATCTTATTCTCAAAGATCTGCAATTGGTGTTTATCTTTCTTTGTTGTACTCCATGTTTCTGATCCATACATGACGGCTGGTCTTATTATAGTTTTGTAGCTTGTTATTTTGGTGTTTTGGGACAGGATTTTGGATTTTAACAGGTGCTGCAAACCTAAGTATATTTTATTCCCTATCTGTACTCTGATAATGAGGAATGTTAGAGAAGATGTAGACAAAGAATATTATGATGCCATAACAATTGGAGGTTATGAAATACCACAGATTAGATATGCTGATGACACAGTATTACTATCCACAACACAAAAAGGAATGGAACAACTAATTATGTCAAACACATAAAAGCCTTTGAATGTAAATGCTACAGAAGAGATCTTTAAATATCGTGGACACAGAAAAGAACAAATATATCCATACTACAAGAACTTAATATTGAAGAAGGCTGGCTAGTAAAGAGGATTAAAGAGAGAAAACTTAAATATTTTGGACACATTAAACGTCATGATAATCTAGAGAAGACCGTCTTGGAAGGATACATAATGGGAAAAAAAGAGAGGAAGACCAAGACAAAGATGGCTGCAAGACATCGTTGAAAATCTGTGAATGGATGCATCAGCAGCAGGCCATCTTACTCACAACCGAGAGGCCTACAGGAGTGCTGTTAGGGAGGCAAAGTTCCGCAAGGGACATGCAAATGAGTGAATGAATCTGTACTCTAATTTTAATTTCCTCGCTTACCATGTTGCTTCTACTGAAGGTTGTGCTTAGATAGTTGTATGTTTCTGCTTTCCTAATAATCGTGTCTCCAACATTTATATAATCTGGATCATTCTGACTCTGGTCTCCTGATATCTTCATATACTCTGTCTTATCTTGGTTAATGGTCAAGCTCACTTTCAGTGCCACATCTCTCAGGTGTATGCAGGTTTTGGTGACTGCTTGCATAGTTTCTCCCACTATGTTGATGTCATCTGTGTATCCTAGTATTTTGGCTTGTTCTTCTGTACTACTTTCTTCTTTCGCTTTTCTGATAACCTTTTATAGTACTAAGTTGAAAAGTAATGGAGATAATGTGTGACTTTGTTTTGAACCAGTTCTTATAGAGAATGTTTCTGACTTTCTTCCTTTATATATTACTCTATTTTGTGCATCCTCCATACATATTCTGGTCAGACTGATTAATTTATTAGGTATCTCAAATTCTTTCATAATTTTCCATAATCTGCTCCTATCTATGCTGCCATAGGCTTTCTTGAAGCCAATGAAGATATTATGCACTTCTTTTCCATATTCCCAGTACTTTCCTGCTCTTTGACGTAGATAAAATATTTAGTATTTGGTTGATCTATTCTTCCTAAAACCAGCTTGATAGTCTCCCAGTATGTTCTCACTGTATGATTTTAATCTATTTAAAAAATATAATAGATAGTATTTTGTAGCCTGTTTGTAGTAAGGATATTCCTCTGTAGTTTTCACACTAGCTCTTATCACCCTTTTTGAATCCTGGGATCAGTAATGATTCTCTCCATTCACTAGGGAGTTTTTCTTCTCTCCATATTTGTTGTATTAGTGCACATAGGAGTATCCTTTCATGTAGATTTAGATCTCCTTCCTTAATCAGTTCTGCAGAAATTCCATCTGAACCCGTTGCTTTGTTGTTTCGTAGAAACATGACACTGTAGATGACTTCTTCTAAGTCTGGTTCCTCTATTTCAGGTTCACACGTCTTTATTTCTTCGCATGGTAATGTGCTTATAGGCTCTTCACACTTAAGTAGTTTTTCAAAACATTCTTTCCATCTGGTACAGATTTATTTTCTCTTCATTATTTATCATGTTTCCATTACTGCACTTCAAGCTCTGCAGAGGTTGTTTATACCCTTGCGTTACTGTTAGCAACTCTTTATATAATTCTCTGCTTTTCTTATTTTGATGGCATGTCTGTATCTCGCTTACCATGTCTTTCATATATTGTCGTTTTTGTTGACGAATAACTTTTTGAGTTCCTTTACATTGTGTGTAGTACTTCTCCTCATTTGTTTCGTTATTCATGTCATTCAACCATATCTGTCTTGCTGTTCTTTTCTTTATGACTGCCTCTCTGCAGATTTCATCGAATCAGTTCTTTTTTATGGTTCTGACTCCCGGGCATTCTTCCCCTGTGTTCTTTATAATGGTTTTTATGTCTTACCATGTGTCATCAATGCTTTTATTTTCTTCATTCACTCTTGTGTTTATCTTATGGTTTAGCTCTTTTCTAAATTTTTCTGTAGTGTCTTCTCTTTTCAAAGCATTTCTACTTATTATTGAGCTTTTATTTAAATTACTATAAAAATTTTTTATTCAGTTTAAATTTTAGTTTAGTTCCCAAAAGATAATGGTCAGTGCTGCATTCAGCCCCTCTGTAACTTCTGATCTGAAGTATGTTTGTTGTGTGCTTGGTATCAATTAAAACATGGTCTATCTGGCTGCATGTTAGATTATCGGGAAATTTCCATGTTTATTTATGGATGTTCTTATTTGAAAACGTGTGCTACTTATTATGGACGCAGCAGCAACAGGCCATTTTGCTCACAACCGAGATGCCTGCAGGAGTGCTATTTGGGAGGCAAAGTTCCGCAAGGGACATGCAAATGAATGAATGAATGTGCTACTTATTCTCATTCCATAAGCTTCTGTCATATTTATTAGTCTCCATCCATTATCATTAGATGTTTCATGCAGACTTTCTTTACCTGTGATGTGTCTGTGTGACTCCTCCTTTCCTATCTTTGCATGGAAATCTCCTAGTATTATCATCAGTATATCATGTTTCTGGGTCTTCTCTATTACTCTCTCTAACGTGTTGTAAAATTCTTCTTTGACTTCATCCTCTGCATCTTCTGTTGGTGCATGCACATTAATCATTGTTATATTTTATCTTTGTTCCCTTGATGCTGGGGCTGCTGATTCTTTCGTTGGTAGCACTGAAGTCCATCACTAAGTCCCAAACTTTTCCCTTGACAACAAAACCTGTCCCAAGTTCATGATTTCCATTGGCAATTATCCGTATACCAGTACCATTTCTCCTACTATTTTCTACTAACATTGATAATATTAGTAAGGTTAACTATTTTAGATATTAGTAATTCGTTCCTTCCATTTGGTACTCGTGAACGATGATCTAATCAGTCAGTACACGGTAACTTTTCCAACATTTGCTGATGTGCTTCGTGTGTATGTCAGATTTTGTTGACATGTATACTCGCCCGTGATCTATCTATCTATCTATCTATCTATCTATCTATCTATCTATCTATCTATCTATCTATCTATCTATCTATCTATCTATCTATCTATCTATCTATCTATCTATCTATCTATCTATCTATCTATCTATCTGTCTGGGCCGGGCGCACAAAATCAAGGACTTTATGACCTACCGTTCACTCAGAAACAAAGTTCAATACTTAATAAGACAAGAGAAAAAAAATACTTCAGGAATCTAATACAGAATAAATCAGACAGTAAATCAGTTTGGAAAGCCATAAATACCCTATCAATTAAAAGAAAAGAATTTGATTCTCAAACCATCAATCGTGCATACACTAGCGCACATATCAGTACACATTTCAGAGAAGATATCAACGTTCTTAAATCATCAATATCAGCTCCTCTATGCGACTTACATGATCTACAAACATTCCTGGACAGCAGATGTACTGATTTTAAACAGTTACACATTCCATTCTTAACAGTCAGTGAAGTTCACAATTATCTCTTAACCTTAAAAAACAACAATACAGTTGGGCTTGATGATATTAGTAATAAGATCTTACGTTATGCTGCACCTGTCATTTCACATACACTAACATATATTTACAACAAGTGCATTGCAAAATGTTATTTCCCTGAGGCTTTTAAAACTGCTAAGGTGTATCCTCGCTTTAAATCTGGCTCATCCAACAATCTTACCAACTATAGACCAATATCCATATTATCGTCATTATCAAAACCACTGGAAAAACACATAGACAAAATAACTCTACGACACATGCAAGAGAACAATTTACTCATAGACAGTCAGTCAGGCTTTAGACCCAATCATTCCTGCCACACAGCTCTTACCAAAATGACAGAAAACTGGTTAGTAAACATAAATGACGACAGACTATGTGGTGCCATCTTTATCGACTTTAAAAAGGCATTTGATATGACTGACCACGATATTCTTTTAAGAAAAATAAAGACTTATAAATTGCACCCTAACCTAATAAAATTAATTGCATCGTTTCCTTCAGACAGACAACAGGTAGTATTCTTCAACAATTCTCTATCAAATTCTGTTACAGTTGACACTGGTGTTCCGCAAGGTTCTATTCTAGGCCCGTTGCTCCTTGCTATCTATATCAATGATCATCCACTTCATATTAAACACTCTTCTTGTGACCTTTTTGCCGATGATTGCACAGTCTACACCAGTGACTACGATTGTGTTAATCTAGAATCAGCTCTTCTGGTCGAGTTATACAATTTAATTAGATGGAGCAAAAATAATGGCATGATTATAAACACCGATAAAACAAAATCAATGCTCATAACAACAAGACAGAAACTACAAAACGCAACAAAAACAACACTTCGGCTCTGTACAGAAACATCACATGTAGAAAACGTTAGCGAGCACAAAACACTAGGTCTTATTATTAACCAACATCTGACCTGGAACTCTCATGTGCAATGTCTAACAAAACTCATCGCACAAAAAGTATACCAATTAGCTAAAATTAAGCACTTCATCGATCAAGACACTAGGAAGACATACTACGTATCTCATATACAAACACATTTAGACTATTACTCAAGAGTTTGGGATGGTTCCTCTTCAACAAAGCCAAGTTAGTACATAAATTCTTTCACGGCATGCCCCACCTTATCTATGGAACCTGTTTAAATTTAGCCCAAAGTGCAGCCAACGCTTGAACAACATATGTCTTCCAAAACCTAGACTTGATCTTTACAAGAAAAGCTTTAGTTATTCTGCTGCTCATC